>JADRCH010000054.1:820468-832415 GCA_019843965.1 Rhynchomys soricoides | reverse complement strand
CTCTCTCTCTCTCTCTCTCTCTCTCTCTCTCTCTCTCTCTCTCTCTCAAACCAACTACAGGATCAAGTAAGAAATACAATCTCCAGACTAAAACAAGTTCCACAAACCCACTTCGCCTCCTCACACATAGAACTGTGGACTCTGGAGCTGTGTGGAGTAAATTACGGCTTAATGAGATTTCAATTAACAAAAACAAATTAAAATCACTTTGGTAATTAAACTGCTGTGAACCTCACCAGCAGCTCTCCCTCAGACCTCAAGTTTCCATGGGGAGGGGGACAGAGGACCCAGTGCAGGGCTGGGAGCTGTCTCTCAGGATTGTATCTCAGGAGCCAAGGAGAAGCTACCTAGAAGCCAGGGCTTCTGGGAGCCAAAGGGGTACACATGGGCGGGAGGTTGCAGTATATAGTCTGCAAAGCGGGCTCAGAACTCAAATTCAAAGAGCATCCCTGGCATTTGGCAGCTGTGTTAGTGAAGGCGCATTTATTAGCCAACGTGAGCCTCAGAGACTCCATCTGTGAAACGGGGATAATGACACCCATGTCATTCAAGTGCATGAACACATAGGGCATGTTCAGAAGGAAGCCTGTCCCACTGCGGGGGGCTTTGCACATAGGGAACTTCCCAGCATCCTCAGTATTGAAGTTTTCAGTGTCCTGAATGAACCTTAAGCCTCTCTTGGGCAGAGGGACTCCAATCTTGGAGATTGGGCAGAGGGACTCAGTTGTCCCTCTGAGTTAGATGAATGATGTGTGATTCCCCACAGATATCACATGGAAGTGAGGTTTCTCCAGGTTCTCATCTCTTTCCATCAAAGCCTAAGTAGTGTTAAACCTTCCTCATCCCATGCCACCTGGAGAACAAATCCCTGGATTCATCAGGAGGATCCACATCCTCCCACACACCTGGAGAGCTAAGGCATACGTGCCTGCTCTGCTGGTTTCAGTCCACAGAGGAGGAAACACACGTCAGGATTTAGCTGGTGGCTGAAAGAAGATGCTTGACACTGGCAGCAGCAGCAGGACAGAGGTCCTGTTTGAGTTCACTGCTGACAGAACTGTTTCTGAAGGGCAGGTTGGGCACATGCTGCAGCAAAGCTTTCCAATGACCTATTCCCTTTGCTCTAATTCTCCCTCTGGGAATGACTCCCAAGAGATTGATTCAAGATGTGTGCAAGGTTGTAAATGTGAGAGTGGCACCCCAGCATTATTTGCTCTAGCCACACACTGGGAACGATCTAGAGGTTAAGCAGCCAGGCTAAGTGCATCTGTGTTTGGGAACACTCTGGAACCTGAGAAAGCATGCACTCAGCATGTTTGCAAGAGGGACGGCCGGTGTGTTTTCTGGATGCTCCCGGAGGCTTGATGCTGTGTGCAGCTTTGACAACTTCAGAAGCACACAGGCTACAAGCTTTTCAAAATGTCCTCTGGTGCTGAACATGGTGGTGGATGCCTGTAATCTAGGCAGAATAGGCAGATTTTTGTGAGTTCAAAGCCTGTCTGGTCTACACAGCAAGTTCTAAACCAACTGAAGCTACAGCTATTTTTGAAAAGGAAGAGGAGAAGGAAGGAAAAATATAAGCAGCCACCATTTGGAGGTACCCATAGTGCCTTGTGCTTCTAATCCCTGCATTTAGGAAGTGGAAAAGGGTCACAACCCCTAGCCAGTCTGTTCTACACAGAGAGTTCCAGGCTTGCCAAGGCTAAATTGGGTGACTTTGTCTCAAAAGAAACCAAAACCAAACCAACCAACCAAACAGCAACAAAATCTAACCACATTTATAGGGCTAGAGAGATGGCTCATTGGTTAAGAGCATTTGTTGTTCTAGCAGAGAACCCAGGTTCTATTCCCAGCACCCCCATGGTAGCTCACAACATCTTTAACTCCAGTTCTAGGGGATTTGATGCTGTCTTCTGACTTCCATGTGTATACACATAGTGCACACAGCACATGCATACATGTAGGCAAAACACTTATACATATACAATTTAAAGTCTTTTACACATATTTATCTTTTTCTTACATATTTCATCATGCATTTTAAAAATTTTTATTATTTTTATTTTATGAGTGTTATGGGTGTTTTGCCTGCATGTATGTCTATATGCTATGAGCATGTCTGGTGCCTGTGGGGTCCAGGAGAGGGCATAGAATCCTCTGGAACTGGAATTATGGGTAGCTGTATGATGCCATGGGATCAAACCTGGGCCCTCTGGAGGAACAGACAGTGTTCTTAACCATTGATCCATCTCTCCAGCCCCATATCTTGTGAACTTTTAATAATAAAAATTTAAGGGTTAGGAAGGTGGGGTGGTAATAGCACACAACTTTAATCCCAGCACTCGGGAGGCAGAGGCAGGTAGATCTCTGTGAGTTTGAGGCTGACCTGGTCTATAGAGCGAGTTCCAGGACATCCAGGCCTACACAAAGAGACCCTGTCTCAAAAAAAAAAAAAAATATGAGTTAGGGATATAGCTCAATGGTAGAGTGCTTGCTTAAGATGTACAAAGCTCTGGATTCAATGTCCTACACTGTCAAAACAAACAAACAAAAACTAAAATTGTATTCTCTTCTCTTTTTTTCCAGTGGTGAGAATCCTGCTCAGGGCCTCGCATCTGCGGCTGGACAAGTGTTCTATCTCAGACCTAGAAACCCAGCGCAAGTTACAATTTTTAAAAATATATTACTTTTATTTTTAATTATGTATATGTTTATATGAGAATATGAATGTAGGTACCCTCCAAGGCTGGAAGACAGAGTTGGATCACCTAGCATTGCAATTCCAGACAGTTGTGAGCTACCCAGTATGGATGTTGGGATCCCAACTCAGGTCTTCTGCAAGAGTGATGTGTGCACCTTTAACCTCGAAGCCATTTCTCCAGCTCCTTGAGTTTTAATTCTTGAGTCTCTGTTTGCTGTCTTTGTTAGAGAGATTGTCACAAGAACTCAAAGATTTAACATTTAAAATTCATAAGACTGTATGCAGAGTGAAGTTTTAAAATAATTCCCTTGCTTTTCAAGTTTGTAAAACTTAGACTCTTCAACTTGTTAAAGAAAAAACATTAAGGATCTTAAGACACCTTCAGAGGTGTGCTGCATGTGTGTTTATAAGTTTTACCCATGTGTAAATGGGTATCACTTATGTTTACACACAGCACAGATGTGTACTTCTCCATGGTGAAAGAGATCAAGGCTTTTTTGTTTGATTGTTTGTTTAAGGTATATCAGTGTTCTGTGTGCCTGTGTGAGGGTGTCAGAACCCTGGAACTGTAGTTACAGTCAGTCATGAGCTGCCATGTGGGTGCTGGGAATTGAACTTGGGCCATCTATCCAGCCCTGAGATCAAAATGTTTTAAGCCTCTCGTAATGCCTTCATTTAGGAAACAAGTGCTTTTGTGCCCATGGAAAGCTGAAATAAATGCCTCAGGGGACTTGCTGCTGTGTAAAGGTACAAAGTGAGCTCAGGAAGTGAGATAATCCAATGACTGCTACAGAGGCAGGACCCCTGGACTGTGCCTGGGAGGTGATCGGGAGGAAGGCAATAAACATTTTTTTTTCTTTATAATTAGACCCAAACAAAACAATTTATATATTTTAAATGAATCTCAAGAGTCCCACTGCCACTTAGTAACAGAAGCAAAAGTAACCTTAAAAGCCTGGCTTCTAGGCAAATGATTTTTTTTATTTTTTATGTTTTAATACTAGGGATAAACCTAGGGCCTCCCACATGCTAGAAATATGCTCTATTTCTATGTACCTCCTCAGCTCTAATTTTCTTTTAAAAACATAATCTCACTATTTAGATGACCTAGAACTTGCTATGTAGAGCAGGCTGGCCTCAAACTCACAAATGTCTGCATTCGTCTGCTGCCCAAGTGCTAAGGATTAAAGGTGTTCACCACTACCACACCTACCTAATTTTCTCAATCCAACACCAATTCCCCGGGAAATCTGGACAGCATCTCAATCTCGAGTAACAATATATCCCCCCCAAGGAGCAAAGGAGCTGTCTGATGGGGGTCATCGTATCACCTGTCTACCTGATGTTGCATAGAACTTTCCCCCTTCCGTGCATGTCTGATGTAGGAGGCTTGGTATGGTCACACATACACCCCTTCCCGGTTGGGACAGGATGAATGGGAAACTACCATCCAGCACATCTTGAGGGGATTACCCTCCCCTGGCCATCCTTTTCCTGATAGTGGAGTTTCAGGCTATCCCAGGATGAGATCTGCTGTCCAGGAACTGCTCAAGGGCAGAACAACTCAATCCAGGAACCTCCTAGTCTTCTTCAGCTACCTGAACAGTGCTGATCTGGCAGGCAGGTGGGAGGGGGGTGAGGGGTTTGCCTCTGCAGAGTCCTTTGCACTGGGCAGGGGAGGGCAGGCAGGGCAGAATGCCACCTCTACACAGCCAGTTTGGATGAGGGCTGCTGGGGCTCTGTACTTGCGTAGTTGCTATGCAATGTCCTCTCCTCCCCCAGACTCTATGTATCATGTTTTGTGCTGACTTCAGACAACCCAGGGAGGAGGACACAGAGTTGTACTTTCAAGTAGCTGGCAACCCTTAATCAATGTTAATTGGCTCTAATTAGCATATGTTAATTAATGATATTTACTACAAATTAAAGGTATGAGTGCTCCCAGAGGGTTTCCTGTTCATCCAATTAGTGCCAATTAGTTGCAATTAACACGTGTAAATGAGATTCCATTGAACCCAAAACAAACAGTACAGAATCTCTGGATTCTCTCTCGCACCTTCTCTCTCTGCCAGGGGAGCTGCAGTGTGGAAGGCCAGGGATGACTGAACGGGAGCAGAGAAGGCCGACCTTCTGAAGCAAGACTGGGATCCTCCAGGTATAGGAGCAAAGAGCAAGAGAAGGCCATGCAACCCCTGGCATGCTTGGTGGCCTCTGGTTGCCTAGAGGAAGGTCTCAAAAAGGGGCCCCAGCTTGAGCATGCTCTTGAGATCTGGGGACTATCCCATGGGAATTTCTGGGCCTGCCAGGCCTCAATGCAGCGTATAGTTCACAGTAGGTGTTGAGTAAAAATTGGGCTAAAGGCTGGTTCCTGAAGCTGGGGCTGTAAATCACAGGTAGAGCATCCACCTTGTGTATATGAAGTTCTGTTTCTAGCACCACAAGAAATGCCAGAGGGAGTCAGGCAGTGTTCCCTAGGTCATCCCAAGTGGTGGTCCTAGGAGCAAGATAACACTTATGCCTATGACATTTTTTTTAATGTACTTGACTTTTACTGCATTTCTTTCTTTCTTGTTTAATGGTGACTATGTTCCTTCTGTGTTGAGACTAGAGGTCAGAGAACAATGTACAGAGTCAGTTCTCTCCTTCTATTATGTGGATCCTGGGGATCAAACTGAGGTCGTCACACTTGGCAGCAAGCACCTTTACCCAGTTAGCCATTTTAATGGCCCCTTAAAAAATCATTTGACACTGGGCAGTGGTGGTGCACGCCTTTAATCCCAGCACTTAGAAGGCAGAGGCAGGTGGATTTCTGAGTTCGAGGCCAGCCTGGTCTACAGAGTGAGTTCCAGGACAGCCAGGGCTACACAGAGAAACCCTGTCTCGAAAAACCAAAAAGAAAAAAAAAAAAAATCATTTGACTATACTCTGTATATAGCGACGAGGGCTCTACTTCATCCACAGTATTGCCGTTTCCTTTCTTACCCTTCTGCTTTCCTCAGGAGCCTAAACCTCTGCCATGGTGCTACCTGGGAAGGGAAACCAGCCAGAGCCAGGAATGGCAGTGCATGCCTGAAATCCCAGGGCTCCAAAGTCTGAGGCAGAGACTACATAGTGAGTCCCAGACAGCCTGGACTGCATAATGAGACCTTGTGTCAATAAAAGAAGAAAAGAAAAAGAAACAGCCAGATGGGATTGGCATAGATCACAAAGTGCTCCCTGAAATACACAATGCACACAACCTTCTGTGAAACTGTGACAGAAGATCTGGGGCTGGTGAGATGGCTCGGTGGGTGAAGCCTATCCCCAGAGTCCCCAGAAGGGGAGAACTGACTCCCAAAGTCATCATCTGACCCCCACATGCATGCTACTGCGTTGTATGCCTATGTGCACTCACACATACACACACGCAACAGTTTTCTTGTTGTTGTTTTGGTTTTTCAAGACAGGGTTTCTCTGTGTAGCCCTGGCTGTCCTGGAACTCACTCTGTAGACCAGGCTGGCCTCAAACTCAGAAATCCACTTGCCTCTGCCTCCCAAGTGCTGGGATGAAAGGCGTGCGCCACCACTGCCCGGCTCTTTTTTTTCAGGGTATAACCTTAATTGCTCAGCAGTCTCTCCAGTCCACACCTACTATCTTTTAGGGCAAAGTTTCTTACTTAACCTAGAGCTCACCCATTGGCTAGGCTGGCTAGTCGGCAAGTTCCTGAGGCCCGTCTCTGCTCTCTAGTGTCCTCCCATACCCTGCTCTTAAGTGGGCACTGGGGATCTGAACTCTGGTCCTCATGCTTGTGTGCACCTTACCAATTGAACTGCATCTGCAGCCCACAAGTCATGTTATCTGAAAGACTAAGCTTCCTTCCTGTCCCATTCTTCAGCAGGACAAAAATCTGGAGTCAGAACTGGAGATGCAGCTCAGTGTAGAGAGAGTGCTTGTCCTGCATGCACAGATGCTGGGTTCGATCCTCAATACAAACAACAAAAAGAAAAAAGAAAGAAAAACACAGAGAGGAAAATGGAAAGTAAAGTTTAGCTATAAGAAAGATGGGAAGGAGGGAAGCAAACACCAGAAGCTCAGCCTGGGCCCACAGATAAAATCTGGTCAAGTTGTTCTCTCTCTACCTGGTTCAGCTAACCAGGCTGACCATGACAATCCTACCCATCTGGGCAGAACTTCACAGTTTTTGTTTGTTGAAACATGGTCTTGATATGTACATTAGGCTGGCCTCAACTGCACAACACCCTATCTCCCTCAGCCTCCTGAGTGCAGGGATCGAAGGTGTGAGTTTCCTCGTAAAGTATCCATTCTGACAGCTTCGTAGCACATCCTCCTTCATTTAAATAGCCTCTTCCTGCCTGCCTGCCTGCCTTCCCTTCTTCTTCTTCTTGTTTGTTTGTTTGTTTGTTTGTTTTTCAAGAACAAACAGCCTGTCTGTTTTAGAACCAGGCTGGCCCTAAACTCAGAGATCCATCTGCCTCTGCCTCCTGAGTGCTGGGATTAAAGGTGTGGGCCACAACCACCCAGCAGGAATAGCCTTTCCAAGCCACAAGAGACCCGAGTGGAATCCAGATGGGATCCTTTCAACTGGCCATGGGCTTTCTCTTGCAAAGACCCAAGGTGGACCTTTGCACAAGTTCTCAGGGCTTCTTCAGACTCAGACCACTCCAGGTCAGAAAGGACAGCCTTCTGCCCAAAGCCAACCCCAATTTCAACCTTGCTGTGTGTCCTCAAGTAGATGTTTTGCCATTTCACATAGCCTCAGCATCCTTCCTAAAAGCAAGAGACTCTGTTGAGATGGCATCCTGAAATTTGGAAATGTCTTCTGTAGAACATTGGCCCTGTTTTATAGTATACTCCCTGACATTCTCAGCCTCCTATGGTAAACATAAGAAACCATGTTTTCTCTCTCTTCCTGGGGATCTCCTAAACCATTGCTCAACTCTCAATTCTCCTAAGGCTGCGACCCTTTAATACAGTTCTCGCGCTGTGAGGATTCCAACCATAAAATTATTTTCATTACTACTTCATAACTATAATTTTGCTACTTTTATGAATTGCAATATAAATACCTGTGTTTTCCAATAGTCTAAGGCGAGCCCTGTTAAAGGGCTGTTCAACCCCAAAGGGGTCACAACTCACTGCTGCCCTAAACCATGACTGCTCCTACCTGCCTGCAGTCTTTTCTTCCAATGCTTGACTCAAGCTGACCTTCCTTTCCACAATGATGCTCACTATCTGGGACCAGCAGACATAGTCCTCAAAAGTCCTAAAATGTCTCCCTCACTTTGAACACATCACACTTGGAGGTCAGTGAGAGGAGTAGAGCTGATGGCTCCGAATGCACACAGCTGAGTGGGGCTGTCATGGGGAAGGTGGCATGGGGTTGTGGGATAGATATCCACACTGGAGCCTTTTGGGATGCAATATTTCTCCTCTACCCTCCCCCATGCCAGTGAGGAGGGTTGGAGGAAACAAGTGAAAAGACCCTTCTGTCTTTCCTTCTAGTATAAGCAAAACTGTCCTGTAGGATGCCTACCCCAACACCCACCACAACAGCCACCATGTGCCAGACGCAGCGCTCAGCCACGAGCTCGAATTTCATTGAGAGGAGCTGTCATAGGGTTCATGTTCTTCTGCATAAGTGGGGATATCTTGAACTGAGCCTAACTAGCTTTGAGACTGGTAACCAGCCAATGTGGGCCATGGAAAGTGAAGCAGAATGCTTGCAGTAAAAGGATAAATGCTGGCTTCAAAATCTTGGGCATACACTAAAGAGGCTAGAGACAACAGATGAAATATATTCATCCTGATATATATTTTTTTAACTTTCTATTTTATAATAAGGTCTCACAAACTAGTCTCCCAGGTTGGCCTTGAACTTGTGATCCTCCTGTCTCAGTCTCCTGAGTAGTGAGGATTACAAACCTATGTCACCAGGCCTAACTATATCCTCAGCTTTTAAAGATGAGATTATGCAGCCTCTAAACCAGTGAGCAATTCTGGGCACCCTAGAAAGTCTATGATAGAGAAACGGGTCACTAGAGAAGTGTCTGTTTTTATCCCACTAATGCCTCTTGAGAAGTGATTTCTCTCTAAAGCCAAAGTTCCTGAGATGAGGCATTATGTGGACACTTTGGTGGGGGCAGGAAAGCCCTTGACTCCAGGAATGTAGCAACAGAAAATAATTAAGGTCTAATGAGGTCAGTGTTCCACCTTAACACCTTTTCAGTTCCAGTTAAAACCTCTGCTAATTTGCCAAGAAAAACCGGCCTCACTTGGGTTTTATTATTTGAATCACGTCCTGTCTCTTAATTTAAGCAAGAGACTCACATAAGGACTTTTTTTTTTTTTTTTAAATTACAATGCCGACTTTCTTCCAGTTGATTACGGTATATGACTCTCTGTTGGAAGGCCATTATTTTTTGCTATGATTTACAAAGCATTTAAAGCGAAATCAATGTAATAAATATTGAAGTATTGTAATAGATAATTCCATATATTCAGCATGAGACAGAGCACAGCCCTGGATTCACAGTCAGGAGGCCAGCAGGAAGATGATGGAGTGGGGAGTCCCTTGGTAACCACTTGAGGGGTGTAATGTCTCCTTCTTTTCCCCTGCATTCACTTAGCCAAGTTTTCCTGAGCTCTCCAGAAGAAGATTCTCAACATTGAACTTGGGACTAGGGATGTGGAGGTGCCAAGGTCTGTCCTCCAAGTGCCCTGGGCTTCATAGAGGAATGTCTGTGGATCAGCAAGCTAGTAAGTAGCCAGGGCACCTGGGTAGGTGGTTACTGTCTTTGGGATGGAGTGTCAGAGTAGCTTAACAGGAGGAGAGGTGTGGGTGTGGGAGGTAGATGCGGGAAGGTCTTTTTCTCCTCCTGCCTCTCCTATCCCTTTCTTTCCTGCTCTCCTGCTTGACTCTCCTTTATCTCTCTTCCCTCCAGACCTCTGACAATAGCCCACATGTCCTGACCTCTGAGCTGCGGAGTGCATCTCAGGAGGAACACTGGCAGCTATGAAAACTAACAACGGTGATGACAAGGAGGACAAGGGGAGAGAGAAGAATGGGAGAGGGCTCCAGGCTCCCAGTTCTGAGCTGCCTTTTACCTGCTTGCCTCTGCCATCTCAAAAGGACTGGAGAATGGCTTCCTTTCCAGCTTCTGCCCCTTGAGAAGTTTCACCTTGCTGTCCCTGAGAACTTCCATCTTCTTCAGAGGAATTGCACGAAAGTCTCACCTCCACTCTCAGTCTTTGATTCAGAAACTCAAGCCCACCAGTGAAGGAATGCATGTGGACAACCACTGTGTGGCCCCCAATAACACACTTTTGGTGGAGGCACACAAGCAATGAGTCCGCCTGTGAGTAAGGGCTGCCACTGCCTGTAGGGATCCACGGGAGGACTTTGAGTTCTATGAACCTGGGGCTTGTGATGGAGTGTGGGCAGGCAATGTTTACGTGGGTGTTTAACAGATCCCAGAGGATCCATCGCTCCTTACCTCCCTACCCCAAGCCTGAACTCAAGCCCCAAGTCTCTAGCTCTGAACAAATTTCCCCATAAATTGCCAGAAGGACATGCAGAGGGAAGGGGAGCAGAGGAGGGAGATTTACTGCTAACTTGCTTCCTGACACCTCTTTGGCCCATCCCATAAAATAACAATATCGTCACATAAATCAGATGACATCTCAGGGGACCTTACCCTTGCTCTTGCAAGGTCTTTATGGGGGGACTGGGGGACATAGTTAGAGGGATCCATGTAGCTGGATTCTCCCTGACAGTCTCCCTGATTCTCTCCATGACAGTGGACATGGAGGAATCTCAGATTCGGCAGGAGAGGGAGGAAAGAGCATTCATTCACCATCAGACTATAAGACCGAACCTAGTAGGCTGAGGTTGTATCTCAGTGATAGAGCCCTTGCCTGCCATGCCTGGGAGGCAGGGAGAGGAATTCAACCCGTCCTTTGAGGGAATTCCAGCTCTAATCCCTAGATGTGGGACTTCAAGTTACTTTGCCTCTCCAGGCCTTACTTTATTTTAAAAGCAGGGCAAAGAAGTTCTACCTGATAGGGCGTGTGTGTGGAGATTTACTGAGTGTAATGCCTCATGATATGGGAGCCACCTCACAGCACAAATGTTTTCCCTCATCTAGGACGCAAAACCCCTATGGCAGTGTTCCCAGGAGAGGGACTACTGAGTGCTTGGCTCTGGAGAAATGACATCACCCTGTCCCCTCATTCTCTTAGTCTCTGCCTGTGAAGGGAGAAAAGCAGGGCTCCTCTCTAGTTCACAAAGTGGCTGTGAGCACGCATCTTTCCTTCTGCAAGCTGAGGCCACTGTCACAGAACACCCCACAATTAATCAGTGCCCCATGGAAATCAAGGTGAGTGGACATGAGAAGGTATAAAGCTCTGACTGGTACAATCCTTCATAGAGGTGGAGGCTCCGTCCAGCTGGTCTCACAGACAGGGTCCCCCCAAAGGGACAATCCTCTGATTGCAGCCTGATAATATTCCCATGGTCTGTGGCATGGGACTGGTTAGAGATACCTAGGTGCCAGAGGGAGGAGCAGGGTCTTGGCACTTGCACCCAGAGAGACACCTTATGGTGCCCCTTGCAGACCTGGCCTTTCTATTTCTCGCACAGAATCTTCAGCCACTGGGGATACCTCCTCGGTTTCCTCACTTTCTGGTCCCTGCTTGCCCTTCCCCACCCTTTCATCATTTATCTTCCTACATTTCATCTTAAGATGGTTCTTTCCCCACATCTCCCTTTTCCTCTCACAGCCTCTCTCTCCCTCTGCTGGGAACTGAACCCAGGCTCTCTGCATGGTAAACAATCTCTCTGTCACTAAACCAACCATCGAGTCCATTTCTTCCTCGTGTTCCCCTTCTTGGTCTTGCCAGTTTCTTCATAGCCTACATTTTCTTCTCTTTGGTCTAATTCAGGGAGGCCCAGCACACATGTATGAAGACTGGGGTGGGAGTGGCTCTGGCCAGAGCCCCTGCCCTGTCTTTAGTGCAGGAGACTCAGGAGTTCACCCACAGGGCAGCTGTCAGTGCTGGGTGAATGGATGAGTAAAAGTGGGGGAGGTGAAGGTGTGGGAGGGACCATCTTTTAAGTAAAAAGGAAAGGATGGAGGGAGAATGATGGCCTGACTAATGACAAGCCCCACCCAGGTACCTCAGCCAGGGTACCCACTTCTCCTGCCTCCCTCCCTCCATCCTGAGCCCCAGTGCCATCCCAGGAGCTG
>JADRCH010000054.1:789362-820458 GCA_019843965.1 Rhynchomys soricoides | reverse complement strand
CTGATCTTCTGGGCAACCCAGAGAACAGGAGGTCCCTCAGCTCCTGGATTACAGGTTCAGCCCTCCTTACCTCCCATGGAGGGGCAGCTGGGATGAGGACCCTGGCAACCTGCTCACAGAGTGATGTCTGGGCAGATTAGAGCCCCAGAGCCAGCAGACCTCTTAGGAGGCCTTTGTGGGGGAGGAGAAGGGGATTTTCCATTCTCTGAGCAACTGGATTACACAGTCAGGGGATCAGGGAGGAACTAGCTGCTTAAGCTGCTGCCTCATGGCCCCGCCTCTGCTGTGTCTCTCAACCTCTCATTTCTCAGCAGGGATCTTAACAAGGCTTGCCTTGCCTGCTTTTGAGGTAACTTTTTGTGATCCAAATCAGGTTTAGAGGCAAAACTAAATCTCTTCTCCCTGCCTGGTCCTGCAGCTCTGACACAAAATGGGTGTGGGTACAAATGCTTCCACAAAGCTCTGGAGGTGGGTCCAAAAACTACGGCCCAGAGAGGTTAAGCAGCTTGATCTGAGTCACACAGTAGGGCGAGATGACCAGGATGGTTTCCTGACTGTGTGGGCTTGTGGGAGCAAGATCTCCTGGAGAATGAGCCACCTCGATTCCAGAGTCAAGAAAGAGTAAGAGGCTCTGTTGTTGTCTTGCCCTACAAGTTTGCCCCCAGCTTGCTGTCAGCCACCATGTGCTTTACAGTGAAAGGAACCCTTCTCCCATTTGGCCTCTGAGGCTTCAAGAAACCATACAGTGGATGGGAGAAGATGATGGAGGCAGGGCAGGTGAGGGTTGAAGAATCCTAAATTTGGGGACTTAATGTTATAGCATGTGACTACATATGACTAGTGTACTATACGGGGTTCAGTCCTTAACACACACACACAGAGAGAGAGAGAGAGAGAGAGAGAGAGAGAGAGAGAGAGAGAGAGAAAGACTGAGAGACAGAAAGAGACACAGAGAAAAAGAGAAATCTAAGTGTAAAGTCTAATTTTACCCTCTCTTGTGTAACTTGTGTGACCTTGAACAAGCCATCTCCCCTCTCTTAGCTGCAAAATGAAGATTAAAAACTATCTTTCCCAAATTATTTTGAAGACTGAGTAAGACAAGGTACTGGAAGAGCACCAGGTATAGCATCTGACATATATTAGTTGTTCAGTAAATAACAGTAGAGGCAAAATTCTTTACCCAGGAGCTGTGCCCATTCCCCAGAGCAGAAGGATCTGCTGTGTAACCTGACAGTTGGTTCTTCACCCTAGGAGGGCAAATCCATCATGCTTAGCAACCCCTGGCCTCCCCCACCTGGTAGAAGGTTATTGGGGGGTCATGCCCCATACCCTGCATCCATTTTCTAGAAAGATTTTCCACATAAGAGGCCTCAAGCCCCACCCTAGCCCCATGTGGCCCCTAGAGGCCTCTTGATGACATAATGACCATCTCTGACCTTTCTGGTGCCCTGTGTTCCCTCTAGCCAGAAAATTTCTATGATCCTATGACCCCTACAAGCCCTACCCGGCTAATGGCTTTATGATCTTCCCCATTGATTTCTCTTTGCCCTCCTTGCTCCACAGCCCCCTTTCAGTAGGTCCTCGTCAAAATAAACAACATTTATGACCAGAGCAAGATTCAAGGTCCACACTGCAAACAAATGCTGAGCCCTTTGAAGGTACCTGGGGAATCCATCATGTTCTGGGGCATCCTGGGGTGTGATGCTCCCCAGACCCAGGGAAACAGGCTGAGGAGGGGCTCTCTGACTCAAGATTTAGGATCCAAGGCTTCTGTACCATATCTGGGCTCCCTCTTCAGTACCAGACCCTGCAGGGAACAGGGCAGGAAGGGAAAAGAGGGGCAGTGCTCTCCTGGGGCTGAGAGTTTCCTGTGCCCAAAGCCTGACTCAGAATGTCATCAGGGGAGGAGGTAAAATGAAAAGAAGAAAAAGTAAAAGGCAAACAGAGTGGACAGATGCAAAAGAGCACACACAAAGGCATCACAGCCCAGACCCAACAGGGCCTTCTTCAGGCTGGACCATTAACCCAGTGCTTGCCTGCACAAAGGAGCCATGTTGGTGTATGTTCCTAAGACAAATGGTCTGGGCTGGGCATGTAACTTGGTGGTTTGCCTAGAATACACGAGGTCCTAGCTTCCATCTCCAACTACAAAGAAGGGAATAAGGAAGGAAACAAAGAAGAAAGGAGGAGGAAAAATGGAAATTTAATCACTGTTTTTATGATGTCTGGAAAGGATGGCCAATGGAAGTGGACAGCGGTCTTAAAGGACCTGAGAATCAACCAAATTAGTGCTAACACCGAGGAATCAGTTGGCACTCCCCACCAGGATGAACTTCTTCCTCTAAACATCCTCTAGTGGGGATAGATGGCTGCCTGGACAGCCAGCAGAGTTTGTCTCCAAGCTGCAGCCTGGCTCAGCCTCCTCCAGGGGGTTTGTTTTCAAGAGGGATGGGAACTGTTGTCAGAGACTATTAATGTGGGATCCCCAAAGGCCTAGGTCTGAGAGCAGCTTTCCAGGACACAGCTCAATGCTTCTTCCTTCAGCAATAGAACTGGGCCACGGGCCTGGGGGCTGCTGTTCTCTGAATCCCAGCTGGGGGAGGGAAAAAGCACTCCACCTAGGATCCGTGTCTTCTCATTTTCTCTGCTAAAAATAGCATGTTATCAAAACAGGTTAGGTGAGGAATCAGACAGGAAATATGTGCCTAGCCAAAGGTACCTATTCCATTGATTGGTAGTGGCGGACATCATTTGCATAGGTGTCATATCATTAAAGTTGGATGCATGAGTCAGAGAGACAAACGGTTTGCAAGAAATGGAAATGAAGGTATGTGGGGGTTTGTTTTTGTTTTTCCCAGGCAATTATACTTTTCCCAAAATGATTCTCTTTCTAAATTGAAAGAATACTTTTAATGACTTTCTATGATGTCCAAGTGGATTTAGAAAAGCCAGCTGAGGACTTTGGGGTTGGGTATCATACTCTTTCTATAAAAAGTCCTCCCAGACATAAAGTTTTAGGGGTAGAAGGACCTCAGAGAACGTCTGGACTAATGGTTCTCAACCTTGGTCAAATACGGAATCCCTGGTCTTGTTCTTTAGGTTTTTTTAATAAGATGCTAGAGATGTTGATTGGATTGGTTCAGAGTCTGGGTACCCAGTTTGTTTTTCTTTTAAACAAACAAACAAACAAACACCTTCCCTGATGATTCTACTTTTGCAGCCAGGGAATAGAACCACCCTGTAGGTCAGTAGTTCACTTTACAGATAGACGTACACACAGCTGACCTGTAGCAGAAGGACAGAGGGACTGACCTGATATTCCAATCCTTATATGTCTCTCTAGAATGCTTGTGAAATGAATTACTAAGGTGGGCACGGTGGAACAAAACAGGCCTGTAATCTCTGCACCGGGGAAGTTTCAGCACAAATTCTAGGTCAGCTTGGTCTACTTAGTAAGATCCTCCTGAGAGAGGAAGAGGCAGTAAGGGGAGACAGAGACTTCTTGGTGGCGTGGGGGGGGGGGGGGAGCATCGGTCTACACACACCAGCCTCCCAACTCCATCTCCCATCCCTGTACTTTTGTGGTCTTGTCAGAGCCCAGGAAGGCTGGTATTTCTACCCTGTTCCTCTAAGTTTTCCATCTTCAAGAAACTCTGGATTCCTAGGGGGAAAACATGTCAAACTCTCAGTTCTAAATCAGCCACCAAGGGTACCAGGACAATTCTTGCTCCTTGGCTATATAAACCAGGGGAGTGAATGTCAGCATAGGGGTGGCAGAGGTGATAGTGATGTGTACATGTATACAGACACATAAAGATGCTTAGGTACGTGCACAGAGACTCATCCAGTATGGGGCACATAGCCTGCCTATCAGAACATGGCACTGAGAATAGTTACGTATGTATGTGTAAAAAAATCCACTTGTGTTTTTAGACCCATTGATGTTTATGTTACAGGCCAAGTATTTGTTCAGAAAGTATGTATAAATGCATAAGAGACTCTGAAAAGGTACATGGACCTGAAATGGTATACAAGTACCTAATGTTAAATCCACACTTACGTTTCCCCATGAAAGCACGCAGAGGAAGATGTGTATATGCCAGGCAGTCTGTGTGTATGATGGTGCGGGTTTGTGTGTGAGAGAGGTTTCTGCTGCTTCTATCATGCTTCTAAGTAATCACTGGGAAATGTATGTGTTGGGAAACAGTATCGTTCATGCTTAAATATGTCTCGGCATATATAAATGAAACATGATATTGTGCTGGGCGAGAGGCTGCATATTAGTGTTGTTTGTCACTGATAGAATTAAATAACCCATGCAAAGCCCTGGTAGCTTTTCTTACAGTTTTATTTAACACTTTTTTAGCCAAGCAGCATGTGGCCGGGGCATACACACTGCAGATTACTACAATAAATGTGAAATTTGAAGATTATAGAATATGATACATGAGAAGTATACCAGAAGAGTGTAATCAAAAGTCCCAACTGTCCCCACCTTTCCTTGCGCTCTCCCTTCTTCGCTTTCTTTCTTCAACCCTGGTTAAGGCCCATCCCTTCACACTTCTGGGAGGCTCTGTATCTGTAGTAAGTGGAAACAAAAGGTAAGGATTTGGGGCTAGGGAGAGATAAGCTCCAGGCTCTGGGTCTGGAATGTGTCTGCTCCTCCTAGTCTGTCAGAAACAGGTCCAAACCCCGGAGGGTGCAGGTTCGAGGGAAAGAGGAAGAGCAACCTAAGCAACCTTATAGCTTCTGCAGGCCCTTGGCCTGACTGACGAAGCTACTCACTCAGAAGAGGGAATACAGATCGCATTTATCAAATTAGAGGCAAATCTTTCCTGGGAAGATGCATCAAATCGGGTCCCTGCTTCTTTTGCTTAAGGAGACTATATCCTCGCTGTGGCTCAAATGAGAACAAGTTTGCACCCACGCATAGACCTGCTAGCTCACCTTTAGGAATGAAAGCTGAGCCAGGCAGTGGTGGCTCATGCCTTTAATCCCAGTACTAGGGAGGCAGAGGCAGGCGGATTTCTGAGTTCGAGGCCAGCCTGGTCTACAGAGTGAGTTCCAGGACAGCCAGGGCTACACAGAGAAACCCTGTCTTGAAAAACAAAATAAAACCAAACAAAGAATGAAGGCTGGTCAGGGGACTTGGAAGCAAGCTGTTTGCCCGAGGCAGAGCAAAGCTAGCTAGTTGGGAAAGCAGGGTCCCCATTTGCAAGGCCAAACTCAGGTGTGAGTAAGAAGGTTCTAGAAGAAGAGCTTACCAGCCACTGACACAGAAGGGAAATCACATTTCATCCCAGAAGAGATAAATAAATGACACTTGCAGGCTGTTCCAGCAACTTAGTGCTCTCCTTCCTGTCCTGGTGCTAACACCCTGGGCAAGATTGATTCATGGGACCCTTCCCTCTGCCCATCTTCCTGCCCTTGAAGTTTCTCTGCTACCTTCTGTCCTATGCAAACATCCCAGCACTATGAGGCCAGGGAGGCTAAACCTAATCTGAGTAGTAATTGGACTCACCCCTACTCTGCAAATACAATTAATACCAGCTAAGTAGTCACCCCGGCACTATCTTCTCTGACAGTTGACAGTCTCTCTCCATCAGCAGGGATGGTAGCCAACCTGATTGGGGACAGCACCACAGAGTACTGTTGTCATCCTCACACTGCTGAGGTCTGGAGGTTGCTCCCTCAAGGCCATCTCCTAAGACAATATAGAAAAGAAGAAAAAGAAGTAAATAAGTCTCCCTAATGTTGGGATTCAAAGTGTGAACAGTACAAGGTAATATATAAAGACACACACACACACAGATACACACACAAAGACACAGACACAGACACAGACACAGACACACACACACACACACATGCTCCACAAAGACAAAATGATGAATCATCTCTATGACTGAGCATCCCAGTATTAGGTAATAGTCTCAGAGGCCCAAGGTTTTCAGCCAAATCCCAGGTCTAAGCACAAGAACACTGTGTAAATCCCTCCCCTTATGAAAGGCCAGTTTGAGCAGATGGGACCACTCTTAAGTAAACTGGAGAGCCCTCCCTTTGCCTAGCTCAAAAGGAGAGGCAGGGGGCTGGCCCTCCCATCCTGGGAACAGGAAGCTAGCCTAGCGCAGAGGCCTGAAGCTGTTAATTCTGCCTCTTGTGCTCACATCTCCAACTTATCTCTCTGGGGGAAGGTATCCATCCCTTTGACCACACAATCCTACCTTCCCTCCCTAAGGGGAGGTCAAACTGGAGGAAGCTGCTGCTGAACAAGTGGTGGCCAGAGGTGAGAAATTCGGAGAGCTGACCCAGCAGGAGGAGGTGCAGAGCATGGACTCCTCACCAGTTTATCTCCAGACTGAATCTGGGGATGTCACCTCACAGCTACCCCACTTACTGATAACCACCTCATTAACATTTATTAAACAAAACATTTTAGTGAAGAAGAAAGAGATAAGGAACTAAGCATTCCATGGAGGTAGAGGGCATCTCAGAAGTTCTGTCCACCCTCAAACCTATATAGTACCAACTGCCACCCCAGGCCCTGCCCCTTTCCCCAGGTGTGTCAGGAAGATACAAGGCAGGTGGATGGAGAAGGAGACAGACTCAGGCACCCCAGGTGCTTACCAAGAAATGCACAGACTGTGAAATTACACCAGGGCTGGACAACTTACCACCACACATGAACCCTTGGGGCACTGAAATAATTAACTTGCTAATCAGCTACACCTTGCTCTTTCCATTCTCCCTGGAAAAACAAAAAATGCAAATCGCCTTCCTGTGTCAGTCACTCAGAAACAAATAATGCTTTTGAAGAAACACACCCTCTGCTCACTGCACAGACTGAAATGGGTCCTGGTGCACCTTGCTGCTCCCCCTTGACCCACCACTGCCCACCTGGCTTCCGAGAGCACAGAGACAGAATGTTTCTGGAGATGCAGGATTTTTCTATCCCCACCAGAGCCTTTCCATCACGGCTAAGCTTTTTCGCTTGGGCCCTCTTTAGTCTGCTTGCTGATGCTAAATAGCCAAGATCCGTGTGGAGAAAGGAGGATTGATTAGAATCGTAATAATAATCCCTGGCATTCGTCCATCGGCTTTAGCAGTTACAAAGTGTTTTCACACATTATCTCTTTCGGTCAGAGGAAGCAGGAGCTGAAAAGGACCTCAGCAATCGGTCCCAAACCCCTGCCTGTAGGTGGGGAAACTGAGGCCCAGAAAGGTTAACTAGCTTTTTCAAATGCCGGAGGACAGTGTGGTCAGGTAGCAATGTTCATTTTCTAGAACCCTTGGGCTGCCTGAGATCCTCTGAAACGGGGAGAAGAACATAACTGGCTTTTTGCTTCACAACAGATATAAACCAACACACCAAACAATTAGCGAGACATGAAAATGAATTCAAGTTACTCCTATAAACAATGGCCTCTGAAAGGGCAAAGGTCGAGGCTCACAGGAGAGAAGCTAGGGAGCCCTAGTCCGAATGGACATGTTAATTCAAAGACTCTCCTCTATACCCCCACTATCTTACTATGCACCCCACCCCCATCTCCTGGGGTTTAAAGATGTGAACATTATACATTTTGAGGTTTGGGGATTCATGTGGGGCAGGTCAGCCGAAAGGAGCTTTCCCAGGGTTCTAATCTGGCAGCTATACCAGAGGGTTCGCAGCATGAGTTTGTGCGTGCACGTGTGTGTCTACACAAGACATGAGATGTGGCATTGAAAAACACGCACCTTGATCCTTGTACAGATCAGATAATTTGCAAATTAATGGCTCTTTCCCTCCAAGGCTCTGAAAAGGTTTATAAGACATCTTTCTGAAGAAGGGGACATGTGGATGAAAGATGGACAGCAGAAATAGAAGTAGGGCAAAAGAAGCTACACAGCCACGGTTCTGCCAGAAACACAGTTCCCAGTGAGTGGCACGTGTGTTCAGCCGTCCTCTGCTTCTCATGGCTCTTAATTTAAAGATAAGACCCGGCGGGTCCTTAGATGCCTGGTCTGTTCACAAATGTATTTATAAACGTGCAAGACACCATTTTTAGGTTCTAGGTTGCTAATTCATCACTTCTCACCTCTTCATCTGCCTCCTAAAACAAGTCTCCCTTTGACTGTTAGTGGAACCCCTGCCTGCCCCATTGCCCAAGCTGCTTGGAAGGTAAGCGGTTCCTTTGTGTGTTCGTTTATTACTAAGCCCAACTCTTTTCCCTCTAAAACTCCTTCTTCTCCCTGTTGAGCTGACCATGCTTGTGGATTTATGAAGAGAGATGTTTTAGCAGAAATCCCCCAGAGTGTCCCATCAGCCCTAAATCCCAGGCCCGCTCACCCCCCCAAGACCCCATGACACACAGCATGCCAACACGGCTTCCTCTTGCCTATGCATTAGCCATCCATTGTGGCAACCTGACATCTCTCACACATAAAACCGTAAGAGAGAAATAAAATATCTGTCTCTTGGCGAAAATAAAGCTTTGCCTCCCTCCTGATGTATAGGATATAAAATAAAGCCGCGGCTCCAATAGTGGCTTTTCCTTATGCTGGAGTTACCTTTGCACACACGGAGACAATGAAGACGGATGGCTTGGGACGAGGCCCAGCCTCCTGGGGCCACCTTCACCTTCTTTTATTATAGTCTCTCTCCACCTCCCTGCCTTCTTTCTTTCTTCTTCACTTTCTTTCCTTTCTGGTTTCTATTTGCCTTTTATATGCCCTTCTCTTTCTCTGTCCTGAAATTTTATTCCTTTCCCTTGTTTCTCTCTCTCTCTCTCTCTCTCTCTCTCTCTCTCTCTCTCTCTCAAAGCAATGACAGCAATGGTGAGAAGCAAGTGTCTCACCTCTACCATGCCAGCCACCTCTCTTGGTTTTCCCATCACCCACCCTCAAATCTCTCGCTGGACCTCTAGTTCCTATAAGTAATTCTGCTGTTACTGCTGCTTGGGGGACATTGGTCAAATGTACAAATGCTCCCAAGGGTCAATTAAAAATTGTGTTCAGTGGGGCTGTTGGTTGGTTTTTGTTTGTTTCTGCTTTTCCCTGGGAAGAAGCTGTGTCCCCTCTACCCCAGTCTCAGAATCTATTTCCTTAGCCTCTGAGGAGGCCAAAAGAGCAATGCTTTGACCTCTTGGAGATGACAGCTGACTTTCACATCCCAAAGCCTGGAAGCTTCATCAACAGGTTCACAGTGGACCTTGGGTCCCTTCAGCCAACTCAGCCACCAAATGACAGATAGGTCTTCTGTTTCTGCTCCAAAGTCCAGAGACCTGAGGGTGCACATAGAGCCTTTCCCATGCCACATAGTCTGTCACCGAAGCCCAGAAGCTACCTGCCTTCCTATTCCCTACACATTTTTTCCTACCCAGCAGGAACCACTTTAGTCTCCCTTGGTCCCCAGAGACCTCCCCCTTGCTGGATGACAACTGCTCTGTCTGAGTGGGTTTTTCCTCACCTCTGGTCTAGCCTCATCCCTTCTACTACTGTCTTTTCATCCTTTTCAAGCTGTTTGGCACCCATGCTAAACCTCTCCACCTCTGTCAGGGACTGAGGATACAGCCATCCCTGGTCCTGGAAGAATAAACAGTGACTCATGACCTCCCCTGGGGGAAGAACAGAAGAGGCAGAGCTGTAGACAGCCATGTGGGCTATGTCTAGCAGAGGGGTAGTGGGTGGCTTCCAGCTGAGACTTTTTAAGTCCCAGGTGCAGAGCTGTGGAAGGTCCTCAGTGTGTGGGATCTGGCCACACTATGCCAAGAAGACCTTTGTTAACATTGCCCCAAACCTAGACAGGCAAGGCAGTAACAGCCTTGAACTCTGTCCAAAAAGGAGGGAGGTCCTGAGGATACCAGCTTAGAGCTGCCAACTTCAGAACAAACCCATTCTTCGTCCCAAAGGCTGTTAGCTATGGGGTCTCCCTCCCTCCCTCCCCACCTGATATCTCTCCAGATATCAGCAGTGACCACCACCATTAGGTAAGGGGAGAGAGTCAATTAGTGACAGGATTAATTACTCTGAGGCAGGAGCCCCGTTTGTCTTCCTTACCGGTGCAAGTGTGTGCTCAAACAGAGGAACATGGGCACGCACCCAAATACACATTGTTGTCACGCTGTCTTAGACGTTTTATTTATTTGCTGGATTCCTGCCCAGCGCTGCTCACACGCTTTCCACAGGCGCTAAGTCTCCCACCAAACAGACTCCAATCTCCTTTACTCCAGCCCAGGAATGTGCCTGTCATATGCACAGCACACTCAAGTCCCAGTGGAAAACCCTGGCTGGGAGCTTCAGGATTCTCTGCTTTTAGCGTCCCCCCCCCCCCCAAGACTGTCTTATTCTGTATCTCAGGCTAGCCTGGACATCACTGAGTAGTACCCTTGAACTCAAGCGCTGGGGTACAGTAGTGTACCACAACAAAAGGAGTATTTTCCATTTCTTTGCTTCACTCTTCCATGCATTTCTCTCGACACATCTCCCCCACCACATTCTCTTGCTTTTTCTGCATGTCCTCTCTTCTTCCTGCCCTTTCTACTCACTTCTGCCTCCTAAGCACCCTCTCTCCCTTCTGCGACTACCATTGCTCAGCAGCGACTGAGATCAGTGCGCTCAATCTCGCAACTCTAACCGCTCCCCTCTCTATGCTCAGAGTCCCCCAAACCCTCATGAGAAGCCTGGATTGTTTACTCAGGTCAGGTGCACACCGTGACACCGGCGCTGACTGCCGGATACTGCCTTTTCTTGGCTTTGCGATCTCTCCCTTACCACTGACCAAGCTCCTCGGCTTGGAAAAAGCTGCCAGGAGCAAAGCGCGCTCTGGAGCATAGTTGCAAGGCCCACCTCCCCCAACTTCTCACCTTCGGTAAAGCAGTGATGGAGAGCAAGCTCCCTTGCTTGGACTGGGATTTCTGTCTAGGAAAGTGTAGAGAATAACAATCCGTCCCTCCTCCTGCAACTCTCTTACTATGTGTTCAAGGGAGACACAATGATATAAACTGCTTATTAACAGAGAGAACCTCGGGAGAGGGAGAGGGAAAAAAGAGGCGGGGGACAGTGGATCAGAGAAGACTCCAGCTGAGCAGTTCCCTGTGTTGCATAAGTTGGGGCTTCACAGATCAATGCAGAGTTTGTGTAGCCTCCAGGTGGCAGGGGTCCTGGGTGCATCTAGTTAGCCCCTTCTTTCCTCCCCCTAGACCTGTGGTGCTGGATATCGGGTTTTTGTGGCTGGCAGCCCCTGGAGCCTGCAGTTCCGCGGCCTCCTCGCCCTTTTCTGGGGACCATGGTCTGGACTGGAAGAAGAGAGCAGCTTCGCTGGGAATTAAATAGCAGCTGACAGTGATTAAGAAAGAACGATCCCTGTTTGGCGGGAATCATTTAAGATTGTGGTGGGGTAGATGATAGGGATTTAAGGGCTCTTGACGCATGAGGCAAGGAAGATCAGTGGGTGTCTGAGCAAGAGGACTGGCCAGTCTCATTTCTGAGATACGGTCTCTCCGTCCTTACAAGCTGATTTTTGAGAATCTCAGAAGACAAATCTCGGCTGTGGAAGCCACTATCTGAGCCCTCTGGGGCCTTTTCCTACAGTACGTTGGGAATCGGGTGGAAGGGATTCTGTGATAGCTCTGTGGTCGCTGAATGATGGCCAGGCGTTCAAACTGGATCTCTGGACACCCGCCGGGCATAAGTGGCGGAGGGTATATGTGACTTTGAAGGATGGAGGATAGGAAAACCGGTATACTTGAGATCGTGGACTGCCCAGTGGTGTAGGTGGGGAGGAAAGGCTGGGAATCGCCTTCGGAGTTCATACATATGCAGAGCAGAGCTCAGTGGATTCAGAGATGGCGGATTTAGAAAGCTGGGTCAGTTTTCTCTCCTTGTCTCTACTACTGATTACATTTCAAAATAAGAGCTCAATGGAACTGGTTTGTGTAGGGGGAGTTAATTGTGTGTTCTGTCACTGTGAAAGCATTAAATCTAGATTTTAAACATAGAATCAAGGAACCAAGAGACACGTCTTGCATTGCCCTCTTACACACACACAGGCACACAGATACACACACACACACACACACACACACACGCCAGAATTGGCTCTGAGGGCCATTTTCTTTACCATCAGGACACCGAGACAAGCAGAACACTATGCCCTAGTACGAATGTCCTCAACTCCCGTTCTCTGAAAGAGGCCCTGTCTCCCATATCTGGGTCTCAAAGTCGTTGCACCCTAAATTACTTAAACAATCTCCCCTCGACTACCAAAGGAAGATGGATCGGAAAAGGCGGGCAATGGGGTACAGTGTCGCCCTACAGGTTCCTGCGACAGCAATTTCCTAGTCCCTCCCTCCCGGGCCCCTCTGCTTTGCACGTGAAGTAGCCCAGCAGCGCCGGGTAGTGACCTGAGCGACTCATAGATTCCCAAGAGGAGCTGTTGGGTCCATGGAGATATCAGCTAGTTCTGGAACAGTTGGAAGTGGAGAGCGTGGAGACCAACGGCCCCTTCTTTTTGGCAGCCGCTTGGGAGTCGTCGGGAAAACAGGATCTCAGGCTCCTCACTTGGCTCTTCCTGGGGTGTCAGAATGCTGGGTATTAATCAACTTGTTCTAGGAAGTGTTGGGTCCGCAGGAAGATCGCGGTTCCCAGTCCAAACCTGCAGAGCCTGCCCGTTAGGTGGGAAAGCCGCCTTCTTACCCTGCTCAGCCCTGAGTCTAAGCCTAGGAAAGACCAGGAGAGAAATTGATGCTCGAGAACTATTGGCTGCGCTACTTGGGTCCACAACCTCTCCACGTGAGTGTTTATGTGGACAGGGGTACCGAGAATGCTTTAGAAGTCCCGGGGAGATGCCAACCTGGTCTACAGAGTGAGTTCCAGGACAGCCAAGGCTACACAGAGAAACCCTGTATCAAAAAAAAAAAAAAAAAAAAATAATCCCGGGGAGGGGTTGGGGTGGGAGCAGATCTCTAAGGAGGCGTGTGAAGCAGGCCATGGAGGGTTGGATTTACAAAGCAAAGATCATGCGGGTAGGAAGGCCAGAACTGCCGAAGAGCTTCTGGGTTGCCAGGAGATGCAAGAGAGAGCAGAAAAGGGGTCGTTGGCACAGCCCTAAAAAATCCCAACAGCTCCATCAAACAAAAGCTAGATTCGTGACAGCTTCTTCTCTCTTCGCTGGAAAAGGGTATTGTATTTGTGGACCCGGATTCACTGCCAGTCCAACAGCATTTCTGCGCGCTTTTCTTCTAATTTAGTCCTGTGGAAAATCTGCTAGGCTCATCGTTGAAATAACTCAAAAGGCAGATTCTGAAATACCATCTAGATTTGGTTGCAGGGTCACCCTTATTTCCTTCCAAATTTGATCAAATGGGCCTTCCTAGCACCTTCCTCAAATAAGACCAAAAGTGGTAAATTTGGGTTACGCTTAGGGGGAAAAAATCGCTACGGTTAACTTGAGTGCTCCTGGGAGGTAGAATACTTGAACTGAGTTCAAGGCCCCCAGGACCAGCATAGATTCCCACACCTAGGCAGATTTGCCGCCGTCCCACAAAGACGGTGGCTAGGAGTTTACAACATGGACAGAATTAGGAAAGTGTAATATCCCTAAGGAATAAACTCTGGTAGGTCCGTTGATGTCTGAAGAAACGAACTTGCTCGAAGCCTGGAAAAGGGACGACCGGTCTGGCAGCCAGGCATATACGGTCACACGCCTCCCTCCCCTACAGTCACGGTGCAGTCTCCCGCTGCTACCACCTCCCCCAGCTGCGGGATCCCCGCGGTTTCCCACCTAGTCTTTTGTTTTTGTTTGTAAAAGGTGTCTCCGGATCGCAATTTTTCTCACAACTTCTCGCCAGAGTCGCAGCTCCTCACCCGAAGCGCTTCCCCACCCACTCCTTCTCCCACCCTGGCGCCGGGCCTCCGGTTTCCCCCGCCCCCATCAGGAAATCGCCCGAATCAACTTTCCAAGAGAGCGCAGCGGGAGATCGACACTCGTGTCTCCCAGACTCCCTGACGGGCGGACTTTGGATGGACTGGGGGAGGGGGCACCGAAACAGAGACAGAAGGCGAGATAAAGCTGCCAAGCGCCCCCTATCTCTCCATAGACTCGAGCTATGCCGGGGGCAATTTCCAGGCCAAAAGAGCAAGGGGCGGGCTATCAACACCTAGTGAATTGCAAAGCCGGTGTACTAGGACCTTCCAAGCTTCCAGATCTACTGGCAATCTAACCCCAACAAGACTTTTTTAATATATAGGTTTGCCTTCTCCCCAACCCCCACTCAGAACTGTCTTCCTCTGCGCCTCCTTTCCATGCTTCCTCCCGCCTACTGTCAATCCCTGATGCCGAAACCGACGTCTTACCAAACTTGAAAAAGGCTAGGACATCTCGCTGCTAGTCGCCGGCACTGCGCGGGCCCGCCGCCACTGATCCTCTAAACGCGGTCTCCCCGCATTCTCCCTAGTCGGGGGGAACGCAGAATGGTTTACAGAGGGACCGCAAGGCGCTGATTGGTCGCAGGCTGCCGTGACGTCGGCGGGCGCTGCATTAAGGCGAGGGGGCTTCCAGGGCTCAGCCAACAGCCAGGAGCATTGACCGAGCCGCTGGAGCTGGGGAGAGACGCGCCGAAGACTGGGCCAGGAGACCAGGGACCGAGGGACGCACGCCGGGGGAGAGCCAACAAGGAACCCGCGGGCCGGACAGCGACTCTGGCAATCAGCGCCGAACTGTTCCAGCCGCTGGCCTTCTATAGCCGCAGCACCAGGACATTCTAAAGCTCTCCAAGACGCCCCCTCCCCTTGGGCTTCTCGCGTTGACCAAGGAACAGAAAAAGGGAGGGAAAAAGAAAGGAAGGAGACTAGAAAGAAAACCCAGATTTGCCACCGCACAAAGGGGGGGGGCAAGGAAAAAAAAAGTCGAGCGACTGTGGGGTCGGAACACAGGCAGCGGGAGCGTGGGCCGAGCGATGCGGGGCTGCGCGCCCAAGCGGCCGCGAGTTGTGACTGAAGCCAGGATGCTCGGCCAGGCGCAGTGAAGACCCAGACTTTGTTGCCTCCCCTGAAGCAGTCCAAGCGCAGGGAGGGCCGCTCCGAGGACGCGGCAGGCTGCCTGGCAGGCCACCGGCCGAGGTGACAGGGCTGGGGCGGTGGGGAGCGAAAGAGTGCGCCCGGCTGCGTCCGCCCGAAGTTGTCCTTTTACATTTTTGACTGGCACAAAAAAGAAAAGAAAACTCTCCAAAGGGGGTGGGGGGTACCTAAGCAACAACTACAATCAACAAAATATCCTAACCCAACCCGCCATCTCCCTCACCCCTTGGCCTGCCCCCGCCCCCCTCCCCAGGCCCCGCGCGGGCGCCCAGAGCGTCCCGACTCGCTGCAAGAAGCCGGCAATGTAGGATCCAAAGCTTTCTACTCCCGTGTTCTTTACTTTCCGTGTTATTTTTAAGGGGAAAACCCGGTGGTGGGTAGTCTGACACGCACTCAACCTGCCTTCATACTCTGACAAAAGCAGATGCACTTTGACTTCTGACAGCTCTACCTCAAGCTGGAGAGAACCCAGCTTTCCCGAATCCTGAGCTCTTGGCGTCTTCCTTTTCGTCTGTTTCTATTTTATTTATTTCCGTCCCGCCGCCTGTCTCGGTGACCTTCACTCCTTCGCGGGCTTTGGGCAGCAGAGCCGCTTTCTTGCACGCTTGAGACTGATTTTCCTAGCCTGGTGAGCTGAGGTGGCGCTGCTCCACCTCGCTGCCCCGGGACTCCAGGGCTACCCTCTACCAGGCTGGTCTCTCCCCCTTTTGATTTGCCAGCACAGTTTTTTTGCTTGCCCGATAGAGCGGGTTTCTTCTTTTTGGAGGAGCTGGTTGTCTTCAGAAGTCATCCCCTCGACTCTAATTGCCCTGTCGCTCCGGGCCTTACCGGACCAAACCAAAGACCATGGTGCACTGTGCGGGCTGCAAAAGGCCCATCCTGGACCGTTTCCTCTTGAACGTGCTGGACAGGGCCTGGCACGTCAAGTGCGTCCAGTGCTGTGAATGTAAATGCAACCTGACCGAGAAGTGCTTCTCCCGGGAAGGCAAGCTCTACTGTAAAAACGACTTCTTCCGGTGAGTACTTCCCTCCCGCGCCTCTGCTGCTCCCTCCCCACGGGCCCTTCCTGGCCAGCTTCGGATCAGAGGTCTGTGTGGCTACGGCAGCCGCCTTAGGAGCTGCCTTTCACTAGGGCAGCCAAGTCCTTCCCGCTTCTACCTCTTAGGAAGCTGGTATGCCGAGATAGATAGTACTTGGTTCTGGAAAGCGTGGTCCGGGTTTGGCTGCCCGCGCCTGGAAAGAAAGGGTCTGAGCCGGCTTCAGCTCAGAAACCCTTCCAAGCCCGGGGAGAGGTAGAGCAGCCTCGGGGTTGCAGCTTCCGCTTGTCTTCCCGAAGCCAAGCTCTCCAGCAACCAAACGCATTTTCCGATCCTCCCAGATTGTTAGTCCTCCAAGATGAGTTTAGAAGCTCCAGCTTTATTCCAGTCACTGCCTTTTACTTTCTGAAAGGTCTTGTCGGAACAACAGAGTCTCTGTGACCCAGAAAGCCACAATAAAGAGCCCAATCTTGAGGCCAATCCTGTATGACTAGGGGTCTCCCCAAACGTGGATTGGCCTCTAAGCATAGACCTGGGAGAACCGTATGGTTCTGCTTTGGCCTCGGTCCAATGCCCAGGCTCCTCTTCGTGCCTTTTCAGCCAATGCCCCACCAGAAAGGCCACCTCCTGGAGGACACGCGGCTCGTTAGAACCGGGAAAATTCTCTTCTGTTTACCATTTTACATGCATTTTAAACTCATTTTACCGATCACAACTCAACAGAGAATGGCTTCAAATGTAAACTATATTTCCCACTGATTTGAAATCCCACACTTTACTCCGCTATTTTGGTCTTGGTTTCGGAGGCTAGCTTAAATCTGGGAGAGAGTTCGAAGCTATCTGGCCTCCTTTTGCCCAAAGACCCTGGAAGCGCAGTCCCCAGTGGCGATTCAGGACACGCGCGGCTTGTGTTTGCAAAGGAGCCCGGAAGCAAAGATCGGTGCAATCTGCTGCTGAGGAAAGGCTGAGTTTTGGAGCTTCGGCAGACTGCGCGGGTTTTTACTCTGCGAGGCTGAATCAGAGCCTGAGAGTCTAAGCCACACTGGCTTGCGGGGGCCCGTGGGGCCCTCGAAGCCTCGCTAGCGGCAACTCTCAGCAGGGTACCTAAAGCCGGCTCAACCCGGCGTCAGCTCCCGCTTGTGCCAGCCTGCCAGGCTTTTGCGCAAGAACGTGGCAACAGCCCAGCTACAGCCACCAAGCCTCTCGGAGTCAGTGTTTGTTTACTCACCGCGAGATCGGACTTTGCCAACTCCCCGCCTTAGCGCAGGTTCTTTTGTGGTGAAAGAAAGGCAAAGCTAGCGGAATAGAGCAGGGCATTTATTTCTACGGAGCCCTTAACTTGGATTTAACTTCTTTGAAGATAACCGGAAAATGTGTGCTCTGTTTCCCTTTTGCCCTCGTAGCCACTTTGAAGCCTTTTCTTGCGACGCTTTTTCCTGGCAATGCCTAGGCATGAGGTTAGAGGTAGGGGGCAGCTTGGGCCTTAACTCTAACCGAATGTATTTTCTCCTTTCTCCCTGATGTCCCGCATTCTCCCCTGCTTCCTCGCTTGCTTAATAAATTCTTATATTCATTCTCTCCCCCACCTCAACTCCTTCCCTGGCAATCTTTATTTCATCCGGGTTCCTACTTCTTCCTAACCCTCACCCACCCTACGCAGATGTTTCGGTACCAAATGCGCGGGTTGTGCGCAGGGCATCTCTCCGAGCGATCTGGTTCGGAGAGCGCGAAGCAAAGTGTTTCACCTCAACTGCTTCACCTGCATGATGTGTAACAAGCAGCTTTCCACCGGCGAGGAGCTCTACATCATCGATGAGAACAAGTTCGTTTGTAAAGAGGATTACCTGAGTAACAGCAGTGTCGCCAAAGAGAACAGCCTCCACTCGGGTGAGGCCAAGACTTCCAACTGGCTAGAGGGCGGGTGTGGGGAGGAAAACCCGCCAAGACCCCTGCTCACCAATCCTTTCCCTCTTCCCAGCCACCACAGGCAGTGACCCTAGTTTATCTCCGGATTCCCAAGATCCATCGCAGGATGATGCCAAGGACTCTGAAAGTGCCAACGTATCGGATAAGGAAGGTGGTAGCAATGAGAACGACGACCAGAACCTAGGTGCCAAGCGCAGGGGACCCCGGACCACGATCAAAGCCAAACAACTGGAGACGTTGAAGGCAGCCTTTGCAGCTACACCCAAGCCCACACGCCATATCCGTGAGCAATTGGCCCAGGAGACTGGCCTCAACATGCGTGTTATCCAGGTCAGAATCCTGGTTTGTCACTCTGTCTCTCAAAGGCTCGAATGACCACTAAGAGAACCTAGAGTGAATCTAGGAGAGCCCAGAGTTCTTAAGGTTGGGGTAGAAGTGACTGGGGCTAGGAAAAAACTGGAAAGGGCGAGGAAAATTGGAATGTGAGAAAAAGCCCACAGAGGGGGTAGTGGCTGAAGAGGAGGGAGCGGCTTGGGAGCTCAGGATAAAGCTGGAGGAAAGCACAAGGTCCAACACTACTCTGACAACAGCTATCATCCATCTTTCTGTACACATCTGTCCCTCTCCCACCCTTTAGGAGCAGGCTGTGGGCTCCAGAGTCATTTGGTTCTGGTTTCTGCATAACAAGCTCTCCTCTAATTCCTCAACCCCAAATTTGTTAGTTTCGTGCCCCAGTTAGAAAAGCCTCAGAGCTCAGACTTGCTCTCTGCATGCAGATAGGGCACCATGGATTGAAGGAGTGATGGCTTTTCAGCTCTCCACAGATGCAGTCTGGAGTAGGATGGGAAGGCTAAGCCATCTGCAGATAGCTGGGCCTCTGCACTGGTAAGAGGACAGATAAGAGTGTGGCTCAGGCACTCGGAGTCTGGCCCTACCTGTACAGAGTGCGAGGCAGGTGAGGGTGAATATGCCTGGGAGGCTGATTGTGCCTGTCCTACTGCTGGAAAAGGGCAGTCTCTGGGAGGCTGTGTGAACCTGTGCTCATGAATGTGGGGTTGTGTGTCTGTCACTATTGGTGAGAGGCTGTGGCTAAGTAGGTTTGGCACTTGGAGATTGTGTGGGTCTGAAAATCGGATTGTGGGTTTTGGTGTCACTACCCTTGGGAAACAAGCAGCAGGAGGCTTTATGAGTCTCTGTCACTATCATGATATTGGGTAGGGGCTACAAGAGACCCTAAAATGGAGCTGTATATGTGACACTATCTTGGAGCGTTTCAATATCTATGATTCCTAAGATAATGCAATGCGAAAAATGTGACTGTTGGAAACAGTGGAACTGCAAAGTCAGACAAGGCAGTAGTGTGCTCAGATGCCCTTCTTGGGAATCCTGCACATCCTTAGCCTGGTCCTACATAGAGACCAACACACACCAGTGCGCGTGTACGAACACACACACACACCAACGCCCCTCCCTCCCCTCCAGCCAGCTGGGCCCCGTTGTACACCGGCTGCCCAGTGGAGTTTCTGCGGTCTGACTTTGGGCCTGTGTGCTTCAGGTCTGGTTCCAGAATCGACGCTCCAAGGAGCGGAGGATGAAGCAGCTAAGCGCGCTGGGCGCGCGGCGCCACGCCTTTTTCCGCAGTCCTCGCCGGATGCGGCCGCTGGTGGACCGCCTGGAGCCGGGCGAACTCATCCCCAACGGCCCCTTCTCCTTTTACGGAGGTGAGTGTGGTTGAGTGGCAAGACAGTGCCCGGGACGTGCAGGCTTCGCTGGATCCGGGTGGTAGTGAGGGAGGTACCTCTTGCTTTCTGTGGAGATGTAAGGGTGAAGATTGGAGAGCAAGTCAAGGGATGTGACCGAAGTCCCAACCCCGTTGAGAAGAGGGTCCCGGGTGGGGAGCAGCTCCGAGTTTTGTGCCAAGTCCCCATCCTGCTCCGGTGCCCCATACACAGCCAGTTTCTCGAGCCACCGAGCGATGCTCGCAGGCAAACCTGCCTTTCTAACTTGTGGGTGCTACTTGACCCGGCAATGCACCCGATAGCCATCCCTTCCTTCTCCTTACTGGTTTGCAGATTACCAGAGTGAATACTACGGTCCCGGAGGCAACTACGACTTCTTCCCGCAAGGACCGCCATCCTCGCAGGCCCAGACGCCAGTGGACCTACCTTTTGTGCCATCATCTGGGCCTTCGGGGACGCCTCTTGGAGGTCTGGACCACCCGCTGCCTGGCCACCACCCTTCCAGTGAGGCGCAGCGATTCACTGATATCCTGGCACATCCCCCAGGGGACTCGCCTAGCCCTGAGCCCAGCTTGCCCGGGCCTCTCCACTCCATGTCAGCGGAGGTCTTCGGGCCCAGTCCACCTTTCTCATCTCTGTCGGTCAATGGTGGCGCCAGCTACGGGAACCACTTGTCTCACCCTCCTGAAATGAACGAGGCAGCCGTGTGGTAGCGGGGTCTCGCATGGGCCACGAGAGCTCGTGGTTGTACAGAGACGAGCTTTTATTTCAGAAAAATACCAGATTTAAAAAAAAAAAAAACAAAACAAAAACATAAAAAGCAAGCCTCCTGCGCCACTTCCTTCAGCCTCGGGGACCATTCTGTTTGGGGAGACTGGATGGCAAAAAGGGTCCAAAATAGGATCCAAATCCGCTTCACAGTAGAGCTGGTATATCCACACACTGGCTGGCAAAGCGCAGAACTGGGGCTCCGGAAGGGGAATTCCGAGCTATCCCCACCTTCTGATCTGGATCTGGATCCATGGACGGACTCCACCGGCGGTTCCTCTGACTAACGGGAAGACGTCTTGGATACCTGAAGCCTCGCTCAGTCCTGGGCAATGCCAGGAGCGTGGGGAGGGAGACCCAACTAGAGGCGCTCTGCCAGATGAGGAAGGAAAAGATGTCAGGGACGCTCCAGTCCAGAGGGTTCTAGTTCTAGTTCTGGGAGATCCCTTCTTAGTGTTGTCTCAGAGTTCAGCGACGACAACAAACTCTTAATAGCTTCAGAAACACCGACCTGCTGTGCATCAGGTGGGACTATATATATATATATTTTTTGTCTATCCGGGTTTTTGATTTTTGTTTTCGCCAAAATTGCAAAATTCTAAATGTAAAGCCCTCAGTATCAACTCTTCTACCTTCACCTCTGTCTCTCTCTCTCTCTCTCTCTCTCTCTCTCTCTCTTTCTCTCTCTCTCCCTCTCTCCCTCCTTACACACACACACACACACACACACACACACACACACACACACACTCTCACACTCACCTTCTCTCCACAGGATGGTCTCCAGCCAGACCTCTCAGTAAAATGACTTGAACATCACCTCTACAAAAAAAAGTGTTCTACCTTCACAGGAAAGTTAAAAAAAAAAAAAAAAAAAAAAGACTATTGAACTAAAAACAGTCAACTGTTTACGTATAATGTTAAATTCAGGAGTTCAGTGTTTTACTAATATATCCTGTTTTGAAACCTCTTGTTCAAAAACAAAATGTTTTGAGCAATCAACCAAAATTGTTCCTTTTCTTTTCCTGTAGATGTTCTGACAGATTTGCAGGGCTTGCGGCTCACTGTGCTAGTATGTAAAAAGGTGTTGTTTACACGAGGCAAAGGAAAAACATGATATTCAGACAGTTGCCAAATAGAATAAATTATAGCACAAATACTGTAAAGGTGCCCGGCACCAGAAACCCGAGAAAGTGTTAAAAAAAAAAAAAAAGTGTTACAAGGTTAAAAAAACAAACTAACATCTTTGCTAACTTTTAGTCCTGTTAAACATTCATGAAATTGTTAATATGACTTATATAGACCCACACAGGTTTTATTTTTGTGTCTTTAAAATAAAAGTCCAAAATATTTAAATTTTATGGTCAAATATGCAGTCAACAGCTGCTACTTTTTTCTTTATATATTAAATTTCTCATATGTCTTTTATTGTTCTAATAAACCTAAGCTTGTGTGACCTCCAGTGCATATTAGACCATTCACTGTATGAAAGAAAACATGTTGAATAAATTTGTGAGTTTTTAATAAAAATAGAAAACCTGATGTTTAGATAATTGGTGTGGTATTCCATGTTTTTAGTGAGTGGAAGTCCCAATAGAGTGTTGAATGGGCCCTCAGAAGCCAGTAGGAAGAAAGGCTGGACTGGAGTGATCCATTTTCACCTTGACTCTGGTTAAAGTTCTTTCCCAAAGCCGGCCAAGCATTCTTTGGCTTCCTGCTGTTATTAAATACAGATTTCCATCCTCTTGGTTTAACTGATATAGCTGAAGAGATATTTGCTGATAAGTTAATATAGAATTGGAAATAGGAATCAAATCCATGGCTTAAAAAAGAACCCAATTGAGTGGTGTGGATCTGTGATTAGGGAAGAGAACCCAAACACCCCCACTCCATCTCCTCCCTTACCTTGCAAAGCCAGGCTTGTGAATGTCAGATACTTGTAAATACAGTCAGACCTAGTCTTTTACAGCTTCACTTCATTTTCCATAGATAATCCTGCTTTCTAATTTGGTTGAAAGATAACAAAAAATGAATATAAAATATAACTAGAAATAGGATCCTTTAATCCTTTTCACAGAACTGATACGAAATTGTTATTTTATAGTATTTGCTACATCTGAAGTTCCCCAGAAGGAAAACTATTTTGTCTGGCATAAGATACATTTTAAGTTTCTGCAGAAGATGAACAAAATGACTAATAGAGAAATCAAATTGCAACTGGGGGTTGCCAAGAGAGAGGGCCTGAGAATAGTTGACTCCCACCCAAACTTTCATTAGAAATGGAAGACATGTGAATGTTTTCGTCTGTGAAAACAACGTGTGGGTGTTTGCGTGTTTTAATATCAGGGTCTCGGGGTTTCTTTACCATATTGGCTAGATTTCAGTCTGGATTATTCCTTATTTTTTTAAAAAAATTAAGCATGTTACGTTAAATTATATGCAATTTCTAGCACTGTTTGCTTATTTTGTTAAGACACAGTCAAGTTTATCTTTCCTGTAGAGAAGGCTTTAGAGTAAGCTATATTTCATTGCCCTCCTACGATGGCTTATCTAACTAACGACAACCAGGGAGGAATCTGGCAGTATTCTTTCAGAAACAAAAATATATGAAATACAAGGGAGACTTTGGAAACTCCTAGCCTAGCCGTGGCATACAGCGAATTTTCTTAATATGCAATAACGGTCTCTGTGTTTTTTTTCTTTTAGCATTTATATACATTAAATCATAGCTCACATTCATTATAGCCACCACCCTGGAACCCTCCCCCTTAAAGGCATTCATTTAACTGAACCTATGCTCATCGGGAAGTGGCATTTTCCTATCAAGGGTGCTAAATTATTTAGCAGCTTTATTGTGCTATCGGAGTATTTGATAAGAAACGCTTTAAGAGTTGGGCAGGCGGCGCGGATTCAGTTCTAACTCCGTGGTGGTGGCCGGTCTTTTCCCTCTGCGGGTCATTGTGAAACCCAGAGAATACCAGGACAGGTGGTAACTGATCACCAGGGGCTGGGTAGCATTCACCTCTGCTGCGTGCCTCTGGCTCAGGGAACCTTTCCCATGCGGAGCTCCAGGGAGAGAAGGACAGGAAGAAGGATATGGTCTTTTGGTCCCTGTCGCCCCTTCCTATCCGGGAGGGCAGCCTCTCCACAGCAGGATTTGGCAAGCACGTTTCTTTCCCCAAGCCTCCACTTCTGTGCCTCCAGGCACTTGTAGTCAGGGGTCCAGCCTCAGAGAGCTGCCAAATAAGCTGAGGGTCTCAAAGCTCACCAACTCAACTTACCCCCCTAGCAGCTCATTTTTGATGCAAGGCCTCGGCAAGAAGGCAGGCAAATTAGTGCAGACCCAGGACAGGTCCTGTCAGGGGTTGGGCCTGAGGTTGATGCTGTTTAGGAAGACAGACAGGTCAGAACCTGGTTTCTCTAAATTCTTTAAGCTAGCTGTTCCTGACCATCGGAGGGAGGTGTCTAATTTAGTCACTTCTGCCCATCCATGGCTTTTCCTGCCACTTAGCATTCCCGCAGCAGATAGAGGGAGGTGAACCCGAAACTCCTGTCTTTTCTCTGCAGGGCAGATTGCTCACCTTTATGCTCCTCTCTGCTCAGCCCACCTACTCAACATCCTAGAATACTTAAAGGTTGAAACTTCTTCAGGAAGCTAGACTGCCCTTTACTGGCCCCTCCTACAAGCCACCCTCCAAGTCCAATCCTAGTCTCCCCTAGTCTGGAGTCCTTCACCTGCCTTTCAAGAAACAAGAATGCAGCTGGAGAAGGAGCTCCAGAGTATTTGAGTGGTCTCTCCCTCACCAATGTGTTAGCTTCCCTTAATTGCACCTTAAGCTTAACCATTCTTTCATCTTCATTCCCCTCCAGGAAGAAGATTCTGGGGTAGGAAAGCCTCAGAAGCAATTGGGGGAGGGGCTGGGGTATATGTGTAAAGCGCTGTTGACTACTCTCTGAAAAAAAAAAAATGGGTCCCAAGTCAGGAGCCCACAAGACAGGAGAGGGAGAGGTAAGCAGGAGAGGTAGAGGAGAGGTAAGCAGGCTCATGGCACCATACACAGTTTGCTCAGCTCTGCCTCAAATAGGCCAACAGTGTCTTGCATGCAGAACAGCTTCAAGGCGTCTCTGCCCTGCTTCCTTTTCTCTTCCCCCCTTTCTCCTTACCCTTAAGGGCAGGTTTCTAAGCACTCTTAGCATCTGAAATAGCAAGGGAGGAGGATCTGGGAAAACAGAATTTACTAAATGTGGGGTGGGAGAACATTTTTGCTCTCTATGCCCAAGGCAACTGCACCTTGTAGAGAACTGAGGAGCACATTTTAGCTATGGAGGCTCTAATATGGACACAACTGCAATCACAGAGAGTACGTTAAAAAACAATCTCTCCAAACTACTCTCAGTCACACAGTGATTCTCTTCACCGAGTCTCTGCCTAGTCGGACATTCTTTGCTCTCCATGTCTGAAAGGCTTTACCCTAAAGTCTTAGTCAGTCTCTCTCTCTCTCTCTCTCTCTCGCTCTCTCGCTCTCTCGCTCTCTCACTCTCTCGCTCTCTCTTCCTCTTTTGTAGCCCTAGTCATCTTCACTCAAGGGCCAGTTAGGACAGGAACATGGGGCATGCCACACTAAAGCAGAAATCTCTTATTACCTGAATCTGAGGGTCTCTGAATTGTCTTCCAGTGGGTTCCACTGGGGAGCTACCAGTTGCTACATTTATGGCTTTGGGATCCAACTGGCCTGGAGTATACTTAAGAAATGGTACTGGCATAGGGATTAAGAACTGGAAGAGTTAGCATACATAACAGTATAGGTTTATTCAGCCCCTAGCTGAATAAGCAGGGTGTAGTGCCTCTAGTCCCAGTGGAAGCAGGAGGATCAAGGAATTCAGGGTCATCCTCAACTACATAGTGTGTTGGAGGCTAGAGACTGTCTCAACATACAAACAGGCATGGACAGTGTCTATTAGTCAAGTTGTTTTGACTTGGATTATTTAGTTGGATTATTTTGAGGCAGCTTTCCGATTTACAGTAGATTCTAGGTCTCCACGGAGGAAGGCCACTTTACACTCAAATTTGTCATTCCTCATTGCAGTTCACATTTCCTGCCCTTCTAGGCTGGTCACTGTGTAGAAAGAATCTAACTTATACATCCTATATTTCATCTAGGAGTGTCTTCGGCATAGTGGGCAGTCAAGGGATGCTCCGTGAAGGAAAACAAACGCAAAGTGATTGCATATCATCATGTGCTGAGTGCAATTAATTTTTTTTCCCCCGAGACAGGGTTTCTCTGTGTAGCCCTGGCTGTCCTGGAACTCACTCTGTAGACCAGGCTGACCTCGAACTCAGAAATCCGCCTGCCTCTGCCTCCCAAGTGCTGGGATTAAAGGTGTGCACCACCACTGCCCTGCTAAACTCATCTCATTAAGGTCTTTGAATTTGAGTCTGTCTAATACTAGAACTGAGTGAAGGTTTCTCTTCTCCATTGTTCACTAGTTTCGGGGTGGGGGGGTCCTGACTGAGTCACTCTATCTTTGAACAGAAAAGCTGTTAATATCAAGGAGTGTGTAGTAGAGTAATTCTACACACACACACACACACACACACACACACACCCCGCCCCCTTGTGCTTGCGCAGGCAAGAGGGTACAAGAAGCTACAGAAAATTTTGATTTGTGGTACGACCATCGCGATTTCTAATTATTTCTATCAATAAAGGTCGCACTTCGCCGCACATTTAAACACGCAGGCCTCTCAGATCCTGGTCGCTGAGATGGAAGCTGTGTGCCTGGCCCCAGGCTCCTCTTAAGACTGAGAAAAGCCCTATTTTTGAGTCCCGGGTCTGTGCTTGCTCTAGTGTGTACCTGAGGTTCGAGAGGCTTATCCTTTACTCCTTTCACAAATCAGCCAGCCACGGTGAGCCACAGCTACTTTACGCTTAATTCCTAAACCAACCTCCCACAAAGCTTGAGGCGTTATTTTGTGCTTAGGGGACCCTGGCAGCTCATAACACAATCAACATTTCTCGCTAGAAACGGTCACGTGCTCTTGCGCGCTCCCGCGCCGCGCGCCCCTGGACTCTGGCGCACGCGCGCTAGGCTGCTTGCAACCCACGGCTCCGGGCGCCTGCGTCTCCAGCCTAGCAGTCCTGCGATGACGCGAGGCTCCGCCCCTCCCGCGTGAGCCTCCCGGAAGTTGCCTACTGGGATTCAGAACGCTGCCTCCGTGAGGTCTCCGCTTGTAGTCGCGAAGTAGAGCCCGGCGGTAGCACCACTGCCGGGAGCGTCGGGCTGGGACTCGGGCTGCAGGTTCACGAGCGCAGCGCCGACAGTGACCTGGTGACCATGGCGGAGCCGCAGCCCTTGGCTCTGCAGCTGGAACAGTTGTTGAATCCGAGACCGCGGGAGGCGGATCCTGAGGCCGACCCGGAGGAGGGTGAGGCCTGACTGGGGCTGGCCACGTGCAGAGCTGTGGGCCTGACTTAAAGTGAGCCCTAGCGGGCCGCTGGTGCTTGGACTTGCTCTCCTTCTCTTTGCACTGAGGAAAATTGTCTCTTGGGAGTGTTGTCCCCTAGAGGGGTGGAGAGTGACATGAGCTGTAAACGAGCACTCCAGACTTTGGGGTGGGCGGGACACAGGGACTCTGGCGGGGAGTTGCTGTAGGGGGCCACTGGCAGCCGTCTGGCAGTTATTTAGGATGCCCTTTCTGGTATTACCTACAAAAGGAGAAAGACGTCTGAGTTTTATGTTTTTGTGTGTTTGAAAGTGACCGCTTCTAAAAACGTGCTTCGAGAATGAAAAAGATTACCTGATGCTGTTTAACCACGTTTAGGTCTTAAGACATTTATCTACATTCTGATGACAGACTGAGTCTCCATAAACTTATTCTAAGACTGGCTGGGAGTAATTGTGCTTCAGACTTGGGGCAGGGAGGTGTGAGGAAGACAGCTGGAGGGGTGTCATGAGCGTCTATAGCACTCGATGACTGTCACATATTGAGGAAGAATTAAGGACCCTGGGCATGTAGCCGATATACTTGATGCACTGGATTTAATCTTCAGAACCTCTGAAAAAGAAAAATAAAAAACACCGTGGAAAAGGAAGGAAGAATCAGACTAGATTTATAGGATCCAAGGCATGTCTACTAGTAGATGCAAGGAGTTAGAAAGCAATATGACAGCAGTCTCTATAGGAACCAGAAGTAAACTCCCTATTCCTGTAAGTTAGTAGAGATATTATAGAGGACACTTATGAATCGAGGGCTGGGGATGTAGCTTTGTAGTAAGACTATACACCTAGCACAGGAAGGTGGGATGTGGGGTTGAAATGGCATAAGTGGGTTCCTATTGAAGGCCTGGCTTTTTTTGTTTTGTTTTGTTTTTTGATTTTTGAGACAGGGTTTCTCTGTATAGCCCAGGCTGTCCTGGAACTCACTCTGTAGACCAGGCTGGCTTCGAGCTCAGAAATCCGCCTGCCTCTGCCTCCCAAGTGCTGGGATTAAAGGCGTGCACCACCACTGCCCGGCTTTTTTTTTTTGTATTAAAGGCTTTTCTAACCTAAGATTCTATTTTCTTCCCTCCCCAACAGCCACTAGAGCCAGAGTGATTGACAGGTTTGATGAAGGGGAAGAGGAGGAAGGTGACCTGGCAGTGAATAGCATTAGAAAATTGGTACCAGTCTCCCTCTTGGACACTGACAAAAGGTATTCTGGCAAGACCACTTCTAGGAAAGCTTGGAAAGAAGACTATTGGGAGCAGACTCCGCCAAGTTCATCTGGTGAGTAGACATATTCACCTCAAACTCTTCTTCTCTTCATTTAATTTTGTATGGTTAAGCTCTTCTGTTTCTGGATTCTTTCTGGAAGTCTGTGTGTCTCTACTTATTTTAGGAGAGACCATTGAGTTGGTACTAGGAAGGGCCTTAGAGGTCAGCATTTTACTTTAAAAAGAATCCTCAAGCCCAGTTAGGCTTCTTACTTAGTTTTGTTTGACTTTGTTTCCTGTTAGCATTTTAGAGATAGTAGATACTTAGAAAGTCTGTTCAGTTGAAGAGAGCACAATAACATGCTGGTTCTTTCAAATAAGCTCCCACAGATTAATCAAAATGAAAGATGTGGCCTAGCCGTCAGTGGTGGCACACGCCTTTAATCCCAGCACTTGGGAGGCAGAGGCAGGCAGATTTCTGAGTTTGAGGCAAACCTGGTCTACAGAGTGAGTTCCAGGACAGCCAGGGCTACACAGAGAAACCCTGTCTCAAAAAAAACCCAAAAAAACACAAACAAACAAGAGAAAAAACCAAAAAGAAAGAAAGAAAGAAAGAAAGAAAAAACTTCATGTGTCTGGAAGATGTGGCCTGGTATTTTTCTCTAGGTAACTCCCTTCCCCCTTTTTTCCCTCATGATTTAGATAACGAAATATCTGATGAAGGAGGATCTGAAGATGGGGATTCAGAGGGCCTGGTCCCAGAGGAGATCTCAGAAGATGTTGAGGAAGACTTAGAAGGTGAGAATGACGATAGTTCTTTTATCTCAGAACTCGGAGAGACTGAAGCAGGGGGAATCAGGAGTTCAAGGCCAGCCTGAGCTACATAGTAAGTTCTGTACTAGCATGTGCTACACCTGAGACCCTGTCTTAAAAGAACAAACAAACAAAAAGAAACCTAAAACTCAAAATTACCAAGTTCAGGTTAATGGCTCACCCTAAAATGAGGGGGGCAATGGGCAATGCACAGTGGGTGTTGGCAGGTCTATGAGGTAAAAACGTTTACATGCACGTGGTGCTTTTTATATTTTGACTCTGTTTAGTTTTCAGGTCTTGTATTGATTTCCTGTTTTTTAGTTACTCATGAAACTGGCCTTTGGTCATTGTAAATGATAACATATTTCCTGAGAAAGAATTAGCTTATAGTTTTAAGCAGTAGTGTATTTCTCAAGATGGAAGAAGTCTCTGGATATGGATGTTGAGAGGATGCCATTTATTTTAGGGAGGTCAGTGGAGCTATGCTGAGAATCCACTGATACCATCTGAGGAACTATCATTCAGGTTATGATAGGTCTGATTCAGTCCTTGACATAGTTCTGGGGGCTTATCAGGCTTTGTCTACATAGTGTGTCTCAGGCTACAGGAGTCATGCTTTGTTTGTCTTTATTTTCCCTTAGCATTTTAGAGATGATAGATACGTAGTAAGTTTGTTCAGCTGAAGAGAGCACAATAACATGCTTTCATATAAGCTCCCACAGATTAATCGAAATGAAAGATGTGGCCTGGTATTTTTCTCTAGGTGACTCCCTTCCCCCTTTTTTTCCTCATGATTTATAGACAATGAAATATCTGATGAAGGAGGATCTGAAGATGGGGATTCAGAGGGCCAGGGCCTGGGCCTGGAAGAGATCTCAGAAGATGTTGAGGAAGACTTAGAAGGTGAGGATGAGGAAGACAGAGAAGAAGATGGGAACAGTGAAGATGACGGTGCAGTCACGGCCTTCTCCAATGTCAAAGTTTCTGAGGAAGTGGAAAAAGGCAGAGCTGTGAAGAACCAGATAGGTGTGTGTGCTTTTGCTACTTGCTTGGTTTCCAGAGTTTCTGCGTTAGTCTGCTCTTTAGTTGGGGTTGTTCTGTTTCTCTAGTGTCCTTCCAGTTAGTCTATGACCTGCCTCGCTTAACCAGAGGCCTGCATCCCAGTTCCTGTATAGCTGCTTAGCAGGTTCTGCACTAGTCCTTGTGAGAGATTGAAGAGAATGTTCTCTCCTCGTGTCAACATTTCCTCTCTCATAGCAATTATTTCCATTCAAGAGAGAAAATTTATTTTGTAGAATGAAGAATGTTTGAATGGCATGAAAGTCATAAAGTATGCTGCTTAGAAATTGGTGTTCTTGTCCTTCTTTAGTGCCCAGCCCCAAAAGACTTTCTGACCCTGAGATGGGGTTCTCTTTTACTTTTTTCTTCAGCGTTGTGGGACCAGCTCTTGGAAGGAAGGATCAAACTACAAAAAGCTCTCTTGACTACCAATCAGCTGCCTCAACCTGATGCTTTCCCTGTCTTTAAGGACAAAGGTGGCCCAGAATTTGCCAGTGCTCTGAAAAATAGTAAGAATACTCAAATCTTTTTGGGGTATACTGGATTGGATGTTTTTTAAAAAAGTTTATTTTAGTGATACTATAATACAGAATAAACTGAATAATCAACTGTTTGTCTAAAACTAACAATCTAACCTATTACCAGATGAAGACAACTTTGAAGTGGATAAGGTATGTGAACCTAGTCTGTTTTATGATATCACTTTCCATCCTTCCCTTGACTTTGTAAGTTAATTCTTAAAATTTTTATTGTTCCTTTTGGTTTTTTGAGACAAGGTTTCTCTGTGTAGCCCTGGCAGTCCTGGAGTTCAATCTGTAGACCAGGCTAGCCTTGAATTCTGATATCTCCCTGCCTCCTTGACTGGAGTGCTGGGATTAAAGGTGTATGCCACCCCTCTGCATGAGTTACTTCTTAAATTATTAGGTAAAACTATTGGAAAACCTACAGATATAAAACGGGAGAGAGAGTGAGTGAACTCAGTCCTTATTTAACCTACAGATATAAA
>JADRCH010000054.1:773146-789352 GCA_019843965.1 Rhynchomys soricoides | reverse complement strand
AACCTACAGATATAAAACGGGAGAGAGAGTGAGTGAACTCAGTCCTTGTTCCTACCACGTGCTGAAAGGATGTGTCCCTGTGAGGGGGGCTTTAGAACGTGGTAAATGGTGTCCCTAGCTTTCCTTTAACGTGGTAAATGGTGTATTCCTAGCTTTCCTTTGGGTGACAAAGAGGAGAGAGACTGACTGCAGGGAAAGAATTATTTTGGAAGAGAATTACTGAGCTATAAACTCAAAGAACTCTAGAGAGAAAAAGAATTTAGAGGTTACTTGGTTCCTAATTCCTTCACTTTACAGATGAGAAAACCAGAGACAGTGGCTCACTCAAGGAGTTTGTTCATTAACAAAAGGTGTTAAACTCTAGTTTTTCTTACCTTAAACTAGGAGTCCCTCTCACACCATGATGTCTCCTGTGTGTCCGGTGGCACCAGAGTACTGGGGCACAGGGAAATGTGAGCCGTGGGCGGCATGGCTACCCTAACTTGTATGCTGAGATGTTGTCATTTGCTCTTTCAAATTTAAAAGCTGGATACATTGCCTACAGTCCTGGTGGCTAAGGCAGGAGTATCCTTTGAGCCTAGGATTTAAGGGCATGCTGAACAACCCAAACAAACAATAAAAACAAATAATAAAAACCCCATGAAACCCAAAATGTAACCCTTTATAGTAGGGAGTTAGATTTAGAGCAGCATTAAGGACAACTGGTTTGGTATTGCCTTTAAATAGAATCATTTGAAAACAATTCAGGATGCATATGTGCAACTTGGAGGACAGAGATTTCTTTTCTTTCTTTTCTTTTAAAGACATGGTCTTACTATGTAGACCTGGCTGGTCTCACAGAGATGTACCGTCTATATCCCCAGTGCCAGGGTTAAAAGGCTCAGGCCAACATACCTGGCCTAGCATTTCTTTTGTAGGAGAATATGTGGTTAGAGTGACTTTCTGTGGACAGTTGTTAGTTTTGTGGCCTGTCATACTCATACTTGAAGTTTGTTTCCTGTGAAACCTGGGCAGCCTTTTTAGGATCAGAGTGTGAGTTGTAATTGTAAGGTCTTTAAAAGAAGGGAAGAAACCGCTTGATCTCCCCTGGCTTCTGTTTCTCCTCCCTAAACACATGATATGTTCTTTTTTAGGTTTCTGGAGTACTTCTTTGCTATTTTTAGTGCCCTAGTATCCTCATTTCTGAGATGCCTTTGATTGAAACCTAAACTGCTCTAGAACAAATGTTTTAAACATTTTTACAGTAAGATCTTTTCCATTTTGTTACTCATTAGTCTTCTTACCTGAATCTTTATAAACATTCATTAAAATACATTTTCTGGGTTAGCATCACATACTGAATTTCTTTAGTCACTGCATGTTACTTTAATTCTGCTTTGTAACCCTTCTGGTCTTTCTAATCCTTTGCACTTAACCAGTTGCCTTGTCCTGGTGAACATCATTCGCTCTTAGGTCTGATAATCTGACATGCGTAGGTTGTGGTAGAAGAGTGACAAGGACGGCGTGTTATTTGATATTGCATTCTGAGAGAATGGGGATCTAATAACCGGAATTTCTGTGCAACTGAAGGTACCTGTTTTTTTGTTTGCTTCCATCTTCTTATGATGTGTGACTTAATAGTTCTATATACCCCTATCTGGATGGTTTTCAAAACAATTTCTTGGGTATATTATTCCGAGTAACTAGTTTATATAGTTCTATTATAGTTAGCATGAAACAGGCTGAATTTATACCAATTGAGTCTAATTTACTTTGCTTTTGATTTAGTAAGTTTTTGTTTGTTTTGTTTCTGAGACAAAGTCTTCTGTCTGGTTCAGATGCTGTGTAAATCAGTCTGGTTTCAAACTTAGATCTTCCTGCCCTGCCTCAAGAGTTAGGATTAAAGGCATGCTTAGAACAGTTAAAGTAAGATTGCCCACTTTTGTTTGTTCAGTTTTAGACAGGTCTCATGTACCTTAACCTGGCTTTGGACTAGCTGTGTAGTGGAAGATAACCTTGAACTCCTAATTCTCTTGCTTCCACCAGCATTAAATGCTAGATTATTTAACCTTTTTATCTTTTTTTTTTTCTTTTTTTCTTTTGAGACAGTGTCCATGTATTCATGTTGTCCTTTAATTTGCTGTGTAGTTAAGGATAGTCTTGGACTTCTGATCTTCCTGCCTCTATCTCTCTAGTGCTAGGGGTACAGACGTGTGCACCATGTCTCGAGTGCAAGTACCCTAACACCCTGCCTGGTTAGACACCATCTCTGCGGTTAACTAACTCTATGATCTTGGGCAGGTTATGATTGTCCCAGTAAGGTAGAACTAATATGGTTGTGAGGACTAAAGGACATAACAATGTAAAGCATTTAGTTATACAGTGTCTGCTGTACATCCCACCGTAAGAACTAGCTGCCAGGGCTATTTTTTTCTGTTGGAAGACATTTGACAATGTTCAGCTATGTGAACATTGTATTTTTACAGTCTTCTTACTAGTATTTAGAATACCTGTGTAGTTTAATCTAACTATTGTCTAGTGTTTTAGTCTACTGTAATACTTGTAAAACTTGCTTCTTATGCTGCTATAGAAAGGTAGGTTGATAGTGATTTCCTTATTGCCCTGCAGAAGCATTCAGCAAAGTATTTTCCTTTTTAATATTTGTTATTGTGTGTGTGTGTGTGCGCGCGCGAGATGAAAACATGGACGCTGGAGCAAACAAGCACAAGTACATTAGACATCCCATATATGGAAGTCATAGAACTTTGTGGGGTTCTTGTCTCCTACCTTTATGTGGGTTTTGAGAATAGATTTCAGCTCATCAGACTTGCAGTGCAAACCTGCTGAGCCATCTTACTGGTCCAACCATGAAGTATATTTTTGGGGCTTTGGTGATCCCAAATGCACTGTTTGAGTTCTCCTATCTGTTTGATCTCTTCACAAGCTCTTTAAATATATATATATGATTTTTAATTTTTTAAAGAGATTTATTTACTATTTATAAGGTGTTCTGCCTGCATGTATGCCTGCAGACCAGAAGAGGGCAACAGATCCCCGTATAGATGGCTGTGAGCCACCATGTGGTTGCTGGGAATTGAACCCAGGACCTCTGGAAGAGCAGCCAGTGCTCTTAACCTCTGAGCCATCTCTCCAGCCCTGATTTTTAATTTTTAAAATTATGAATATGTGTATGCATTTGTGCATATGAGTGCTGGTACCTATGGGGTCCAGAAGAGGGAATCAGATCCCCTGGCTGGAGTTACACGCAGTTGTGAACCATCTGATTTGGGTGCTGGGAACCGAACTCCAATCCTATAGGTAGGCACTGTTTATTTATCTTTGGGATATCTCTCCAGCCCTTCAAGCTCTTCTCTCCACCAGTGTAAACTGCAGTGAATATAGGATTCTGTTCTTAAGTTATGTGTACTCAGTATATTTTCCTTGCACTATCATTTACTCTCAATCTTCCTGATAGCTTTGAAAATAGACTTAATAGCTATATTTTAGCACTGTAAACTCCTAGAACCAAGTCTTTGTACCTTCGGCACCTCAAAATCTACTTTTCAGAAATGTAACAAATATTTCCTTGCCTTTCCTAGTACTTGCACTTAGTCTCCAGGCATCTTGCTGTTGTATGTTGGCAATTATATTGCCAACAGAACTCCAACAGTTCTCTTGAACTGTGGAGTGACTTCTTGTTAGCTGTGTAAGATTCAGCTGTAGAGTAACTGTAACAAAATTAAGGGATATTCTTTATACAAGCTACTTCTCCACAGATATTAGCTTTCCCCCTTTGACTTTAATTTAACCAATCTTACAACATCAGGAATTAGGCCTTTTATGTGGGTGACAGTGTTGTGTAAGGAAGAAAGCAGGTGATTTAAGAAAATGCCAGATAAATTATACATACATTATGTACACAGCCTATATTAAAGTAGGAAGGAGAGCACAGTGAGCCCCATTTAATACCACTAGTTTAAATGGTAGACTCATGCTACTCTTACTGCATCTTTCTTTATACTGGCAACTTCTCTCTTCTGGACCATTGTGAAGTAAATAATGTAAGTCCTCTCATTTTTCCAGTAAGTTTTTCAGCATGCATTGCTAGAAAATAAGGTATTAATTTTTTAAAAGATTTATTCACTTTATGTGTGTTCTGCTTGCATGTATTTATGTGCACCTCATACATGCGTGGTGCCTTTGAAGGCAAGCAAAGGACATTGGATTTTTCTGGAATTGGAGTTATGTATGGTTGTGAACCACCATGTGGGTGCTGGGAGTCAAACCCAGGCCTCTGCAAGAGCAACATGTGCTCTGAACTACTGAACTGCTTCTCCAGCCCTGAAAATGTTATTACTAGCTAGATGTGGCCCCTTCTTTTAATTCTCTGAGTTCCAGGTCAGCCTGGTCTACATAGCAAGTTCCAGAATAGTCAGGCCTAATTAATGAGACCCTGTCTCAGAAAAAATAAAATCTTGTACTCATTATTCCACATAAAAATATTAGCAAGTTAGTTAATAGTGCTAAGAAATGAACCCAAGACCTTGTGCTTGCTAACAAGTTCTTTGCCACTGAGCTATACCTTAGCTGGGCAGTTAATTTTTAATAAGAAATGTGGACAGATGGGAGAATTGAGAGCTTGTTCTGTAACAGGCACTCTGCTGTCTTCCCAGAGTTTGCTGTACAGCTTTAAATGAAGTGGTAATAGGAAAGCTAAACTTTAACCATAGGAAGTTGACCTTTTAGTTAAATGCATGTTATTAATGTGTTTAATGAGATGCATTACAAACTGCAGTGAGCACCATGTTTCATTGCAGGTCTATAATGCAATATCATTAAAGACCTTTAATAGAAACAGTGGTTGACATTTTGCTATTTCCCATAAGCAAGACACCCAGGACCACAGGATAATGTACATAAATGTAGAAGAAGCTCGAGTTTTTTATCTTGCCTAAGAGTTTAAAAACAAATTCTACTGTTAGTAACATGTGTTAGTAACATGTGTTAGTAACATGCGTTTTCTTTGCTCCCTTCATTTTTCCATTTCTGATTTATATTCACCCCATTGTTTCTTTGTAGTCACCTCATTGTTCCGTGGCCCCTTTCTCAAGACCCGCAATGATTTTGACTTGATTAGATTTATTGTTTTATTTTGCATTTGAGACAGGATCTCTTACTTTGTAGCCCTGGTTGTCCTGCAACTTGTTATATAGACCAGTTTGGCCTTGAACTAAAAAAAGATATCCCTGTCTCTGCCTTCTGGATGCTGGAGTTAAAGGCATAAATCACCACATCCTGCTGAATAGAGTAGCAGTTTTGATTTTTCTTTTTAATTTAAATATATTTTTGAAATTGTTTTATTAGATATATTTCTTTTATGTCTGTGAGTATGCAGGTACACCCTTGTGTGTAGTGCCCACAGAGGTCAGAAGAGGATGTTGGATCTTTTGGAACTAGAGTTACAGATGGTTGTGAACCATGATATGAGTGCTAGAAACTGAACCCTGACCCTCTGAAAGAGAAACAAGTGTTTTTATAGGTGAACCACTACACCAGCCTCATAGACTAACACACTTAGTACTGATTTGACCTCAGCACTTAGAGAATGGCATTTTCTTGGGCCTGGGCAGATGACTCAGCAGGTACAGGTGCTTGCTCGCCACCTCACTTTCCAACCTGAGGTCAGTCCCTGGAGCTGATAGGGTGGAGAGAACTGATTCCCTCAAGTTGTCCTCTGACTTTTATCTGTATGCTGTAGCATACATGTACCACCTCAACAACAAATGTTAACAATTTTTAATTAAATGAAGTTTTCAAATTTGAATAAATCATGGAAAGTAATTGTATTAAACAATATTTTTATTTTTTAGGGTTTTGTATATTGTATTTTATTTTTAGTTTTTCAAGACAGTGTTTCTTTGGGTAGTCCTGGCTCTCCTGAAAGACCAGGCTGTCTTGTAGACCACACTGGCCTGGAACTCAAAGAACTGCCTAAGTCTGCCATCTGAATGCAGCATTAAAGGCATGTGCCACCACCACCTAGTGAGTTTTGTTTATTTTTAAGTAGACAATGCATTCAAATAGTTCAAAAGATGGTAAGGAAAGCTGGCATGGTGGTGCCTGCTTTTAATCCTAGTACTTGAGAAGTAGAGGCATGCAGATGTATGAATTTCAGGCTATCCTGGTCTACAGATCAAGTTCCAGGACAGCCAGGGTTGTGCCCCAAAAATAAGAACAACCAAACCAAACCAAAATGTTAAGGACTATACTTTGAGACTCTGTACCATTTACTTCTTTGTTCTTTAAGCAGTCAGTATTGTCAATGACACAGACCTTTCTCTCCTCCCTCCCTCTTATTTTTAAGTTTAATGATAAAATTTAAGCTGGGCAGTGGTGGCGCACGCCTTTAATCCCAGCACTTGGGAGGCAGAGGCAGGCAGATTTCTGAGTTCGAGGCCAGCCTGGTCTACAGTGTGAGTTCTAGGACAGCCAGGGCTACCCAGAAAAACCCTGTCTCGGAAAACCAAAAAAAAAAAAAAAAAGTAATAGAACGAATATGAAATCTTACATTTTAGACAGAGCCTTGAAATGACTAATATCAGACTGATAGGTCTTTGGAAATATGTGTCTATCAGATAAACTTGACATTGAGTGCAAATGCTTCCCTATGAGTTATTGTTATTATTTTATGAAACAGACTCTCATGTCTCTTACTGGCCTCAAACTCATTATCTCTTTGTAGCCAAGGCTGGCCTTGAATTTCTGATCCTCTTTCTGCTTCCCAAATTATGAGATTACCGGTGTGTGCCACTAAGGCCCAGTTGGCTCGACTGTGTATATTTTTACCCCTCTTTTTTCTTCTCCCATTCTCTCTGTGTGCGTTTGTCTGTCTGTTCCTAGTCTTTACATAGATGTTAGGAATCCACACTTCAGTCCTCATGCTTGTACTATAAGCACTTTAGTCACCGAGGAATCTTTCTTTGTTTTGTTTTTCTTTAGACAGAGTTGCTATGTAGCCTTGGCTGGTCTGGGATTACTGTATAGACCAGGCTGGTCTCCACCTATTAGTGATCCTCTAGCTTCTGCCTCCAAAGTTCTAGCATGACCAGTGTGTACCACCATGTCCAGCTTTGGCTCTATCATTGAGTAAAGTGTATAAAGGGACAAGACCAAGGGTGAGGGTCCAAGGCATTTACAATAATAGCAGATACTTTTCTCTGAACTATTTGGTGCAGGTATTATTCCCATCGCATTGTGTGTATCTGGCAAGCCCTCTATCGCTGACTACATTCCAGCTCTCCTCTCCCTCTACTTCTTTCTCTTTTATTTATATATTTTATGTACATTTTGACTCCATGTATGTCTGTCTGCACACAGAAGAGAGTATCAGATCCCATGACAGTATAGTGAGCCATCATATGGGTCCTGGGAATTGAACTCAGGATCTCTGGAAAAGCAGCTCTTAACCTCTGAGCCATCTTTCTATCCCCTCTAGTGTTCTTTCTCCCCCCTCCCCTTTCTCTCTCTCCAGAGTTTCTCTGTGTAGCCCTGGCTGTCCTAGAACTCACTATGTAGACCAGGTTGTCCTGAAACTCGAAGACCTGCCTGCTTCTCCCTCAGATGAAAGCATGCACCATCACCCTCTAACTCCTGCTCTCTTTCTTTCCTTCTTTCTTTCTTTCTTTTTTTCTTTTTTCCTTTTGGTTTTTTGAGACGGTGTTTCTCTGTATATCCCTGACTGTCCTGGAACTTGCCCTGTATACCAGATCCCATCTTAATGGGAGATGGGCAGGTAACTGTGTAGATGGACTCATCAAACACTTTTTTTTTTTCTTGAGACAGGGTTTCTCTGTATAGTCCTGGCTGTCCTGGAATTCACTCCATAGCTGGTTAGGTTAAGTTGAGTCAGGTTTTGCCTCAGTTTCTTGTGTCTTTCTCACTCTAAGACCAAGCTTTACTCCTAGTAAAAGGGGTATTGCAAAAGTGGTGTTGGGACTTCTGGGTATCACTTTACATAGACGTTTTCTTTCTTTTCTTCTGAGACAGGGTTTCTCTGTGTAGCCTTGACTGTACTGGACCTTGCTCTGTAGATCAGGCTGGCCTATAACTCAGAGATCCACCTGCCACTGCCTCTTAGTGCTGGGATTAAAGGCCTGTGCCACCATGCCTTGGCCCACAATAACAGATTTTACATTTGTAATGAGTAGGCTGGGGTTTTTAGCATTCAAAATTTTCTTCCCTTTTCTCCCCTTTCCCTACTGTCCACAGGGTCTTACATAGCCAGGCTATCCTTAAACTCTGTCTATAGCGGACGGTAATTTTTGAACTCTTGGCTCTCCTGCTTCTACTTCCCAAGGGTTGGGATAATAGGTATATGCCACCAAGCTTTGCTCAAGATTTTACCCCCTTTTCTTTGTGGTGGAATTCAGAGCATGTGATTTAACCTTTCTTTTCTTTTTTTTTTTTTTTTAAGGTTTTATTTATTTTATGTATATGAGTACACTGTTGTTGTCTTCAGACACACCAGAAGAGGGCATCAGATTGTATTACAGATGGCTGTGAGCCACCATGTGGGTGCTGGGAATTGAACTCAGGACCTCTGAAAGAGCAGTCAGTGCTCTTAACCACTGAGCCATCTCTCCAGCCCCTTAACCTTTCTTAAATAGCTAAATCTTGAGGCCCTGAAAGTTTATATTGCTTTTTTTTATTTGGTTTTTGGTTTTTTGAGATGGGGCTTCTCTGTGTAGCCCTGCTGTCTTGGAACTTGCTCTGTAGACAAGGCTGGTTTCAAACTTAGAGATCCACCTGCCTCTGCCTCCCAAGTGCTAAGATTAAAGGTGTGAGCCATTACCTCACACCTTTATATTCTTTTGTCAGGCTTTAATTCAGCATAATTGTTTTGAGATTAATCTATATTTTTTCTTTTAAAATATTTACTTATTTGTTCATTATTGTGTACATTTATGCATGATGTGTGTATAGGAATGAGGTCGGACTGCATGTGCCAGAATACCTATAGAGGTCAGTTTTAGGAAATCAGTTTTCTCCTTCCTTTTTATATGTGATTGAGCTCAATTTACTTGGCTTGTGTGGCAAGCTCCACTGATCTGTTTCACCATCACAACCCATATTTTTCATCAGATAAGTTTTCAGTGTCCTTTACTGTTAAATAGCATTCACTTAATTGCTTGTGGTTTGGGACTGTTATAGATCTGCCATAAACATATATATGTATTATTGTGTAGGCTCAGATTTTTATTTCTTTTTATAACTGAAAGTGGAATGGCTAGATCACATGTTAAATGTGTTTTTAAACAACCTAGCTGTTTATCAAAGCAGTCACATTTTTTTAGAACCTAGCAGAGGGTCCATCTTCCAGAAACACTTGGTTTGGCCACTGTGTAAAGTTTTAGATATTCTAATAATTGTACAGTTCATTGACTTTTTAGGTTGTATAATTGAATGTTATATACTCTTTGTCTTTGCCCTTCCTTGGTGGGCTACTTTTAAAAATTTAAGAAGTAGAATATAAGAGTTCAGAAGTGACTTTTTAAAAGATCCAGGTCTTTACAGTGGCAAAAGAATAGTCTTTTAGGAGCCGGAGAGGCGGCTAAGTGGTTAAAAGCATTGGTTGTTCTTCCAGAAGATCCAGGTTTGATCACAACACCCATATGGTAGCTAACAGCCATCTATAACTCCAGTTCCAGGGGATCTTATGCCCTCTTCTGGCTTCTGAGGGCATCAGGCAGTTATATGCATATATATACACACATAGGCAAAACACTCATATACAGAAAAATAAATATTAAAAAACTTATAAAAGACAAGAGAATAGTCTTTAACAAACAACAAATGAACATTTCATGCCGTATATTAAAATCAATCCAAATTAGTTTATAGTAACTTATATGTAAAACAAAACTATAAAGTGTTTTTCAAGACCACAATCTTCATGACCTTGGGTTAGGCAGTGATTTCTTAGACACCATAACACAAAAATCAGTCTATGGGACTAGAGAGGTGGCTCAGTGGTTAAGAGTACTGAATGCCCTTCCAGTGGATTTAGGTTCAGTTCCCAGAATCTGCATACAGGTTTACCCCTTTGTAACTCCAGTCCCAGGGTATCTGGTGCCCCTTTCTGGCCTTTGCTGGAGTTGCATGCCTGTGGTACATGGACATATATGCAGGTAAAACACCAAAACCCATCACATAAAGTCTAAATCTAAGTAAATAATTAAGGGAAATTAAAAAGGTATAGTCCATAAAAGAAGAAATTAATGATTGTGCCGTCTGAATCAAAACCTTGTGTTCTGTGTTAACAGAGTGAAAGGGCAAAGTACAGATAGGAAGGAACACTTGCAAATCGTGTTCCAGACAAAAACATGCCTTTAGAACATGTAAAGATTCTCAAAACACAACAATGAAATTACTCATTTAAAACATGCACAAGTGCTAGCAGCTTGGCTCAGAGGGTAAAAATGTTTGTCACCAACACTGAAGGCATACATTCAGTTCCCTGGGACCCAATGGTAGAAAGAAATGACCTACTCCTGAAAGTTTTCCTCTGACCTTAACACATGCACATGCATACACAAAGCAATAATGTAAAAAATAAAAATAAAGACACAGACAAGGATTGGACAGAACCCTTACCAGAGGAAATGTATGATGGAAAGGCATCTCACCCAGTCATGTTCATGCAATGGGCACGGGAGATTCCTCTGGATTTCATTAGAGTATGCAGAAACAAACACCTGACACCTACTTAGGATTTTCCTAGGTTGTTGGTAGGAATGCAAAACAGTATAGCCATTTCAGAAAAACAACCTGGAAAAAAGTTTTATTTCTAAAAATAAATGTAAGCATGTATTTACCATAGGCTCCAAATGCAGCAGTCCTACTGTTAGATCTTACTAGAGAAATGAAAACATTCACACAGAGACTTGCACACAGACATTTACAGCAGCATTATTCATAATCAGCATAACTGGAAACAGCCCAAATGTCCTTCAAACAAATTGGACAAATGTATAAACAAATTGTGGTACATTACTCAGCAATAAAAAAGAATCAATCTCAGTGGTATTATGCTAACTGAAAACCTCCAAAGGTTATTCACTTTAAAACTCCATTTATATGACATTCTGGGGAGTATGGAACTATGGTGAAGAGAGCAGCTCAGCGGCAGCCTGTGGGCTAAGGATGGGGGATGGGTTTGACTACAAAGAGGCAGTCCAGCTTTTTTCTTTGTCTTGTATGAGTTTCCATTTTCCTCTCCAGTAGCCTCATTTCCCTGAGAATGTTTCCCACCTGTTTTCCACCCGCTTGCTGGTGAACCCTTCAGCTTGCATTGATTGTGAGCATTTTGCTTGGATTGAAGGAGGAGGTGTAAATAGTTGTGTGTGTATTCCCAGATAACTCAGGAATATTTCTTATGGTAATGGATACATGATACAATGTTTCTAGGGATGGAGGGATGATCTACATCAACCTATAGTGTCACTTTTGCTTGAAATATATATCTTTGGCATTAAAACCTTACCCAGAAGAGAATAATAGATTATATAAAGCTTCAGGATTTTGATGTGGGTTAAAACTGAAAAATGAGATGTCTTTAAACTATTTTTTCTTCTCTCTTTGATAAGTGATATAATGTGGTTTGGACACTCAGAGATTCCTGAGATTCCAGGTTCTGGTTGATGATTTACTGCAAAATTGCTTATAAATTGAAGTAGAAAATGTTTTGCAGACCTGGCAGCTTTCTGGCTTCACACCCATTTGTCACCCAGCATTTCCCTTTGTGTATAGAACAAGAATTAATTAGGCTGCACTGCAGGAAAAGTTTATGGCTATAATTTATATAGAATGAATTTCTTTTTAAAGAGACAGCATTGTTTTGTTATACCTACTCACACACACACACACACACACACATTATATGTATGTGTGTATGTATATATATATATAAAATGTTTTAGTGGAGGTAGTGTTTTTGGTTTTGTTTCTGTTTTTCCTTAAAGCTGTATCTGTAAGCTTGAGGAACAGACATTCATCTTTCAGTTTAATATGATATGGTAGTGGGATAGAAGCTTTTGTAGTGATTGCTTTCTGATTGAACTTGGTTTTTAATTCGTTGTGTACTGTAGAGCACTCAGGTGCAGGTTTGCACTTCAGATGACAGTCAGACTTGTCTGCTTTCCAAAGCTTCATATTCTCTTGGTCCTTGGAAGACTTGGAATCCTATCTTTCATAGGGTCTTGCTCATTCAATTAATGTTTTCATAATCAATGCAAGTCAGAACTTGCAATTTGTTCCTGATTTGCACATTAAAGAGCTCCATTAATTAAGAGTCCTGGTGTTTGGCGTGTTCCCGCAGGATCTGTGCATTATTTACATGGTGAAGTGTGAGGAGTGAGCTCTCAGCTGTGCTGCACTTGCAGCTAGTCTTGCCTTCGTGCTCTCTTCTTTCTTTTCTTTTTGCTTGTGAATAACAGTTGTTTCACACTCATTGGAACTCCTTAGGGATACATTATACCAAAATAGGAACAAATGATCCAAATGAGAGGGCTGTGGGGGAAGAGTAGGAAGGAAATCCTTTGTTTAAAGAAAAAAACAAATCCTGAAAAAGTATGTAGAATTCATGTGTTTGGTTTTATGTTCTCTTACTTGACATAAAGTAGGAAATGTAACAGAGTTCTGTTTTCTCTCAGATTGCCCCTTTCTTTTAGTAGTAATTGTGTTTACAAATGAAGTTGCTTTTTATAACCCAAATAATCCTAGAAATGTAAAACCCAGCCAGCCATATGCTGTGTGAAGTGGGCTTTTTCATCACTTTTAAGGGTGGTGGTAGCTTTCACCTTTAATTCCAGCTCTTCGAGGCAGAGGCAGGTGAATTTTTGAGTCCAAGGCCAGCCTAGTCTACAGAGTGAATTCCAAGATAGCCAAGCCTACATCTTGAACCAACCCACTCCACCCAAAAATAAAAGTGGGTTCTGTTGCCATTTCTCTAGAAGTCTTGTTCTAAGCCAGTGGTTGTCTTCATCTTGATGTTTGAAAGGTATGTTGATGGGTGGCATGAAATAAGACCTCCATCTCAGCCAGTTCTTCCTCTGTTTAATATAGCTAATGTTTACCTACTTATAACACAGTTTGCTGATACTAACTGCTGCCGTTTTTATCAATACCATATCAAACTGTGAAGTGTTTCCCCAAAGAATGCAATTATTTATTTATTTAAAATGAGCTTTTTATGCAGTCCAGGCTAGTCTTGAATGCATGATCCTCCTGCCTCCACCTCTTACATGTTAGGATTTCAAGAGTGTGCCACCATACCTGGAATTTCTTGGTATTTATGAGACTTAATTCTTAGTTCAATTTGAACTTTGCTCTTCTTTCCATGTCTCCTCTAGTCTTGAGGAAGGTGACTCAGTTAAACCTGGAATTCAGTATGAAGACAGAAAGAAAAGAGATATTATAGATGAATGTAAGAAATAATAATAGGGGCTGGAGAGATGGCTCAGCAGTTAAGAGCACTGACTGCTCTTCCAGAGGTCCTGAGTTCAATTCCCAGCAGCCACATGGTGGCTCACAACCATCTGCAATGGGATCTGATGCCCTCTTCTGGTGTGTCTGCAGACAGCTACATTGTATTCATAGACATAAAAATAAATTAATAAATCTTTTTTTTGGTTTTTTTTTTTTTTTGAGACAGGGTTTCTCTGTATAGCCCTGGCTGTCCTGGAACTCACTCTGTAGACCAGGCTGGCCTCGAACTCAAATCTCCTGCCTCTGCCTCCCAAGTGCTGGGATTAAAGGCGTGCACCACCACTGCCCGAAATTAATAAATCTTTAAAAAAAAAAAAAGAAAAAAGAAATAATACGGAAGAGTATAAAAGAAAAGACAAACATTCAGAGAGCTTTGGAATTCAGCGCTTAAGATCCAGAAACTGAACATGGGTAACTAGGCTGTAAACAAGCACCTCGACCTAATCAGCTATCTCGCCAGTCCTCCCCACTTTAAAAATTTGCCATTGTTTCGCTATTTTGTTTGTTTCGTTTTTTCAGTGCTAAGGTTGGAGCCCAGAGCTTTGTACGTTGTGTTACCCTTGAGTCACAGTTACTTTCCATTTATTTTATGTGTATGGGTATTTTGCCTGCATGTGTGTCTGTGTACCACATATGTGTACTGTCAGCAGAGACAGAAATGGGCATTAGAATCCCTGGCCTGGAATAGTTGTGAACTACTATGTTGGTGCTGAGAACTTGACCTGGGTACTCTGAAAGAGCTGCCAGTAAGTACCCTTAGCTCCTGGGTCATTTCTCCAGCTCCTTACATTAAGTTTTAATGGCAGTTTTACCAAAAGAAGTAGTTGAATGGGAATGACCAAACCAGGCTACAGTGCTACTCACAGATTACCTGGGTAATTTTTCAACATAATTTTCTCTTGATCATTATAATTATCATATTTGTAACCTGTCTGAAGGCATGTTTGTACTTTTAAAAGTTTTTCTTTTCTTTTTCTATTATTTTAAAACAGCCTCAGTGCATTCCAGGCTGGCCTCAAACTTGTGTTGTAGCCGTGGAAATCTTTGAAAATCTGATGCTGCTGCTTCTACCACATTGGACTTTGTTGGGGATGAAACCCAGGTTTTTGTGCATATTAGGCATGCACTCTGAAAACTGTTATAGACACATTTGAAAGTTATAGTTGGAAATGCTTGTCTTTATTTTGTTTGTTCCTTCCTTCCTTTTTGAGACAAGTTCTGGCTATATAGCTCAGGCTATCCTAGAACGTTTCCCCTCCTCTGCCATCCAAGTTCTGGGATTATTGGTGTGTGTCACCATGCATTGCTCTTTGTCAATTTTTAAATGTCTTTCATGTAGTTGAGTATAGTGGTGCACGCCTTTAATCTCAGCATTCTGCAGGCAGATGCAGGCAAATTTCTTGAGTTTGAGTCCAGCCAAGTCTAAAGAGCTAGTTCCAGGACAACCAGGACTATGCAGAAAAACCCTCTCTCAAAATATCTTTTATGTCACATTGCTTGGTATTCTCAAATCTACCACTTTCTGTCTCCCTACCCAACAACGGTTGACTAAATTTGCATCTGGAAAAATGCAAACTGATTCTAGTTTGAGAAGAGTCCTTTCTAACCCCATATCCTATTTTATATAAGCAAAAGTTTTATAGGTAGATAGTGTTAGACTTTTGTGTATGAAAATGTCACATCACAATGTATACACATCAGTCATTGTGAGGTGTTAGCCAGTGGGTTGAGACGAACTTTCCAATTCAAATCCTTTCTGTTGTTTTCATTAAGACTTATAAAATACAACAATATGAGCAAGAAGCAATCAAGTAGGATGTTTTGAGAATGGAGATCATTTGATTTATTTTCATCTTAGTTTTTTTTATTATACAAGTGCAGTGTTATACACCACTACATTCAAAAGTCATGAGAACAATCTCATTGGTCCATTCAGCTGTACCATTCTACTCTGTCGGTTCCTGGTGGGGGAGCATGTACAAAAGCCCGTGAAGTAGGTGCTGAGCACTACTGTACCGATGAGGATGTCAAGTGGTGGGAGTAAAATCACTTGACTACTTAGAGGTAAAGCCAGAAGCTGATTTTCTTCACTCACCTCAGTCCTTATTCTTGATCACACTATCCAGTCACTGCGGATAGTTAATCTTAGGAGCTGTTCAAAGAAAAGGTGAGAAAATATATAGAAATAAGTGCCAAAGCTTAAAAATGAAAACAGGAAGGAGAAACATGGCGATGAATGTGTATTAAGATAGGTTTAAAAAAGGTCTCACTGACTTAAAAGGAGGCCTTGAGTGTGTTGTTCTTGTCTTGATTGATAGCAGTGGCTGCAAGCAATCCCTTCCTCCTGCCTGGCATTGAAGACTTGAAAGGAGGAGCAGCAAGTCAGTGGACCAAGCTGATTCTGCTCCAAGTCTCCATCGTCAACACAGCACCATCCTGAGAGGGCTAGCAGTAAGGGAGGTAATCACACTGCTGAGGAGGGTATTGTAAAGGACCATGACACGCAGGAGGGTATTGTAAAGGACCATGACACGCAGGAGAGTATTGTAAAGGACCATGACACACAGGAGGGTATTGTAAAGGACCATGACACGCAGGAGAGTATTGTAAAGGACCATGACACGCAGGAGGGTATTGTAAAGGACCATGACATGCAGGAGGGTATTGTAAAGGACCATGACA
>JADRCH010000054.1:746025-773136 GCA_019843965.1 Rhynchomys soricoides | reverse complement strand
TGTAAAGGACCATGACATGCAGGAGGGTATTGTAAAGGACCATGACACGCAGGAGAGTATTGTAAAGGACCATGACACGCAGGAGGGTATTGTAAAGGACCATGACATGCAGGAGGGTATTGCTGCATTGAGCATGATGGCTCCTTGGCCAGAACCCCAGCCTGGACATTCACGACAGACAGATAAGTGATACTGCTCTAGAAGAGTAGTTTTAGAGATGACTATATTGACCTTAGTGGTGTCGGCTTTGTGGTGGAGGTGGATGTTGCTAGGCTTAGTGCATCATGACCTGGGGTATTCTCGGTGCAGCTAGCAGATTACATTGGTAACACTGCTGTGGCAGGGTGAAGACCTGCAAATGCCCCTTCAGGGGTACAGCCTCAGTCAGCTACTGGGGAGCTTTATCCCTGGGCCATAGGCGAGCACATCACTCCTTATATCACAAATAGCCAACCTAGGGGTGTCTGTGTACCGGATGAGCAAAACAGTGCCGTGGTTGCACTATTCTTGGCGGTGTTCTCAAGAACCCAGGTCACCTCCACTGTAACCAACCTCTTGGTCCTTGCTGTTGCCATTATAATGAGCGGAGGGAATGTCATGAATGCCAAGGTTTATAAGATACTAGTGACTGAAACCCCGAGACTATGGTTGACGCCCTGGACATCACACCACGGCTGGGACTGCTTAACAGCTCACTGGCAACAAAGACAATAATCCGGAGATTACTTTGAAAGAATGTTGCTTGGATCTGTGAAGCCTTCACCCTCTTGTCTCTCTGCCTCAGACTGGTATACCAACAGACAGAATATCAAATGCTAACTGGGATCGTTACAACCCTGTGAGCTATCCAACAGTTCAGAGATTTTCCCCGGCCTGTGCTTTTTGATCTTTTCCATGCTCAAACTGGTTTTGATGAGTATGCAAGAGTGCTTGCATTGGACAGTATGTTGCTGGTGGGTGTTGGGGGGGGTGGGAGTTTGCCCTCCATGAACAGCCAAGAGAGTTTTCAAGACAGTAGAATTTGTTAATCTTTTGTATGCTGCTCTTAAACTGACCATCAAAGTAGGAGGGAATACAACCATGCAACAGTACCAGGGGTTGGCTAATCATCCTGTCCAGTTGACGACAATCATAGACAAGTGGGTTCAAGAGTATAACGTACAAAAACTGCACCTGCTAGCTTCCGTCTCTGTGAGCCACCCACCCAACACTGGTCCTGACCCAACTTTGGAGGTTATCCAGTCTCTTGTTATAATGTAGAAAGACAGCTACAAGTTACTACCTCTTAAGCATCACCATACATGTAGAAACCACTCAATCTCACTTGGTTTAATTGGGAAAAAAAAAAGAAAGAAAATAAAGGTTTGGAGAACTTAACATTCTCAGAACTAGAGCTAGGAAGACCCTTGGGACTTCAGTTGATGTAGTCTGTCCATAGGCAGGTAAAACATTTCTTAGGTAATGAAATAATAGGTAAATAGGTATGATATTTTTGTTTTTTTTTTTCTTTTTTGGATTTATTTTATATGTATAAATGTTTTGCTTGTATGTGTGGGTGTTTGTGGTATATATGTATATAATTATACCATGTTTGTGTGCCTGGTAACTGTGGAGACCAGGAGTTGAATCCCCTGAAACTGGAATTACTGATAGTTGTGAGCTGCCATGCGAGTTCTGAGGGTTAAACTCAGGTCCTCTGCAAGACCAACAAGTACTCTAAACTGCTGAGGCCATCTGCCCCACCCCCTGTTTTTCCTTATGAATACAATATATATCTATTACATGAACTTTGGAAAAAGCTAAGCAAAATTAGGCAGTAGTCTCCCCTAACTCTAGCAGTTAGCTAGGTACTTTTAAGCTAGGCATTATGATGTAAGCATGCAGTTCACACACTCAAGAGTTAAAGGCAGGAGTACCACAAGTGTGCGGGTGTGTGTGGGGTAGAGTTAAGTACTCTCAGTATTTTAGTATGTGGTTTTATCTTTATCCTAGATGTTTCTTCTCTGTGCATATAGTTAGAAAATAGGAACTTACTCTAAATTGTTCTGTACATTTTTCCATGTAACATGACTTTTTCTGTGTCATGTGTTCCACAGCATTCTTTCTTTCTTTCTTTCTTTCTTTCTTTTTTTTTAATTTATTTTATGTATGTGAGTACACTGTCGCTGTCTTCAGACATACCAGAAGAGTGCATCGGATCCCATTACAGATGGCTGTGAGCTACCATGTGGTTGCTGGGAATTGAAATCACCACCTCTGGAAGAGCAGGCAGTGCTCTTAACTGCTGAGCCATCTCTCCAGCCCCCAGTATTATTTCTAACGACAGTGTAGACTTTCATCATATGGGTAGTTTAACCACTTTTTTATTGTTGTACATTTGGATTGATTCCAGGTTTTCATTTTCCTAAATGATGAACAGAAATTTTTATAACTGAATCTCACATTCAGGATCACCTTGTTACAGAAAGTAAATCTAGATGAGGAATCCGTGCATTTTTCCAGGATAGTTGAAACTTTAAGATCCCTATCACCAAACTGCCCTCCAGAAAAGTTTGATTAGTTTACACTCTTGTCTTATTTATATTAACATCAGTTTCCTATCCTTGTCAACACTAGGTATTATAATTTTGTTTCATCTTTGCTGCTTTGATAAGTGGAAAATGGTGTGCATATTTTAATTTACATTTCTTTTAATTTACATTTCACAGTATTTAATGAGGACAAGCATTTTTTACCTTATAGTTATTGGTCCTTGTTATTTCCTTTGTGAATCAAATAGGAAGAAATTTAAACTGGTTCTAGGGGTGGGTGCTTTTGTCAGTCAATCTGTAAACTTCTTATTCCTCCTTCTTTTCTTTCTTCCCCTCCTCTTCCTCTTTCTCCTCCCCTTCCTCTTTCTGCCCTCTTCCTCTCTTCTTCCTTCCTCCCTCCCGTCCTTCCTTCCTTCATTCTCTTTCTTTTTCTCTTATGGAGACAGGCTTTCATTCTGAGGCCCAGGTTGACTTTGAACTCAGGATCCTCCCACATTAGCCCTTCCAAGTACTAAGACTAATATGTATGTCATCACACAGGTTCCTGGTTTGACTTTAACCTGCTCCTCTATTTTGCTAGATTTTTTTTTTTTATTGTTACAGAGAATTAAATTTACCTTAGAAGAAGATACCCTCCTTAAGTAGGTAGGTTGATAGATTTTTTGGGGGTGTGTGGGGGGAGACAGGGTCTCTGTGTAGCTCTGGCTGTGAACTCATTATGTAGACCAGGCTGGCTTCAAACTCACAGAGATCACCTGCCTCTGCCTCTGAAATGCTGGGATTAAAGGTATGCACCACCACATCCAGCCTCCTCCTCCTCCTCTTTCTCTTCTTCCTCTTCTAATTAAATTTTATTTTATGTGTATTGATGTTTGCCTGCATGTATGTCTGTGCATCGCATGTGTGCCTGGTGTCCATAGAGGGTGTTGGATCTCCTAGAATTGAAGTCACAGATAGTTGTGAGTCACTGTGAAGGTGTTGGGACTCGAACTTGGATCTTTTGGAAGAACAGCCAGGGCTCTTGATCATTGAGCCATATCTCCAACCCCATCTCTTTATATATTTGAAGATATTTATTTTATTATTTTTATTTATTTGTTTGTTTTAGAGTCTTGCTATCTTGCTACTTGCTATACAGCACAGGCTGGCCTCAAACTTGTGACCACAGTAGCTTCTTGAGGTCTCAGATTATAGGCATGCTCCACCGAGCCAGACTTTGCTTTATTTGATTTTCATTGCCCTTTTAAATAAGTCAGAAGGGCTAGAGAAGTGGCTCAGCAATTAATAGAGCTTGCTGCTCTTTCAGAAGACTGGAGTTCGATTCCCAACACACAAGCTGGGCAGCTTATAACTGCCTGTCACTCCAGCTCCAGAGTATCCAATGCCCTCTTCTGGCTTCTGTATACCTGTGCATATGGCATACTCATAAATTTAAAAATTTCTAAAAAAATTTTTTAAGTCATAAAACTTGTTTGTTACAAAAACATTTTTCCTAGCAAAACTGAATATGCTTCTCTTACCACAGATAACACTGAAATATACACTGTAGAATGTGACAGTTCTTTATGTTTTCAATATTTTCTCTAGAGTTAACCATTCTTTTCCTATTTTATCTTATTTTTGAGACAGGGTTTCTCTGTGTACCACTGGCTGTCCTGGAACTCACTCTTTAGACAAGGTTGGCTTCAAACTCAGTGATCTGCCTGCCTCTGCCTCCTGAGTGCTGGGATTAAAGGTGTGTGCCACCACTGCCTGGTGAGAGCCATTTTTAACAAATCTGCTTATTGTATATCCTTCCAGATACTTTCAGTAAAAATGTAAAAAAAAATGTAAGCAGGCTCATGCCTTGGGTGTTCCATATTTGGTGTGCATACCCAACCCCTCTTTTCTTTGCTCTTTTTGAAATAGTTTGTTAATAACAATCATGAGACCATGTTGCCTGTAAATATTTAAGTATATGGCTTTTTAAAAAATGAGGACATTTCTTAGGAAATCATCATCTCACCTCAGCAAGTTAATAGTCCTAGTAATGTTGTAATGTGCCCATTCTATATTCAGATTGCTTTTTCTTTCTTCATGGTTAGGTTTGTTTAAACCAAGCTCCATTTATACGTATCTCTTTCAGCTGTTACACAGGAACATTTTTGATTAAGATAAAATTAAGCAGTTCCTTACAAATGGGCAACAAAGATTTTTTTGTATTTTTTTTTCAACTTATTACAAACAATGCTGAAAATACTTTCTGTACCTATCTCTTTGCTTTAAAATACATTTTTTTTATGACTAATTTCTAGCTGTGGAAGGAAACATACATGATTATAATTCTGAGGCATTTTACCTGACTGCTTTTTGGATGTGCAGAGCTAATTAAACTCTTATCTGTTATGAACGAAGACTTTTCCTTAAATTCTTGACAGCATTGAGAATTATCAGAAAAAATATTTTATTATTATGCATGTGTATTTTTGTAGTATTAGGGATGGAACCCAGAGTTTTACATGTTCTAGGGTGGTGCTGTACCTATGAGCTTCATCCCCAGGCCCAGAAATTGATCCAAGAGAGTTTGTTGTTAGATGTCATGTATCACATTTTTTTTTTTTTTTTTTTTTTTGTTTTTGTTTTTTTTAAGAATGGTTTTTTCTGTGTAGCCCTGGCTGTCCTGGAACTCACTCTGTAGACCAGGCTGGCCTCGAACTCAGAAATCCGCCTGCCTCTGCCTCCCGAGTACTGGGATTAAAGGCGTGCGCCACCACTGCCCGGCTTATCACATTTTTAAAAATGTCTCAATAGTTTCACTTTCTTTTTAAGTATAACTTTAAGCATCTTGTCTGTGTTTGGCTATTTGAAATTTTGAGACTTATTATTCTATTCCTTAGCACAACCTTTTCAAATTACACGTGTTCATTTTTTTCTTCCTAGTGGGGCTTGGTCTTTGTTTTTAATATATGGGCTTCCTTTCATTTTCTTACATTATGTCTTCAATTGTGGGAACCAAATTTGGATGAAACATTTTAATGTTGTCTCACTAGTGTTTTCGTATTAAGTGGTGATATTGAAATGGGAAATGCTTTTTTTTTTTTTTTTTTTGCTATGCTTTAGTAATTAAAGATTTTGGGAGTTGGGGAGATGGCTCAATGCTTGAGAATGCTTCCTGTTCTTACAGAGGAACAGAGTTGTGTTCCCAGCATCACTGCTGGCTTAAAATTGCCTGTAATTCCAGCTTCATGACCTCTTTTATGCTCTTCTGGCCTCCTGTACTCATGTGTACCTCCCCACATATACATAATTAAATATATCTTAAGGTATTTCGGTAATAATTATTATTTTAAAATTTATGATAAAAATGCTGCAGAAAAGAAATCACATACTGAAATTAATCAAACCCGAAGACTTTACAATTCATTGAACTTCTGTGTAGTTAGGATGGTCATTCAGAACAAAAGCTGGGGAACTTAGCATTGGATTTTATATAAAATGAAGTACTAGTTAGCTTTAAATAAGAATTTGGAGGAAAATGGATGTACTTAGAATGTATAATACTATTAAGTGAAGTCACACAATCTCAGAAAATATTTAAGATAATTATTTGTTTGTTTAATCTGTGTTAGAGATTAAACTCAGGGCCTTGTACATTCAGGAAAGTGCTGTACAGCTAAGCCATGCTCCCAGAAATCTAGTAACTGAAATTTGATTGTACTTGGCTCCCCATGTAGTTTTGCTTCATAATCCAGAAGGATACATTCATATAGAAAACAAAACTTCAGTGGCTAGAGAGATGGCTTGGTGGTTAAGAGTGCTGGATGTTCTTCCAGAGGTCTCAGGTTCAATTCCCAGCACGCACATGGCAGCTCAAAACTGTAACTTCAGTTCCAGGGAATCTAACAGCCTCACACAGAAATACATGCAGGCAAAACACCAATATACATAAGATTAAAGTAAATAAAAAAAGAGAAAACAAAAACTTAAGGTTTTTTAAAGCTCAGTAATGTTTTTTCATATTAAAATGGAGATAGAATAACAGTATCTACCCCAAAAGGGCTACTGGAAGAATTTAAATGAGATAATGGAGTCTTTCCTTAGGGTGTATGGACCTCTAGCCACAGTAGTTGTTTCTTCTTGGAAAGATTATGTGAATAAATATTAGATTATATGTTCAGTTATTTGAAGTCTTGAAATTAACGTAAAATTTATATGTCAAGTTTAGACAGTGAGGGTATGTAGTGCCTGTCCATGATCCCAGCACTTGGAAAGGAGTCACAAGTATCAAGAGTTCAAGATCACCCTGGCTATAGACAGAATTTGAAGCCAGCCTGGGCTACGTGAAACCCCAAACACAAAAACACAAAACATATGTACAACAAAAATAGATTAGACTATATCTGGAGTATATATATTCATCAATACAGTATAGATTAACCTCTATTTATACGTATTCAGCAGCACAAACTCCACCATTTACCAGTCCTAAGCATAGCAAGGGAGTATAGCCTTTGATTTCAGAGTGCTCATAGGAAGATGTGGGTTCTAGTAAGTTGCTTTGAATGCAGAAAGCATTGTTTATATGGTTTTATATGGATATAACCTCTCAAAGTGATTCATTCTGAGTTACTGAATAAATAACTCTTGGTCTCACTAGTACTCAAAAGAAACACAATTGAGACATTGTTTGAAATTTTATGGCTCTGTTTATTATGTACTAATAATCACTAGGTCTTTATGAGAATGTGCTTATTTTATGATTTTAAGTTCCTAACCTGGAGCTGGGGTGTAGCCCAGTCAGTACAGTGTTTGCTAGCATGGGTTGAATATGCTACTGCAGGCCTTCAGTCCTAACACTATAAAGGGTGATCAGAATTTCACAGTCATCCTCAAAAGTTCATCTTTTGTTTGCATTTAGATTTTAGACATAATAGTGTGGTCAGATATTTTTCATTGACTTTCTGAAATGAAAACATTCATAGAAATTCATTCTGGCCCAGGTGATGTGCTAGATGCTAAGGCTCAAGGCCAGTCTGACCTACAGAGTGAGTTCCAGGACAGCCAGGACTGCACAGAGAAACCCTGTCTCGAAAAAACCAAAGGCATTGGGGTGGGGGAATGGGGTTGGGGTGGAATGTTGAGGGAGTCGGGGGTGGGATGGGGAGGGGGTTGGAGAGATGGCTCAGTGGTTAACAGCACTGACTGCTCTTCCAGAGGTCCTGAGTTCAATTCCCAGCAACCACATGGTGGCTCACAACCATCTGTAATGGGATCCGATGCCCTCTTCTGGTGTGTCTGAAGAGAGCGACAATGTACTCATACATAAAGAAAATAAACCTTAAAAAAAAAACAAACAGAACAAAAGGGAGTGGGGGGAGGGAAGGGAAGAAAAGAAATCAGACTCAAAGTAGAATGTGGTGATTTTGCTAATGATAGACGTGACCCTTAGGCAAAAGTGACTAATTCTGCATGAAATCCTGTTTCAAAAGGTACTTTCTAGATTCCTTTTTCATTGGATTTACTTGTATGTCACTTTTCATTGGATTTATTAGTATGCCCATAGGATTTTGAGAATTTGGTCAGGCTCAGTTTTACAATAGGAAAGAATCATATGTTTTTTTAGAAATAGAAGTCCTAATATCCATTAGGCTAGTGGGGCTTCTCAGACTATTTTACATGAATTAAGAGAGGGTTGCTTTAGGTTTTGGTTCTAATTTTATTTTTAATAACTTTCCTTACTTCACAGTTTACTTTAAATTTTAATAAAATTTTAAATTATGAAAGTAATGTATGCTTATAAAATATTCAAACAGTTCAAAAGTATATCAAATACAAATGAAAGTATCCCCACTCTTCTGGGTAACTACTGCTTGGCAGTTTAAATAATCACTTGTAAATAAACTTGGTTTTTAAGTACCTTGTATTCTGAATATTTACTCATTCTATTTAAAGGGGGAAAATGAATTTTCCTTTTTAGGAAAGTATTCAAGAGCAGTGGAGGCTGTCTAGGACCTGTGCAGGAAGGTAACTGTCGAGGGTTTCTGGAAGTACATTGATCAGTTAGATTGTTGTGTCCTATAGGGCTTTTTAAGGATTTATTGGCACTTCATCAAGGTGTTTGAGAGAGCATTCAGGGAAACCTAAGAAATTCTGCAGTTCCTTTTTCTTCCTTATAAATTCATGCCTGGTCAGAAATTACAGCTTGAGTGGGATGTCCCTCCACAGAACTCAAACGTACTCTATTTATCATGTTACTTAGTGTGGCAGTAATGTAAAAGGCTGAGGATTTTTTCTTTTTTGTTTCTTTCTGCACAGGGGCTCACTCAGCATATATTTCACCATATGTCTCGTCACCTCTCCCTCATTTCAACTTCTATTCACTTCCCTCAATTCCCCACATTATTCTCTTAAAAGAAAAAAATAAGTTTTGTCCACTGAGTCCTCTTTCTTATTTCATTTAATATATCTTGAGTTGAGTGTTTCTTACACAAACACTTTGCATTCTGAGTTAGCCCATCAAGCTGTTTTCTCCATAGACTCTTTCACAGCCTGCACGTCTTCTAAAGCCATGCATGCCCTCTGAGGTTTGAAAACCCAAGTCTGCTTATGGCTTAGCATTCATGATTTTAGAATATAAGTCCCCATACTCTGCTTGAAAAAGTTATATTCTTGTTATTTTTATACCGTTAAGAAAATTGTACTTTTGGTCCACAGAAACAGCCATCACAGGGGTACCTGTCTCCCTCCACTGTCCAGTCAGAGCCACAGTCCCTACCACAGTTACCCATTTGTCTAAATCTGTGCATGTAAGAATGTATACACCTGAATATCTTCATCCTTACATGGAAATACACAAATCCTAGTTGGATGTACATTGGAAATGGATAGCCATTCATCCAAATGGTGGCTGTTGAGGAATTGTAACCTGCAGTCCTCTTTCTTACTGGTAACGCCATTCTGCTTGGGGAATATAGAACAAGTCCAAACAGTAATACTGACAGAATTCGGAATTATGATACAGTGAAGCCTTCACGTAATTCTTTGTTGAAGAAGTTAGGGCCTAAATGTTAAGGCTTATTGTTATTCTGAGTTGATAATCTCTGCCTTGCTTTAATAATTTTTCCTCATGCCTGGGTAGCCTGCGAGTTGCACAATAATCACTCACACAGCTTTGTAATCAATGCCCAAAGTAATAGGATTCCTCTGGCCACCGGCAATTAATAAATTTGTGTCTTTTTTAAAACACTAGCAAGTCGGGCCTGAAATACGACTGACTGGCTCTCCTCATTTGCATATTTATTGCAGTGGAAAAATTCTTACCAGATGATTGATGCTGAGCCTGCCTCTTGAATTCCAAGCAGCACATTATTATGAAATGAAAAATGCCGGCCATACAGTTGATTAAAGTTGAAGACAGTGGAATCGGTGTTTTTTAAGATTGTGGGAGAATTAAAGGCATATTTTAATAGATGTTGACAAGAAGTGAACTAACAAAAGCAAAGCAAAGGATTTGCTTGAAAAGATTTAATCAAACGTCTTTCTTGGGGGATTAATTGCTGGGGATGACTAGTGCAAGTGGCAGGCTTGTGTGGATTTGAATGAAAAGTATTGTTCTCAGCCAGTCTTTCTTGTGTCATTTTGACCTGTACTTTAGCTCTAGTTCTGGAGTTACTTTTGATTGAGAAAAAAAGGAGAGACTCTTATAATCTGCAAGTGCGTCCATCTGGGGTGATGTGGGAGAGCTTGTGTGTCTCTTGGATGTAAGTAGTTGTGTGTTTGCATGTGTGTTGACAATAGCTGTGTAGACATTTAAAGTGGAAAGGCTAGCTTCACTTTACTCTACACATTCAACCACCCATCATTCCCTTCCTTCCACTGCCAGAAATTTACTTGATAGTTTATAATCTAATTAGCACACATCCAAACTGATTCTGTGCCTACAATTTTGCTAGTATTGGTCAATCTAGATGGATCAGGAAAAGTAAACTTGTTAGATGAAAATGATTTTTAAACTGATGACATTTATAGAAATGCTTGTAAATGAATAGTATGTAAGTAAATGAATACTGGGATCAGTGAATACCAGTCCAGTCCAGTCCAGTCATAGTGCTGTAGCCCAGCACATGTAGCTCTTAAAAGATTTTGACCATGTAGGAGATGATGGTTTCATAGTAACAGACCCTCTTTCTAAAGCTTTTAGGAAAATATCCAAAATATGTAATAAATAATAATACAGCTATCGTCTTTTACCTCATTTTTATAAGATCAGCAGGGAAAGGATTGCCTACATTATATAGGTGAGAAAATTGAGTCTCAAAGAGAATAAATCGGTCCCTTCGAGCTCTGGACTCTCAAAGTGCTCTTTCCCTTGTTCTGTACTCAGAATTACTCCTAACACTGGTAGCTGCTTATATTGAGTCTTGCTAGTGTGGGAAAGCATATGTCTTTCTTAATCTCCTCTTAAGAAAAGGTTTCTGGAAATGGACCATGTAGGGCAAACTAAACACAAATATCCTTGACAGTCTCCATTTGTTTTGTGGCCATATGCCAAAAGGGCTCAAACATTGAGTCTTCATTGCATCTCTGAACTTTTTAACTCTGTAATCGTTAGCAGAAAAATTAGAGGTGAATTAGAAACTGTTGATTTCAGTTTATCTATTATTCATAGTGTTGGACAAATAGAATTCAGTTCTGTATGAATAATAAAGAGAGTATTTATTTGTTTTGCCTGGGAAGAATTTGAAGAATTCACTATTGGATTTGAGTATTCAGATTCTTCACACTCCATCTGTGGCTTTATGGAGGCCTTTTACCTTCAGCAAAGGATTGCTCCATTTTGTCTGTAGGTTTTACACAGAATCTATTTATTTATAAGTGGAATGTAGGGGGTTGTTGGTGTGGATACCTTGCTCATGTGTGGAGGTCAGAGGACCTCTTGCAGGAGACAGTTCTCTCTCTCTACCATGTGGCTTCCAGGGATTAAACTTGGGTCATTAGGCTCAATAATAAGCACCTTTACTGAGTGAAGCATCTTACCAACTCAGCTTTTGCATACTAGAAAGAGATGTGTGGGCTTCATATTTGTAAGGAAGTGAAAATTGAGTCCTGTTTTCTAAGTCTGTTTATGGAAAGTTACCCATGTACTGGCCACTTTGATAATTGATTTGATTAACTCAGTGTATGAGGTTGGGGGGGGGTGCTTAAAAGCATAAATAATTATAGAGTTCATTTCTGGCTAGCTTCTTGACATGTTGAATGGAGCCTATACTTAAGGGTTGCTTTCTGAGTGGGTGAAGAAAGGGTGTAAGAAATGGGAACATATTTTGATTTATTGATACTGCCTTTCTACTTTCTTGTTGGATTGATAACGTTGAATGGATCCGCAGTAGATTAAAAACAAAAAAACAAAACAACTGGGAGCCGGCAGTGGTGGCACACTCCTTTAATCCCAGCACTCGGGAGGCAGAGGCAGGTGGATTTCTGAGTTCAAGGCCAGCCTGGTCTACAGAGTGAGTTCTAGGACAGCCAGGGCTACACAGAGATACCATATCTTGAGAAAAAGAAAAAGAGAGAAGGAAGGAAGTGAGGAAGAAAGGAAGGGAAAGTTGTGTTTCATTAGACCCCTTTACATTTTTGACCATGCCACACACTGGAGTCGGAGTTGGCAACCTGCCAGTTGCCAAGCAGCTCTGGGACACTGTTTTGTAGCTTCTTTCTTTTAAGAATATTTTTAACCAATTTTTTTATGTATATGAGTATTTTGCCTGCATATGTATGTGCACCACATGTGTGCCTGGTGCCTGTTGAGGTCAGAAGAGGGTATTGAATCTCCTGAAACTGGAATTATTGATAGTTTTATTTGTTTCTGATTGGTTGATTCACTTAAGGTTGTCAGGGGTCATCTTCCATACTGTGCTTCCTTTTAAAGTCTAAATATTCCATTTTTCTGATCCTTTTTGAATAAACTCAGTTTGAAATATTATAAGTATTTTGCCCTCTGTAAAGGTTGATTAGAATTATTTACTGTCCTGTGGACTTGGGCTTGAAAGTCATTGTGTTTTAGGTTTCTGTTTGCTTGATTTTGGATGGTGATGCTGGTTTGAACCCAAGGCCCTTTCTATGTGACATAACTGCTCAGCTACTGAACTCTGTCAGCTTTGTTGTTGTTTTTATTGTGGTGAACTATTTTGACATAAACCTAGCCTTTATTAAGCCATTTTAAATGTACAGCTTAGTGTCATTAAGTACAATTTATATCGTAACTGTCATTAGTACTGTCTCCAGAACATGTTCATACCCCAGATTGAACTATTAAATGATAATTCTCCATCTCCTCTCATCTATGAATCTCAATATTTTAGTTCCCTTGTGTTAGTGGAGTTATGTTCCTTTTATACAACTGGTGATTTTTTTTTTTTTTTTTTTTTAGTGTAGAATAGAGTTTATTTGGGGGAATGGGAAGGGGGTTGAGAAGGGAGTAGAGGCAGAGTAGAAGGGGAAAGAGAGGGGAAAGAGGACGGAGAGAGAGAGAGAGAAGGGAAGAGGCTGGCCGGGAACACGTGGAGAGGGGGAGGGGGAAGAAGAGAGGCAGAAAGGGGTCAGAGGAAGAGAAGAGAGGCAGAGACAACTGGCATATTCTTAACCTAAGGTTTAGTCTGGTGATTGACACATATGTCTTTATAAGAACAGGTTTTGTTATGTAGCCCAGGCTGTTCTTAAATTGTGATCCTCCTGCTTCAACTTCACAAGTGCTTCTATTATAGGCAAGCACCACACTACCACACCTGGCTTGTTTTTCATTTTATTTTCTCAGTGCTTACTTGGTCCAAGGGATTTTTTGTTTCCCTCTGAAAATGTAGTTACAGCATTTCTCCTTTCCCCTTCTCCTTCCAAACCCTCTCATATACCTACTCCTCCTTTCTCTATTTCAAATTCATGGCCTCTTTTTTCATTAATTATTATTACATGCATGTATATATGTATGTATGTATATGTATATATAGTTAAGTATTAGTTTCTCAGTCTGTATAATGTTGTGTGTGTGTGTATATACACACGTGCGTGTGCGTGCGTGCGTGCATTGTGTATTCAGGGCTAACCATTTGGTATTGTGCTCTTCCCTGGAGAAGACTATTTCTCCTGCTCTCAGCATTCCTAATTTGCCTGTAGTTCTTTGTCTAGGAATGAGGCCTCATGGGCTTTCCTTTGCCTACTTTGACATGTCTATCATTGAACTTGTTCACCTCATGGTTAGGCAGTCCTGTTGGTGAGACTTCATGGGTATAGCTTCAGATAGTACTAGGAGACATAATCTCACAGCAGACTCCTGTTCCTATGGCTCTTAAGAATCTTTCCACCCTCTCTTAATGTTTGCTCCCTGAGTCTTAGGTTCAGGAATGGTTTTGTAGATGTATTCTTGGGAACTAGTATCCACAGCTCTGCATTTTGATTGGTTGAGATTTTACGTAATGGTGTCCATCTGTTGTAAAAAGAAGTTTCTTTGATGAGGGGTGAGGACTACTCTTATCTGTGGGTATAAAGACAAATATTTAGAGTGTAGTTTTGGTTTGTGGTTTGTAAATTGGTAGTTGTAGATTCTCCTTCAAGATCCATGACTTCACTGGACATGGTTAGTTTGCTAGTTTCCAATACCAGGCATGGTTTTCTTTTTGTTGAATAGATCTTAAGTGCACTGAGAAGTTGTTGGTTACTACCAAGGTATGCCACTACTGCACCTTTATGGCTATTGTGCCATTCTGGTTGTTGTGGTTCATAGGCATCATAGCTGGGTTGTTGGTTGCTTTTCTCCTCTGGAAGTTTGCATGACATCTTTGGGTACATGAAAACTAGTCCCCAGGGAGGAAGCATTCAGGTCAGTTCCATCTGTAGGGCCTCTGGGCCCTGGGTCTGAAGTGCATGATGTCTTCAGCAATCGGGACTTAACCTTCCACCTTTGGACAATAGTAATAGTCTGTATGTTTTGGGTGTCTCTTAGACGATCCTGACCAAACAACTCAAGGGAAGGCTTCTCATGCCTGGTTTTTGTTAAGGCTTCTTTGGTTCTTGATGGGGAGATTGTGAACCCAGGTGAGACAATTTCATTCAAACTGTATATGTATATTTATATTTGGACTAACATGTATTAAAAAAATTTTAAGTAAATAGTTAATAGTATGGTTCCTTACGACTTTATCGGATGCCCTTACTATTGCTTTGCCTTCTTCCTTCTGTGTTTATCTCCCTCCTACCTCCCTAATTTGTTCCCTTTTCTCTGATCAGATCAGTTGTACCCTGGTTTCCTCTTTATTGCTTTTCTGCTCCCCACCCTGGCAATGGCCCCTTTTTACTTTCCTGATTTTTTGCAGTTACTCTAGGATGTGTATTCCCATCTAAAGATTTGGAGCTCACAGCCACTGATGAAAAAGAGTATGTGTGATCTTTTCTAGTTCCATGGCTTCAATTGAATCAGTTTTTCAGAAACAAAATGGATTTGTGGTTTCACTTTGGAAAATGGTATTTATCTCTTATAAAGTTATTGCACTTGAAAAAACAAAACTGAGCATACCCCCATGACTATGTGAGTGCTCACAGTGCATCATCCTACAGAAACAACAAAAGCAAGCCTATGTCTGCTAGAGAATAATGTAAATCAGTGGCAGAGCAAGATCCCGTCTCCCACCTCTGTTGTCATGGGCTTTTTCTCAGTGCTTTCCTAGGAAGGCAGTTTTGCCTTTAAAATTGTTATATCGTCAGCCTTTTATTTTTATTTTTTTGGCAAGACAGAGTTTCTCTGTATAACAGCCCTGGCTGTCCTGGACCTCACTCTGTAGACCAGGCTGGCCTTAAACTCAGAGATCCACCTGCCTCTGCCTCCCGAGCGCTGAGATCAAAGGCGTGGCCCCCACGGCCGGCTCCTTGTCCTTTTTTCTCCTACTCTAAGTAGGATTTGTTTTACCCCACTCATCTTGTCTATATTTACCCATTTCCCAGAAGCTGATTTATAGAGAAATGGCTCTGTATGAGAGTTCATATGCTTCTTTCTATGTAATGCTTTGCTGTGCATTCAGGTCAGTCTTGACTTATGATCCTCCTGCCTCAGCCCTGCATGATCTGAGTATATGAGGTACCATTTCTGGCTCTGATTTATATTTGTTCTTCATCTCTATGGTGGAAAACTTACATTTTTGTTTTATTTTGTTTTTAGAGGTAGAGAGTAATTAGTTGATAATCTTGGTCTGGCACACAAGGTATTTGGGATTTTTAGGAAATATATTGTAAATCCTTTCAAATTGCATGAATATACACTGGTTATGAAAGGATTATAGGATTTATAAAAGTTATGATTAGGAATCCCATTTAAATAAGGAAATTGTATTTATATAGCTTTATATACAGATACTGTAAAAGTGTATAAAGTGTTTTAGGTCCTAAAGTTCCTCCTGGCTAGTCTGGGAAGGCTTTCTCAGGTAGCTTAGCCTCTTAGCCTTAGGTTAAAGTAGAATGACATGAATGGAGCTGTTGTCTAACTTGTGTTGGTGGTACCCCATTAATGGATTGGCTAGGGTAGAAAATGATTTAAAAAAAAAAAAGGCTGCCTGTGTTAGGCAAGACCAGAAAGAAACAGATAAGACTCCAAAAGAAATCATTTAGCCAAAGTGTGTGTGTGCGAAGTTAGTGGGGAGTGAATGCAGAGGTTGTTGAATGAAAATAGGGAGATCTGGGAGATTATAGCTTGAAAAAAGGGCAAGAAGTGATTGAGCCATGGCCAAAAGGAACAATTATTGTTATTGGTCTCAGACAGTCCTCAATTAGGTCCTCCTACAGGAGGTACTTTTGTGGCTGCACGGCCGCTAGCATTTACGTAGAGGTGACTGCCGCCATTCTTCCTACAAATTATCAATGATAATATAAATGGAAAATATGGGAATTCATAGCCAATTACATGTATAGAGTTACAAGTATCCAAATGTCAGTGATTTGTGAAAACAAAGTATGGAAGAAAAATATAGTCAAGAGGGAAATATCAGGTAGAAGAAAGCTCTCTTTTGAGATGTAGATTTCAATTGTGATAGGGTATTGAGGCAGAGATTGACAGTTACTGAAGATGTGGGATTTAATTATTAGATCAGAATCTGAGTGCTCTCAACAAGTAAGTATTGATTATTAATATTTAGTGAGCTCTTTAGTAGGAGTATTCTAATACAGAAGTCAAGAGTTCAGAGGTCTGGGGGTTTTTGTTTGAGACTAGGTTTCTCTGAAACCCTGACTGTCCTGGAACTCACTTTGTAGACCAGGCTGGCCTTGAACTCACAGAGACCTACCTGCCTCTGCCTCCCAAATGCTAAGATTAAAGATGTCTGACACCACGCCTAGCAGAAGTCCAGTTTTAAATGTTTTGGTTTGTTTGAGACAAGGTCTCTGTCTAGCCCAGGCTCACTTTAAATTCCTTTTGTAGTATAGAGGATGACTTTGAACTTCTGATCTTCTGCCTCTACCTCCTGAGTTCTGGGATTATAGATGTGCCACCATGCCCAGTTTATGGTGGTTGTTGAGTATCAATCCCAGGGCCTTTATGAATGCTAGGCAAGCAGTCTACTGACTGAGGTACAGCCCCAGATTTTTATTGTTGTTTTTGAAAGTTTGTAGCCATTGATTGTATATTTAATCTTGATCTGTATTACAGATGCACTCTGTTGACTGTAAGAACCAAGTGAGAATATTGTCCTATGAGTAAACCCATTCCCCTGGTAGGATCTTTCTGTGTAGCCCCAAATGGCCTGGTGCCTGAGCCTCTCAAGTTCTATCCATGTACAAATTAATATACAATTTAGTACTATAAGTTGGAAACTATTAACTTGGGTTGGTTTTTTTTTTTTTTGGTTTGGTTTGGCTCTGGCTTTTCCCTGTGTGTGGTATGCATTTATGTGTGTATACATGTTCTTGTGTGTATGAGCACACATGCTTGCTTGTGCCTGTGGAGACCAGAGACCAACATCAGGGGGGTATCTTCTTTGGTGGTTCTTCACCGTATTTATAAGAGGCATGGTCTCTTACTTAAGCCTGGAGCTTGTGTTTTGGTCTAGTTAGCCATCTTGTTCTGGGGGTCCCATCTCAGCTTTCCTAAGTCTGGGGTCTGAACTCTGGTCCTCGAGCTATACAGTAGGTGCTTTACCCACTGAGCCAAGTCCCTATCCCCAACATGGGTTTTATACACGGACAGATACTTTCTGTAGGATTGTTTGAGAGGTTGAGAGACTAATTTGCAGCTCAGGTCAGAGGCAGATGAGATCTAGCAGGAGAGAGAACTAAGCTGCATTCTTCAGAAGAAGGGAGGACCTTTCAGGAGGAATTGCTTATCAGACTCATCACCCATGAGATCTGAAGGTAGCCTGTAGGAGATACGCAAGGAACTTAGTATCAGGGGCAGATTTTATTAGTTATGATAACAGGCAAGGAGTTTGCCAAGTTAATGACTTTAAGAACTGACCGCTAAAGTCTTTCTATCTGCAGACACATTTCTAAGCACTTTCCACATGCTATCTTGTTTATTCCTTGGCGTCACATGAGACAGACACTGAAGTAGTTTCCATGGAGTTGATCTCTGAGAGTACTGACTGCCTCTCGCCAGAACTGTCCCCAGTCAGAACTGCTCAGGAGACAGAGAGTGACAGCAGTTGTAGAGAGTTGTAAATGACTAATTATCCCTTTTCTGTGCTTTATTTCTGTTCCAGGTCACAAAGCACTGAAAGCATTGTTAAGGTCGTTGGTGGATCTTCAGGAAGAGTTGCTTTTCCAGTACCCAGACACTAGATACCTAGTCAATGGGACAAAACCCAATACAGAGAGGTAAGGAGGAAGTAGAACCATAGGCTTGCTTATTTTCTTCTCATCTGTATGAAAAAGAAAGGCATGTCCTTCTCAGACAGACAGATAAGGGATTTGATAAAGATAAAATGGAGCCGATTTTACATTTAACTGGTGGTCAGAACAGGACAGTGGGGATTAGAGTGCTTGTTCTAGCATTTTTGTAACTGCTTATCTTTGTAGACTAAGGCAAAATATTTGCCTTCTCTTTTGTTCTATAATAGTAGATTACAGTCATGTTTTGAATATTAATATTTATGAAATACTTTGTGTCCATATCATGGATTCAGTCACAACCATCTCCTTGAGCACTTTCTATGTACTGGGACCTGTAGTACAGTGAGTGCCTTTGCCCAAGTAGTTGGAGGTTGTGGTATATTCACTCTCATAGTGGTTTTCATCATGTGTACAGTTGCCCCTCTGTATCCAAGGGGGAATGGCTCTGGAACCTTTCATGGATACCCACATCTGCAGATGTTGAGTCCTGTATGCATCCTTCTATGACCTTTATGTCATACCTGAATACTAGTTACACAACATAATTCTAGGTAGATGTCTGCTAGGCAGTAATGCCCATGTTTGGAGTGGCTGTGATCTTCTCTTCTGTTTTTGATCTGCACTGCATTTTGGGTTAGTGCTAATGTGGGTGCCTATCCCTTGCAGTTTCCTTCACATTAAGCTTCTCTTCATTTGGTTCAATTAATATTACTCACCTCTTCTTAACAGCTGGTTATGGAATTATGTTTCTGTTATTGATTTTGGGATTTAAGGTCACAGAAATGTATGTGTTTAATTTTTAAAGTTTTAAAGCTTTTTCTGTAACAGTATGTGCCTGCTTCATACACATATCAAGTGATTTTTTTACAACCTCATTTCTTTTTATGGTGTGCTTACCATTAAAAAAAGTTAAACATGGGGGCTGGAGAGATGGCTCAGCGGTTAAGAGCACAGCTGCTCTTTCATAGGTCCCAAGTTCAATTCCCAGCAACCACATGGTCACTCAACAACCATCTGTGATCTGATCTGATGCCCTCTTATGGTATGCCTGAAGACAGCTACAGCGTACTCATGTACAACAATTAATTAATTAATTAATTCTTAAAAAAAATTTAAACCTAGGCACTTTGGATATTTATTTGAAAATTCCCATGAATCTTTGATTCTCCTTATGAACTTTAAAACACTTTTTAATCTTTATTTTTATTTTATATGTATAGGTGTCTTGCCTGCGTGTATGTTTGTACACCATGTACAAGCAGTGCCTTCAGAGGCCGGAAGAGGGTATCAGAATCCCCCTGGAACTGGAATTACTAACATTTGTGAGCCATCATGTGGGTGCTGGGGATCAGCTCTAGTCCTCTGGAAGGGCAACCAGTGCTCTTAACTATTGAACATTCTAGCTCATGAAATTCTTTTCAACCAAACAAAAAGCCATCCTCATATTTATGATATAGTTATAATGGGTAGGGTCTAAATACTTGATGTGAACCTAATCTGTTATTTAAGTAATGTTTACATTGGACTTAATGTTTTTACTGGTTTTCTAGTGAGGAGATTTCTAGTGAAGATGATGAGCTAGTGGGAGAGAAGAAGAAACAAAGAAAGGCCCCACCCAAGAGGAAGCTAGAGATGGAGGACTATCCCGGCTTCATGGCAAAGCGCTCTGCTGACTTCACCATCTACAGGAACCGCACACTACAGAAATGGCATGATAAAACCAAGCTTGCTTCTGGAAAACTGGGCAAGGTGTGTGCGTGTGCATGTGTGCGTTTACTGGCTTCTACCATTTGATGTCAACTTTATTAGAATGTTTTATTCTGGAAAGGATGCTTTGTTCTATGCTCAAAGTATGAAATACTTTTAAATAAGCAGATTTGAAAACATTATTAAAGAAGCAGAAGAAAGTGATGACTGCTTAAGACTAACATTTTTCTGAGAACCGTTGTAGGTATACTCAGCTTTTAACAGAACCCCCAACCACTGAAGGACAACTCTTTTCCTCTGCTGACACAGAGAGAAGCCAGTGTAGCTGCCTTCAGCACCGACCTGCGTTATCTGACATTAGTTAATATTGTTGTAGGGTTTCGGTGCCTTCGAACGCTCGATCCTGACCCAGATTGATCAAATTTTGATGGACAAAGAAAGATTACTTCGAAGGACACAGACCAAGCGTTCTGCCTACCGAGTTCTTGGCAAACCTGAGCCAGTCCCTGAGCCTGTTGCAGAGATTTTGCCAGGAGAACCGGTAAGAACTCAGGGACATGTGCTTGTGGGAACGATGTCTGGGAGGCTAGTTAAATAAATAGCCTGCAGAGAGAACTCTTTCTATGAGAAATGGGTGAGCTGAAGAGAGCAGCACTGCTCTTCTGGGGTCAGCACGGGGCTTTGTAATGCTTGTGTCACAGCTTGATTTTGTGTTTAATATAGGAGTTTAGCAGGGAAAAATATTGAAAGTCCAGTTTTTAAGATTTAGGGGATTTGTGGTTGCTTCTGTGATCTGGAGATGGAACCCAGGGCCTCACATGCTGTGCAAACCCTCTACTACTGTCCTGCACTCCGGACCTTAAGATATAGATTCAAAGCTACTGTATAGACATTTACTAAATGTTTACCTTTGGGAGCATAGACATTTACTAAATGTTTACCTTTGGGTTCTCTAGAGAGGATCTGAAAGTAGAATATTAAAATTCTTTTGTTTAAATTGAAATATTTTTATTTTGTGGTTTTTTTTGGGGGGGGGGGGTTGGATATTTCTGAGACAGGGTTTCTCTATATAGCCCTGGCTGTCCTGGAACTCACTATGTAGGCCAGGCTGGCCTCAGACTCACAGAGACCCTTTGCACCTGACTTCCAAGTGCTTTAAACCAAGGGGATTAAAGACGTGCCACAACCCCTGGCTATTTTTTGTTTATTTTATGTATATGTATGAGTGTTTTCCCTCCATATATTGTTGTGTATACACTGAGCATCCAGTCCTTGTGGATGCCAGAAGACGCTGTTGGATCCTCTGGAACTGGAGTTAATAGACTGTTGTTAGCTATCATATGGATGCTGGGAACTGAACCTGGGTCCTCCGTAAGAGCAGCAAGTGCTCTTAACTGCTAAGTCATCGCTCAATATGCCCCTCCCCCATTTTAATTTTATAGTTTATATTTTTTATGTTTATAGGTTTGTTTTTTTTTTTTTTTTTTAATTAGAATTATCTCACTTCCCCTTTTCCTTACCCTCCTTCTAGCCCTTCCATGCCCTCCAACTCTCAGATTGATAGCCTCTTTTCTTTGGTTTATTGTTGTTACATATGTGTACAGAAATATCTAAATACAACCTGCTGAGTCTTTTTTGTTGTTTGTGTGTGTGGTTTCAGGGCTATCTACATCATATTGAATAAACAATAAGGGAGCTCATCCCTGGAGAGGATAATTTTCCCTCTCCTAGAAGTCATTTATTATGGGTAAAACCCTTTGAAACTTTTCTCCTTCCATGTTACATATTTTTATTTTTTAATTACATGCACACACATATACTTAATACTAAGGGTAAATGTTTTTCTACTCTGAAATTTCTTTTTTTTTTTCTTTTTGATTTTTTGAGACCGGGTTTCTTTGTGTAGCCCTGGCTGTCCTGAAACTCACTCTGTAGACCAGGCTGGCCTCGAACTCAGAAATCCGCCTGTCTCTGCCTCCCAAGTGCTGGGATTAAAGGCGTGCGCCACCACTGCCCAGCTACTCTGAAATTTCTAATACTTATATTGTTGCTACAAGCTTTATGCATATGACATATATGTAACATAAATAAATGTGATTTTTTCCTTTTAAAATTATTTTTAAATATTTATTTTATTTTTAATAATGTGTGCACACACATGTGGGTATGTCCATGTGAATGCAGACCAGAGGCACTGTGTCCTCTGGAGCTGGAGTTACAGGTTCGTTCTGGGAATTGAACTCCAGTCCTCTAGAAGAACAATACACGCTCTTAACTACCAAGCCCTGAGAGACCCCAGCCCTCTTTAAACCTTTAAAACACACACACACACACACACACACACACACACACACACACACATACACACACACCATACGTGGTGTGTACTCCAGTAACACTCTCTCCCATTATCCTCTCTTATCCCCTTCCCAATCCACCTGTCTTCTTCCCAGACAGTCCCCTCCCACCTTCATGCCTCTTCCGTTTGTTTGTGGCCCACTTCTGTTAATTAGGATTTCCTCCATAAGCATAGATAGAGGATTATTTGCTTGAGCAAGAACAACTTAGCATTGAAGAATATGGCTCTCGTGCCCCCTGCAGCCATTAACTGCTTATAGCACCTCAGGGGGTTGTTTTGTAAAATTAAATCAAATAGATATATGTGCACCTATATACATATGTAAAATGCTATTATATTTAAAATATTAAAAAAAATTAGGGACTGGAGAGATGGCTTAGCAATTAAGAGCACTGACTGCTTTTCCAGAGGTTGTGAGTTCAAATCCCAGCAACCATATGATGACTCACAACCATCCGTAATGAGATCTGATACCCTCTTCTGGTGCATCTGAAGACAGCTACAGTGTACTTACATATAAATCAATCAACCAATCAATCCTTGGGCCAGAGTGAGAAGGGGGAAAAAAATACTAGATATTTTAACATGAAAATCTACCTTATTTTTTCTCTCTATAAAGAATTCCATCGTATGCTGGGCTGTGGTGGCAGAAGGCAGTGGTAGTCAGATCTCTTGAGTGCCAGGCCAGCCTCACTCGTCTACAGAGCAAATTCTAGGACAGCCAGGGCTACACAGAGAGATCCTGTTTGGAAAATAACAAACTAAAAAAAAAAAAAATTCTATTGAGTGACCGTAAGCTATAATTTAGTCAAATTTGATGTTTATGTTATCCCCAGATAGGAACAAATTATAGGAAACATTTCTAAATATTTCTTTTTGTGTGAATGTATGGGTGAATTTTTAAAAGTGAAAATGTTAAGAAAAAAAGTACATTAAATACTGATCGATATTGTCAAATTACCTCCCCAAAGACTCACATTCATTTCCAGTTCCTCTGGCTCTTTTCTCAGTCCTGGGTTATTACCAGTCTGAGAGGTGAAATATTTTTATGTGTGGATTTTGGTAAAAGTGAACTTAAACATTTTCACATGGTAATTTATGTCCCTTTATTCTGTCAACTGCCTGTTGACATTTTCTGCCTGTTAATATTTTCCCCTCCTTTCCCACCTTTTTTTTTTTTTTTTTTTTTTAATGAGACTTGGTCTCACTATAGCATTCAGGTTCTTGAAATTTTTTACTTATTTTAATTAATTAAGTTATTTAAGTTAATTAAGTTATTTTAAGAGTTCTTAGTTGGGCTTTATGGCTCACACCTTTTAATCACAGCACTCTCTGAGTTTGAGGCCAGTCTGGTCTATAGAAGGAGTTCCAGGACAAGCCAGGACAGAGAAACTCTGTCCTGAAACAAACAAACAAGTAGATGAATAAGTAAAATTTAAGAATTCCTTATACCTTAGGGGGGAAAATGCTTTGACCTTTAGGCATAGTACTTAGAGTAGATAGATTGGACAGACTTCCTGGGATTCCCACCTTCACACCCTTTTCCTTCCTATCGGCACAGGAAATCCTTCCTCAGGTCCCTGCCAATGCTCACCTGAAGGACTTGGATGAAGAGATATTTGATGATGATGACTTTTACCACCAGGTATGAATTTTACACATCCTTCTTTTGTTACAACAAACCAGGTTTTTTCGTTTTAAAACCAATGATTGCATTCTCTGAGTAGAAGGGAGGAGTCAAGAAGGAGTTAAGACCTAAATGGTGTCGTCTGGATCGAGGGTTTTCTTTGCCTTCATATGTTCCTTTTGAGGTGAAAACAGCTCAGCTGTTTTGTGAATGCTGCTCTGGTCTAGATGATCTGTAAAACAGTTTAAGCTTCTTTTACTCAGGTAGTTACTCTTTGCTGCTGCCGGGTGTTACTTATTTTTGTTTTCAGTTTTGAGAGAGCGTCTCATTGTACCAGTCCAAGGCAGCTTCAAACTGGCAGTGCTGCGTCAGTCTCTTGAGTATTGGGACAACGGGTATGCGATATCACATTGGCTATTCAGCCTAGCCTTTCCGTCCCACTCCAGGTACTGGCCATAGTTGGGATCCTAGAGTCCTTGAGTTGCATTTCTGGTTCTATAATCTAACTCAGTCTTTCTAATGTGATTTGTTTAAAATAAAAAAGATTAACTTATTTTTATTTTCCAATTTGTACGTCTGTGTATCATGAATGTGCTTTGTGCCCAAGGAGGCCAGAAGAGACTATTAGGTCCCTTCGAACTGGGATTATGGATGGTTGTGAGCCTCCATGTGGGCACTGGGAACTTAACCCTGGGTCTGTTTTTTTTTTTTTTTTTTTTTTTTGGTTTTTCGAGACAGGGTTTCTCTGTGTAGCCCTGGCTGTCCTGGAACTCACTCTGTAGACCAGGCTGGCCTCGAACTTGGAAATCCGCCTGCCTCTGCCTCCCGAGTGCTGGGATCAAAGGCGTGCGCCACCACTGCTCAGCTTTATCCCTGGTTCTTTGCAAGAGCAGGGAATGCTGTTAACCACTGAGCCACCTCTCTAGCATCTTTAATGGAATTTTTTTGTTGTGTATGTAAGTCAGTTTAGTTGTGCATTAAGGTCATCAGTAAAAGTTGACATGTGATCTAGTCCCCAAGTTTTTATTTTCTCATTGTTGTAATTGATTATTTGTTTTGGTGTTTTTGAGATAGCATCTCACTGTGTTACCTAGATTATCTTTGAACTTAAATTCTTCACTTCTACTTCCCATGTGCTGAGTGAGAACCCGGGGTGTACCACCTGTTCTCAGCCTAGTAGTTTTTGTCTCTTTGGAGAGTTCTCCCAGTTCTTTTCCTGACATTATTTGCTTGCATGTCACTCTTTTTTAATAATCTTAGTATTGCTTAGATGGACGAAACATTTGAGATATTCTAAAGTGCTACAGTAACTGTCTATTCCTGAATCTCCTGATAAGTTATACTAATGAAATGTGCTTTCCTGCTCAATGGAGAGTTGAGAATGCTACTTACTGGTGTTGCACTGTTTTTTGTTGAGCCATTGCTTATGAAGAGAAGACATTACTCTTGAATTTTTAGTTAGTTTTTGCCAGAGAATTTGCAACAGCTTGTTTAAGATTTAGTCAGGAAAGATTTAAATGTACTGAAGAAACCTCTGAGGAAAATTATGGTAAAACAAGAACAGGTGATCTGTCTGTGTTGGGAATGCCTCTGAATGTGTCTGGGATTTGCCGAGGAAAGAATCATTTTAATATTTCTATTTAAAATGTTATTTGTGTGTGTGTATGTGTGTACACTCACAGTGTACATGCAGTACCCGTGTTCAGAAGAGGGTGTTGAATGAATTCTGTGGAACTAGAGTTAACAGGTGATTGTGAGCTGCCTGATGTGGGTGCTGGGAATCAAACCCCAGTCTGCTACAAAAGCAGCAAATGATTTTACCCTGCTGAGCCATCTCTCCAGACCATCGTTTTTAAATATTTGATACAATTTTTGCCATAAATAAGCGTGACAAGTATATTAAGGGTACAGGAGAGAGTATTGGCCTCGGCTGCTCCAGTCAGGGGTCTTGATTCTTTTGCTTTTCTCTTCTTAAACCCATTTGTCTGAAGGACAGGGAATATTCTGGAGAGTGTAAGGATGTACTTGACACAGGATATTAATGCTGTCTAACTGTGTGAGATCATGGAAGACAATCAAAAATGTTGTAGTCCTCATTAATTGAAGTGTTCATTGCTGGAATAAAAGTGCATTGTGAGTTAAATAGACTGAAGAAGGTAAAGCTGAAACTGCTGCAGAGAAGCCGATTGATTCCACTGGCAAAACTGGAGCCTTGAACATATTTCCTTCCTCATTTCTTTGTCTTCTCTCTTTATTTATTTATTTATTTATTTATTTATTTATGAATGATTGTGAAGGCCTGTTTAAGAAATATCATTGCTTGATTGGTCCTTAATCCCAATTAATAATTTTAACTTCAATAAATTCTGATTTCAGAGTTATGACTAGTCACATCTTAGCTTTTCCCCTTGCTGGTTAATTGGGGTGCCGAGGTTAATCTAAATTAAAACTTAAACTAAATAGAGGTCAGTGAGGCAGCTGAAACACCTGAGTGAAACAAATGGGGCTGCCAGGCACAACTTTATCTTGGCTGTTTCCCAAGAGGGAAGCGGCAGCAAATTGGAGTTGTTTCAGCCCTCTGTAAAGGTGAATGATGGGTGACACTTGTTAATGTACAGCGTCTCCGGAAGCATTCCAGATTGCTTTGCTTCTGTACCAACTGCTGCCATCCTTGCACACTCAGTAGGAACTGGACCAGTTGCCAACATCTGGTGGCACAGTGAGGCGCGGGTGCAAGTCTTGAACCCCACAGATTCTAAATATGGTGCTTAGAACTGTGCAAGCTTTAACCACTCACCACCCCTTGGCAGCAGGCTACGGCAGCTTATCCTGGCCTCGTCCATCACGTCCTGACATCTGCTGAGCTGCAAGGCAGCTGCACATTCATTTTCTTTTCTTGCCTTTCCCCATTGCTTCTTAGCCCTCCTTTGCTCACTGCCCCTTTCCTCCCCCATCTCCTCCCTTCAGCTTTCCTCCCCCTCCCCAATATGCTGCTTGGAAGAGATGATCTGTAAAGATTACTGCTTCATTGTGTGCAAGTAATTGTG
>JADRCH010000054.1:735017-746015 GCA_019843965.1 Rhynchomys soricoides | reverse complement strand
TTCTTCTGTTGAGTGGGATTTGCCAGAGATTGGAACTGAAGCCAATTCAATGATAAGGCTAAAGAAAATGGCTGTATGTTTTCTGTCACCTCCCAATTAAATTGGCTTCATAAAGTGCTTTTCTTATTTGTCAGGGTAGTGAGCCTGAGCTAAGTGTTGCATTCAGAAGGGGTACAATGTGTTACAATAGGCCTGTGAGTTTCTTTTATTTTTTTCTCTTTTGTCTTTTTAAAATATGGTCATGTGGATGAGGTAGATGGTGAATATAATACAATACACACACGCACACACACACCTTTTTAACATACGTGAGGCTAAACTCTTTGGGGCCATGTTTTGTAAGGAAGAGATTATAGCCACATTGAATTTTAATGTTCCATTGTAAGGGTTTAAAGGCTTACTTGGTTAATTCAGGTATTATGAGGCTGTGTAAATGGCCTAACTGCTAAGAATGATATATAGGGTCAGAGGCCCCCCCACCTGCTCACACACATTCAATTTTACTCTCATTCTTTGTTTCCTAATGGTCCTTGAACTTTAAAAGCATGCCTACTTTATTTAGTAATAGTACAGGTGTGTGCGCACACACACACAAACACATATACTTATGTAAGCATGTGTATTTATACATACAAAAATGACAGAACTAAGGGGTCATCATAAATCTCATTTATCCATCTATCCATCCATTTATTTGAGACGGTTTCTCCATGTAGTTCGTCCTACCTGTCCTGAGGTCACTATCTAGACCAGGTTTGCCTAGAACTCACAAAGATTCTCCTTTCTCTTCCTTCAGAGTGCTATGATTTTATTTTTTTTAATATTTATTTATTTTATGTATGCAAGTACACTGTCAATCTCTTCAGACACTCCAGAAGAGGTCATCAGATCCCGTTACAGATGGTTGTGAGCCGGTTGTGAGCCATCATGGTTGCTGGGAATTGAACTCAGGACCTCTGGAAGAGCAGTCAGTGCTCTTAACTGCTGAGCCATCTCCCCAGCTCCAGAGTGCTAGGATTAAAGGTGTGTTTCACCATTCTGGCTTAATTTTTATTTATTTTTCTAAACGACTTTTTCAAATTATCATATTTGTATTAATTATTTTCGGTTTTGCTGTGATAGAACACTTTGACTGAAAGCAACTTATAGAAGAGTTATTTGAGTTTGTGTTTCCCAAGGGAGGCATGTCAGCAGGCAGGCAGAGCAGGAACCTGAGAGATCACATCCTCATTTGTGAGCATGGAGCAGAGCAAACTGGAAATACTGCCAGGCTGTGTATTTTCAGAGCCCTCCCCAGAGATGTGCTTCCTCTAGCAAAAGTGCACGTCCTAAACCTCCTAAACAGCACCACCAAGTGGGGACCAAATGCTTAAATGTGTACAACCTGCGTGTGGACAACAGGAAGGCAAGAATCAGTTCTCTTCACTTTGTGAGTCCTTGGGATTGAACTCAAGGTGGTCAGGTTTGACAGCAAGTGCCCTTACTTAACACTGAGCCATTTCACTGACTGTATTTTTATTTTTTTATTTAGGCATAGTCTCACTATGTAGCCCAGGCTAGCCTGGACCTCTTAGCCTCCTTCCTCAGCCTCTCCAGTGTTTCGATTATCATTTAACCCAATAATTTAAATTTCTATTGCGTTTGTCTGTTTGTTTTGTATCTGTGCGCAGCTATGGTGTGAATTTATATGCATGGTGCACATGAGGACAGCTCACAGGAGTCAGTTCTGTCTTCCTTCCCTCATCCCCTCTGGGATGAAATTATGATCATTAGGCTTGCCTTGGTAGCATACACTGTTACTTCCTGGGCCATCTTGCCAGCTTAATCCTTCCATTTAAAAAATTCCCTTATTACATTTATTCATTTATTTGTGTGTGTGTGTGAGTATTCACATACTTAGTTGGGTGAGTACATGTTTGTGCATGTGAACTCAGGTTTTTTGGTCTTGGTGGCAAGCACCATCACCAGCTCGGCCATCCTGCCAGCTCCCAGGCTTAGCAGCTTTAGAGCTCATAGACTTGAAAAGTTTGACAACTTAAGTAACATCCAAAAAAAAAAAAAAAAAAATCACACAGCAAATGGCAACATTAGCCTCACTCTCTAGGCTGCCTAGACCAAATTTTGTTCTTCCTATGTACCCTTATTTCTTAAATATTTCATTCTTTAGCCATAAAAAAATTATAGCTTTATGGTTTTTCAGTCTGTAGATAAATAAGCTTTATTTTTTTTTTTTTAGGACTGGAAGAAATATTATGTTGTTAGAAAGTACTTCTTTTTCTTTAGAAGGCAAATGACTTATTGAACTCCTGTTACTTAACAATTTTAATGAAAAAAATTAGCTTTATAGCTTTGATACTGGTTTGTGTGGAAGCTGGATTACCGAAGGCGTGATGTAGCTGGCAGTGGGGACTTTATGAAAGGCCTGTGGTCTTCTGCAGAAAAGCAGTGTATGTTCTCACTTTTGAATGGAATTAGTTTGCATTCGGTCTGTCTACTTTCTTTTTTCTTTCTTTTTTCTCTTTTAAAAATTATTATTAATCATTGCATTCGTTTACATCTCAAATGATATCCCACTTCCCAGTTACCCCCTCTACCAACCCTCCCATCCCATGTCATCCCACTTCTCGGTTACTCCTCTGCCATCCCCTTATCCTAGATCTGCCCTCCCACCTCCCTTTTGCCTGTATGAGAGTGCTCACCCACCCACCCACACTCTCCCGCCCCACGGATCCAGCATCCCCCTACCTGCTATGGGGCATCAAACCTCCCCGGGACCAAGGGCCTCACCTCCTGTTGCTGTCAGGCACTGCTACCTACGTACCTGGAGCCATGGATCCTTATATGTACACTCCTTGGTTGGTGGTCTAGACTCTGGGAGAACTGGGTGCTCAGGCCAGCCTGTGTTGTTCTTCCAATGGGGTTGCAGTCCCCCTCCGCTCCTCCGGTTCTTCTGCCAGCTCCCCTACCAGGTTCTCTGAGTTCAACCTGATGGTTGGTTGCGAGCATCCGCCTCTGCGTTGGTCAGTTTGCTGGCAGGACCTCCCCAGGAACTGCCACACTTGGTTCCTGTCCACAAGCACCTCTTGACCACGGCAACAGTGGTGGGTTTGGTGTCTGCAGACATGATGGATCTCCAGATGGGGCAGTCCCTGGTTGGCCCTTCCTTCAGTCTCTGTTATATTTTTTTGTCCCTGATCTTCCTTTGGACAGGAACATTTCTGGGTTAAAAAACTTTGAGAAGGGTGGGTGGCCCCACCCCTTAACCAGAGGCCATGCCTATCTACTAGAGGTAGTCTCCACAGGTTCTGTTTCCCCATTCTCTCCCCATTACAACTAAAGTCAATCCCATTGGGTCCTGGGAGCCTCCAGTGGCTATCCCCAGTTCCTCACCCCACCCCCCACCCCACCCCTGCTACCTATTTTTATTTGATTTCCTGACCCTCTATACCTCTCTCACATCTCCTCCAGACTCTGATACCAGTCTGTCTACTTTCAGATCTCGTCCCTAAAGACAATTTCACAAAACATCAAGAGAGCATGAAGCATGGACATTCAGAAATGTCTTAAGTGCCTATTTTTCATTTTCATGATCCTGTGTACTACTTTGTGACATTTTTTTTTAAAAGATGGGTTACCTGTATTACCACTACTTAGGGGTTTCTTTTGCTTGCTTTTTTGAAAGCCCAGGTAGAGTTTTCTTGGTAAACCTGAATTCTTAATGGTTTAGAAGCAAATATTCTCTGGGTACTGGTTATGTAGCAGCCACCTAAACTAAGTAGACAGATGGCTGACAGACATCTTTATTTAATCCTCATAAGATCTGGTGTGATATGATTGCTCAATAACAGTAAGCAATGTAAAGTGACTGGGCTTTTCATATCCCAGACCTCTGACTAGTTTCTTGTCACCTCAGCAGTTATTTTGTTAAGAAAACCTGAATTGAACTTAGATGTTAATGTCTGCATTCCTAAGAGTTCATTAGGATTTTATATGTTGCTTCCAGCTTTGTTTATTTTGATCTGGTTTGTCTTGCCACTTTGAATCTTGCCAGGAGTACCTAAAAAAAGGCATAGCAGGCTTTTCTTTTTTGCTGACCACTTTGATGAGTTAAATTTCTCCTTTAATCTCCATTCAGGACATGTCTAGTACTGACCTTGCTACATGCTAGACCTCTGTATCCAAGATATTTGATAATGCCATAAACAAGTAATTACTAATTTGGTGAACTATTAAAAGTTGATCATGTTGAGAAAGAAGCAGAGAAGCAGCAGGCTGTCTGACAAGATGGTTTTCTTTAATTAACTCAGTGAGTGATTAATATGGACAGTTGATGTAGTGGCTTTAATTGTGTGCATTTAAATGGAAGTGAGAATAAGCGATGTCTCAAGCCATCGCTGAAGTTAATGGCAGTACAGTGGTCTTTCTGTTGCCATGTAACTTCCCAGTGGCCCAGTTGACGGTTGTTAACAAGTTAGGAAGTCTGATAGGAATTTCTTCTTGCTCTCACCAATATTGGGAAATAGATGCCTTTTATAAGAGCATCTGTCTTTTGTTTTTAATTTTATTTTTGTAAGTGTTTGTATTTGGGACCTGGATAGTGTTCCTTAAAAGTCTAATGAAATTTATTGTGCATAGGTGGTAGTGGTGATTTTAGAGAGAAAACATACATGTAAATAAATTTGAAAATTGACATTATGGCTGAAGATAGAGCAGAGAGCTAACCATTTTGTTTGGAGACATAGTAATATTATTTTAAAAAACTAATTAGCAATGTCCAATTAAATCTAACAATCTCAAGATTATTTTGTGTCCAATGTGTAAGAATTTTATTTAAGATACACGGTAGCTTGTATACTGTCTCTGTAGACATTGCCATTATTGTCAGTATTGAGTATGACATCAGTACCAGCATTTGGTCACTAACTTGAAGTCATTATCATTCAAGCTGCTGCAGAACTGAAGGACAAAAGGTACTTTTTCCTGACTTCAATTTTATTTCATTGAGAAAGTCTTATGTGGCCCAGGCTGGTCTTGAACCCTTGATCTACTTCTGTGCAATCTGTACTTCTTCCATCTTCAAGGATTACAGGTCTGAACACAACACCCAGCAAGGGCACATTTTAAATGCTAGATCCAGAAGTTTCATCAAACCACAGCATCAAGGCCTTTGACAGGGTTTCACTATGTTGCCTTGGCTGGCCTAGAATTCTCTGTGTAGACCAAACTGGCCTTGAGCTCACAGAGATCCTCCTGTCTCAGCCTCCCAAGCCTTGGAATTAAAGAAGTGTGTCACCATACCTAGCACCTTCATTTCCTTTGCTTTGTTGTTTTTAAAAGTATACCAGAGCCTGACTTACATATCTCTGCTTCACTCATTAAAGGTCAAACTGTAGAATGAAGCTTCAAGCAGTGCAGTTTATTGGGCCAGTTAGGAAAGAAGAAGGGCTGCCCTAAGCACGGACGGTGCCATGGAAGTTTGCTTTGCAGGTGTGTGGCCAAAATGGCCTTTTTTTTTTTTTTTTTTGTAATAATAGGCACAATATATACTACTAGCTGAGTAGAAATTAAACATAGGATACCAGCAGTAGTTTTTTTAACTACAAGTGAAAAATTTGGTACTTCTCAAGGAATAAAAACACTTTCTTCACTCAGATAGGAATATTGACTTGGTACTAAGTTCTGTTTAATGTATTTTTTCTTGAAAGTAACTTACAGGGAAATGCTCTAACAAAGAAGAGGATAAGTTAATAAGATCTTCCGAAATATGTGCGATTATAGATCTAAAATTGAACCTACTTAGCCTCAAGGAGTGACTAGGGGAGATCAGCACTCACACAGAATCAGAACATGGAAACTAAAGTGTTCTTTATTCCAGTTTGATTTTCTTTGTAGTGCATTTACCTTTTGATTGGACAAATTTGAAAATTCACTTGAGGACACTCTGACAGTTCACATGTATCACTTTTATGCAATTATGACCATTCCATTAACATTTATTGTGCCAGGTGATAGATTTATAGAGCCTAATCTGCTGAAATTCCCTTCCCAAAGAATGAATCTTTCTAACAAGGAGGTTCTAATTTTGTATAGTTGCATAGCTCTTCTTTAAAAATATGACTTGAGCCAGGCAAGGTGGTCCATACCTTTAATCCCTACACATGAAAGGTAGAGACAGGTGGATCTGTTGAAGGACTGCTAGGATACACAGTAAGACCCTGTCTCAAGAAAAGCATGACTGGAGGAGCAGACATGCCTTTAATCCCACTATTCAGGAGGCAGATCTCTAAATTCAAGGCTGGCCTGGTCTATGTAACAAAATTCCAGAGCTACATAGTGAGATTATGTCTTTAATTAATTATTTTCAAGGATTCAGTCATCGTTGGAAACCAGATTATAAGAAGAGCCTTCATATTGATGATGGTCATGAGAGGATCCTATTATGCTGTTGTCTTACCTTTTGGAGAAGAAAAAAAAAAAACCCTTCAAGCTCCGTTTAGTGACAGTCTAGGGTGGGAAGATTATAAATTTGAGGCCAGTGTGGACTGCATAGCAAATCCCTGTCTTTAAAAAGAAAAACAAAACAAAAACAATGCCTTTTCCCATTCAGTCAGTCAGCAAGCTTTTGAGTTTTTTAATATTTACCGTGTGTGTGTGTGTGTGTGTGTGTGTGTGTGTGTGTGTGTGTGTTTTCCTCTTCTAGGCTTTCGTTCACTGTAGTAGTCATATCTAACTAAACTTAAGGATTTTGTTTTTACAGTTTAGGATCTCACTATGTTGCCTAGGCTACTCTAGAAATTACTAAGTTGCCCAGACTGTTCTTGAATTCATGATCTTCCTGCCTGAACCCCCCAGTGCTAGGATTGCACATATGCCACATGTTCAACAAATTTATTTTGATTATTAAAATAAAATAAAATTTGAAAATCCACTCCGTCATACCAGCTACATTTCAAGGGTTTAGTAGTGGCCTGTGCTAGAGACTTCTGTGTCAGGCTCTGCAAATATGGATCATTTCTATACTATCCGTATCTCAGGGCTCTATTAAAGGCTGGAAGAAGACAAAGTCCCTGTTGTTGTGAGTGCTCACTCTAGGTTAGACAGGATGAAGCAGGGGAACACTGACAAGCACAGCAAGGTGGGGAGGGGCAATGTGTCTTTCTGGCAATAAGGTGGTGTCTGAGCAGACACCAAGAAAGTCACCAACAGCCATGCGAGTGTCTGCATGGCTAGTGTTGTGGGGAGTGAGTGGCCAAGGCTCTGAGGTGCACAGGGGCTACCACAGCCTAGGAACATCCAGGTGTGCAGGAGACAGGAAGCATGGAACTAGTTCTTCAGGCGCCTTCAGGCCATCTTAGACTTGCAATAGAGGAACGTGAGATAGGTCACGTGATTGATATTTTCCAGGGTTACTCTGCTGGTCATGCTGAAAATAGATGTAAGAACCTATGTGACAAGGGTGACTTTGGAGGGAAAGTGTTTGGGTTGTGGAGATAAGTTGAAGACTGAGCCGAGGGTGTGCTGATGGATTGATTTCGTGTGGAATATGAGAAGACTAGTCAAAAATGACTAAGATTTCTGCCTTTGCAGTTAGAAAGATGAAGTGCTATTTGTTGAGAAGGGAAAAATTAGTTGTTCCAGTTTGGAGAAGAAACCAGAACTTATTTTGGTTATAAGAAGTCCACTACTCCTTCCTGTCTCTTCTTCCTGTGTTCACATTTATTTAGTTGTTTTGGTTGGTTGGTTGGTTGGTTGGTTTGGTTTTGGTGTGTGTGTGTGTATTTGTAGGCGGGTCTGTACATAGGAGTACAGTTGCCCATGGAAGCCAGAAGAGGTTGTAGATCCTTGGAGCTAGAGTTACAGACAGTTGTAAGCCACACAGCATAGAAACTGTAGTCCTCTGCAAGCAGTGGTAGTGCTCGTAACCACTAAGCAATCTTTCTAGCTCCTTGTTCTGATTTTTGAAACAAGCTTTTGCTATGAGGCTCTGGCTGGTCTTGAACTCACTATGTAGCTCCAGCTTGTCTTGATCAGTAATTCATAGAGGAATGCTCAACCCACTTGGGTGGCACCATCCCTAGACAGGTGGTCCTGGCTGTATTAAAAAGCTAGCTAAGTATGAGCTAGGGAGTGAGCCAGCAAGCAGTGTTCCTCCGTGGTTCCTGCGTCCAGTTCCTGCCTGAGTTCCTGCCCTGACTTTGAACTGTCAGCCGGCAGTATAAGATCCATAAACCCTTTCTTCTCTAACTTGATTTTGATCAGAGTATTAATCACAACAGCATAATGAAACTAGAATACCACATAAAGGTGGAAGCAGAGAATAGACTCCACTAGTGTGCCGTGGCATGTATGTGCACAAATTTAGGGCCAGTAAGATGTCGCAGCAAGTAAAGGTGCGTGTTGCCATGTCTGAAAACCTGGATTCAATCCCTGGAACCACAAGTTAGAAGGAGAGAACCAGTTCCTATATGTCGTTCTCTGACCTGCACGCATCTCCCTTCCCACACACATGTGCAGACCCACACACAATAGATTAAATGTAATTTTTTTCAAGTTAAAAGAGCCAGCGCTGATGCAGGTTATATTAAAGAAGAGTCATTAGTTGTTAGGAGGAAGTTAAGTGTCATCTTAACACCATTAGCAGACAGAACATTTCAAAGGAAGAAAACAGACCAGTATTTCTTATGCATATTGATATAAAAGCCAGGAAACATAGGTATGATTGTGTGGTTCAGTGATAAAGAGCCTGCCTACCATGTGCAAGGCCCTGGATTTGATTCTTTACACTGTAAAATCAAAAGTCCAAAAACTCAATCTATAAACATGTTGGAAAGAATATATACTATGACCATGTGGTATTTAGCCTATCTATTCAAGCCTAATTTAATAATAATAAAAAAAATAAGTAAACTAATATGATACATTCTGGCAATAGAGAATATTAAAAAACAATAAACATTATCTAACATCTTTTCTTGACCTAAAACACTCAGAAGCATGTAAGTTCTCACCTGAGTGTTCTGTCTTATTTCTAAGGGACTAGGAAGATGAACTCAGTCTCAGAAGACCCTAGAGTTAGGGTTCAGGGAATTGGGTAAATAAGCCCAGGGCAAGGGGGCTCATGTTTCTCTTGTAGCCATGTGAAGTTGATTGAGTTTAGGCACTAGGATTTAATATGGTTAGTGTCTTCCAAAGGAAATAGAAACAGGATCTTCTTCTAATTCTGGAATGGAAAAGTCCGTAATGGTTACATGTTTGTTTATGTGGTAAGCTTGCTATGATGCAGGACCTTATCAGAGTAGTTCTGAATCTGTAGTCTTTTATCCCACTCCCTCATTCACCAGTGGTAGGACTGTAAATTGGTTCAGCCACCCTGGAAATTAGTGTGGAGAATCCTCAAAAAATTAAAAATAAACCTGCCATATGACCATGAAATACCACAGTCCTTGGCACTCTACTCCACAGATTACTCAGCTATGTTCATTGCTGCCTTTCTCACAATAGGACACAGAAACAACATAAGTGTCCTTTCACTGATGCGTGGAGAATGAAAATGTGGTGCATGTATGTACACTGTGGAATACTATTCAGCTCTAAAGAAAAATGAAATCATGAAAATTTCAGGTAGATGGATGGAAAGATCAGATGGAGTGAGGTCAATACAGACCAGGAGCTTATGGCCTATGTACTTTGTTTTCTTGCCTTGATAAACTTTCAAAATTTATGAATACTAAGATTCTATCCCTTGTAAGAGGTTGTGGATCTGTATAACAAAGGCACAGCCTGTGGGAGAGTAGAGGAGGTATACCAGGAGTGATTGTCCTGAGGAACCATGGGATCATTATCTACCTGATAAAGAAGGTGAGCACTGGAGGAGAGGATGCTGAAAAGATGGCAGAGTCAATAGAGTATTGATCCCAGTGGGGCTGAAGAATTATTGGCATCTGAATGCTAGAGGCGGGATGTGAGAAGAATTTGTTTCTGCCAGGCTTTTAGTCCTTACAAAACATAATTACAGAATACAGAATAGCTCTCCCCTTCCAGTTTCTTACCTATAAGTCCTCCAGCTTGGTGAGACTTGTCTATTCCTTCAACACAAATGATAGATTATATGACACTATTAAAAGAAATATTTCTAAGTGCCCAGAAATAGTCAGCAGTTGAGCTCTGGCCCAAAGGGACCCCCTCCTCACATTTAGGACAGAAAGAAAAACAATATACATACCAGCCCGTATGTCTGGGAACCAAAAGGCCAGAATATTTCAGTGGGGACTGTTGTAAAATTTAACCAACAGCATTCTTGTTCTGTTACTCTTAGCAAAGATTCCTTCCTATTAAATTGTTTTTGAAAGGAAAAAACAAATTGGCAACAAGTTCCCTAGCATTCAAATCACTGTGTTCATCAGGGCCTGATGCTGATAGTGATTTTCTTACACTTCTAGTAAATAATTAGACATTAAGATATTGTATATTATGTCTAAAGAAACGTATGGGTTCTTATGAGAAAATTTACTGTTTTGACCAATAAACTCTATGCCAACCGGCCAAGCTTACTGAAATATTGTAGCCTTTGAAAGCACTGCCGGTGCATTTGGTATTTAAGTTTGTCACCCTTTCAGATCTCAGGCCAGGTGCAACACAGCTGAGGAAAGTAACTGAGTTTCTATAGCCAGGGGCGCTCAGGTGGGTTTACCCGCTGCTTCTAGCTGTACATCCTCTGCCCTAGGAACCAAAGGCCAGTCATTTGTAACTGCAGAAGTAAGCTGTTTCTTGGAATTTATCTATCTACTCATTCTGGTCTCCTTCCATTCTACTCTTTATGAATTTTCTCATAATACTGTACTTTTTCCCTATAAAAGCTGAATCCTTTCTGTACTTGTTTCTAAGGTGGCTACTTACTTTGACTCAAAAGATAAGTGGTTGTGTAGGTAGCACCGTTCCTTCAGGGATATATGTAAGGATTTGGATAACTGTGTCACCTGCCCTCAAGAAGCTGACCGC
>JADRCH010000054.1:523320-735007 GCA_019843965.1 Rhynchomys soricoides | reverse complement strand
CAAGAAGATGGTGTAGAAGCTGACCGCGGTCAAGAAGATGGTGTAGACAACAAAATGCTGACTGCTGAGCCTGATTCCAGAAGAGTGAGTGTTTACTGTTGGTTTGCAGAAATTAAAGAAGGCTCTAGGAACGAGGTAGCATTTGTTTAGTAGGAGAGTAGAAGGAGGACTATCAAGCGGATGTTAGTTGGGAATAAGTGGACCCTGTGGAAAGAGGTGAGAGAAACAAGCCCTGTGGGAAGGGAATTATCTTATGTTGAACTTACATTGCAGGTGCATGCAGCAATTCCTTCCCAACCATTTGAAATTACGATATATGCAAATCTATTTTTTTATAAGCCACAAGCAAGTAAAAATCATAAGTGACAGGATTTGAGAGGCTCTAAGGGAAGACATGGTAGCTGAGGAGTCTGCAGAGCCCATAGTATTTCTGGAAAAACTGAAAAGAGGCAGGTCTCATGGGAAGATGCATTTAAAAAGTGGTCTCATGAAATTGGAAGAAAAGATGGCAGAACAGAGACACGTGGTGGTGACAGGTATGGGATCACGACCATAGTGGAACATGTTGTGGCTGAGTAGGACTGTTCCTGCCATTACTGCAGCCCTTGCTGCAGGGGGGAGGAGAACTTGAGGCCATGCCACTGCCCATGGGCTACAAGTGCCAGGGTCATACTGGTGAGCCAGCAGGACAGCCAGCACTGAGGGCAGAGAGGTGTGCAATAGCCTGGAGTTCTTGGGAATCCTGCTCCTGGGTACCCTGCCCAGTGCAAGATCACCCTGACTCTGGGCAACATCAGGAAATCTGAGATGAGTTTCAGTGATAGTCCAGTATTTATGGTGCTTAGAAATGAGAAAACTTTGAACCAGACCAACGACTTGTGGCAGTAAGTATTTTCATGAAAAGCGTGTGTGTGCGTGCGCACATGCGTGCTTGCACACATGCAGTTTGCAATGCTACTTCAATGAACAAATATGTGGTGGAGAGGTGAAAAAGATGGTGGACTGGAGCAGTGGAGAGAGGTGGAGAGGCAGGAGCAGTGGCAGCAGATATGGGAGCATGTGGTAGCTGCCACAGAAGGGGAGCATGTTATTGCAGAGTAGGGTTGCAGGGGCAGCCTGGAGCTCCCACAGGCGCTGCCCCAACATGCTGCCCACCCAACTCTGAGCATGGGCCTCCATTAAAGACTTTGATGGTTTACTTTGCAGCTGGAGGCCATGTTGGTGTCTGTGGTTTTTCCTGCTGCTGGCTGTTGCATAGTGAAGCTTCTTTTGCAGTGGTATCAATGACTGCAGACTTAAAGTTGAGAATTCGAGACATTGAGGGATTCCTTGACAGCCTCTCCCAGCCCCAAAGAAATAGTCTAGACAGGAAGCCATTGAAGACAGTCCTTAAAAATTGTGACAAGGATGCTGAAGTGTAGCTCTTCACTGTTGATGGATTCTGGTGGTGGTGGTGGGTTGCTGGAATCAGTTATCTATAAGGGGGTGGCCACTAGGAGTTCGGCCATGCTCTAATGAGAATATGGGTAACACAAATTGGACATAGTGGAGGGTTGGTTGGTTTGTTTTGGAGGAGGGCACAAGGGTGGTAGGGTGGACCTGGGAGGAATGGGAAGTAAGTGTTATCAGGGTACATTGAGTGAAATTCCCAAATAATCAATAAGAATATTCTGTTGGAAAAAAATGCACAGGTCACAAGTGTCTTCTTTTAGGACTAATTTGGTTTTATCTATCTATCTATCTATCTATCTATCTATCTATCTATCTATCTATCTTTCTTTGAGACAGGGTCTCACTTTGTAGCCTTAGCTGTCCTGGAACCCTGCCTATAGACCAGGCTGGCTCCATACTCAGAGATCCACCTGCCTCTATCTCCTGAGTACTGGAATTAAAGGTGTGCACTGTCACCACACTAGCTTTATGGTTAATTTGAAAGACTAGAGAGCTAAAAGCAGACCATGGGTGGTAAAGTAGGAGACAGAACAGAGGAAAATTCTTGCGGGAGAGTGAGCAGAAGGAAAGGTAAATGAACCTTTTTTTTTGGGGGGGGGTGGTGGAGGAGACAGAGTCTAACCCAGGGTTGCCTTGAACTTGATGTGTAAGGGAGTATAGCCTGAATTCTTCATTCTCATTCTCATGTTTTCACCTAAATGCTGGGATTACAGGCCCTGCTTTTGTACTTCATTGTGGGAGAGCCTGAACACACACACAGGAACTGGGCCATCTCTGTGTACTAAGGAGGGAGTTAGAAATCTTGCTTGGCAGCTGAGTTATAGAAAGGGTTGTCCTAGCATCTCCCTTCTCTAGGGTTTGTGTCTTTGGACTTTAAAAGCCTGAGAAGTGGAGCTCAGTAACTCTGGATCACAAATTTAGAAAGCCAGGATTATGTGACCATAAAACCAAGTTCTTTTAAAATGGCTTGGCCTTTTGACAGTGTGCTAAGACAGTTAATTGGAGAAAAGAATAATCTTTTCAACAAATGAAACAATAGAATTCCACACATGCAAGAATAAAGCTGGACCTCTTATACCAGGTACAAAGATAACTGAAAGTGTACCATATAAATTGAAAAACTCTTAGAATAACGTATAGGAGTAAACCCCCAGGACCTTGGGCTACACAGTGGTTTCCTATATACAGCATTAAAAACACAAATAGAGGGGAAAAATAGATTATATCAAAATTAACTACTTACCTGCTGCAAACGATACCATCAAGAAAGTGGAAGGGCACTTCCCTTGTAAGGGGCTAGTGCCCAAAGTACACAAACAACTACACCTTGATGACAAAACACAACCCAACTTTATTATATTATTTTTAAATTTGTGTGTGTGCTTTGCCCGCAGTTATATCTGTGCACTATGTGTGTACAATGCCCTTGGAGGCCAAAAAAAGGCATTGGATCCCTCTGAGACTAGAGTTACCATGGTTGTGAGCCACCAGTTCATGTTGGAGACCAAACCTGGGTCCTCTTCAAGAGAAGCCAGTGCTCTTGACCACCAAACCATCTCTTCAGGACTCCCAGGTCAACTTTAGAATGGGTAAAGAATCTGAATAGACATTTCTCCATGAAGATACATGGATATCTAGTACATACAGGAAGAGGTCCTACATGTCTTGTTATTAGGGACAGGCAGACTCAGACCACCATAAAATATAGCTTCTTACTCTTAAGATGTGTTGCATTACCTTACTAAATAACATCCACGGATAATATGCTGATGACATTTTCTGTATTTCTTCTGAAATCTTGGACCCCAGTAAGTTAGACAGGCAGCTGGATTAGTAGCATCTTCTTCACTGAGAGTGACTAAGATAAGGATGCAGGCCTAGATTTGTAAAATACACAGGATGCTTGAAAGCAGACACAGCACCACCTTGGTATTTGAGGAGCGGTGGCTGCAGTGTTGTAGATCCTCTGCAGTTTTGTGGCTCTGATTCCCAGTCTTTGTCAGGGCTTGTGGCATTCTCTTCCATAAGCACTTGCTCCCCAGTGGCCATAATGGTCCAGGCTCAAGGGATCAGGGGTGATTTAAAAAACCAAGAATGGTGGTCATAATTTCTTGTGTGGCTAGAACAAGGTAGGGCAGTAAAATTCAGTCATTTCCCTGTTTTCATTAAAAAAAATATAATAAAAACTATTGATATCTCCCTCACCCTTTCGCCCACCTTGCTTCTCACAGAACACTAAGTAGAAGGAGAGCCCATTTGTGCTCAGCCCTCAGGCAGCTGTTTGCTCAGCAGCTGCGTTACACAGGTTTACCTTGTTGCGTGTCTGTGGAGCACTGGATTTGGATCTTGTATTTAGCTGCCAGAAGTGACTGTGATGAAGTAGGAGAGATAAACTGATAGATTGGCTGCCAGAAAGATGTTAGGAATCAATCAGATAAACAGGGTAGAGAAATTGCTTGCTGTTTTCTAGTGATAATAAACCGGTGGCCTCTGGTCCCTACATTTTTAACCGTAATTGCTGTGGTAATAATGCCCCAAATAAGCAAATGAGAAAAACGTCACAGTTGGGTTTTTAATTGCGATTGAGATATCCTTTCCTGTGTGCAGTAAAGCTGCATCTTACGGAAGTGGATGTTTTTGTAAATTTTACTTCTTCAGTGCCTACTTACACAAATGAAAATTAGAAAGTAAAGTACTTTCATGAGAATTTATTTCTTCTCCATTCCACCACAGGCTTCAGCTATTAATTTAGTGAAATATCTATGTAACCACTATGTCTTACCTGAAAAATAATTGTTTTTGTGAAGAAACAAATTTTAAAGCCAACCATGTATTATTGATAGATGGATGGATGGTTAGCAGGAACTAGTTTATTTTAGATTTCTCTCGGATGTCTGGAAACTTGATTTCTGTTGTCATTTCTCTGCATGTAGTACTTACATAGGAGGATCACACCTAATTTTATTAATGCGAGTTAAAGTTCTCTTCTCTCTTCCTGTTTGAATTTCATGGCATCTTTATACTGAGGACTCTAAAGTCCTTTGCAAATTCATTCCTACATGTGATTGAGATTTGTATTGGATGCAGTGGAGTGCCAGAATTAAGAGGAGAATGGGAGAATAATGTTAGAGCCCCTGGAGCTAACCCTAGAGGATGGAGACCCACTCCTTTATACAGGAGTGAAGGCGAATGACTTCCTTTTGGTTCCTGTTTTAGTCAGGGTTTCTATTTCTGCACAAACATCAAAGGGTTTATTGAGCTTACACTTCCATGCTGCTGTTCATCACCAAAGGAAGTCAGGACTGGAACTCAGGCAGGTCAGGAAGCAGGAGCTGATGCAGAGGCCATGGAGGGATGTTACTTACTGGCTTGCTTCCCTTGGCATGCTCAGCTTGCTTTCTTATAGAACCCAAGACTACCAGCCCAGAGATGGCACCACCCACAAGGGGCCCTCCCCCCTCGATCACTAATTGAGAAAATGCCTTACAGCTGGATCTCATGGAGGCATTTCCTCACCTGAAAATCCTTTCTCTGTGATAACTCCAGCTTGTGTCAAGTTGACACAAAACCAGCCAGTACAATTGACCCCTTGTCAACTTGACACACAAACACATCACTATTAAGCCTCAACCCTTACTTTCTTATTCATCCCCAAGATTTAAATAACTTTAAAAGTCCCACAGTCTTTATATATTAAAAGTTCAATCCCTTTAAAATATCCAATATCTTTTAAAATTCAAAGTCCCTTAACTGTGGGCTCCACTAAAATACCTTCTTCAAGAGGGAAAAATATCAGGGCACAGTCACAATCAAAAGCAAAATTAAACTCCAGCCGTCCAGTGTCTGGAATCCACTCACATCTTCTAGGCTCCTCCAAGGGCTTGAGTCACTTCTCCAGCTCTGCCCTTTGTAGCACACACCTTGTCTTCTAGGCTCCAGATGCCTGTACTCCACTGCTGGTCATCTCACAGTACTGGCATCTCCAAAACACTGATGTTTTCCGCTATAACTAGGCTTCACCAATAGCCTCTCATAGACTCTCTTCATGGTGCCAAGCCTCAACTCCTTTGCATGACCCCTTCATTCCTGGGCTATCAATTACAACTGAGGCTGCACCTTCACCAATGGCCTGCTGTGGCCTCTCACAGTGCCGAGCCTCAGTTGCTCTTTATGCTCTTCATGCCTTCAAAACCAGTACCAGCTGGGTGACTGACTCTCACACATTACCAAGTCCAGCTGCAGCATAAGGTACAACCTTGGCTATCTCTGGAACACAGCCTCTGTGCTCTCAGAAAACACTTCCTAGAAGATTTCACCTCAATGATGCTGGTCTCTTAATCACCGATAATTTCTTAGCTCCAGCTAACCAGCATCAATAGTCCCAGTAATGCAAAGTTTTCACGTTAGTAGTTCTGGTATCTTGTTAATCACAGCTGATTCTTCAGCCCCAGCTAACCAAAACCACAGAACCTTCACAATCAAAATAGCAACAGCTCTGATAAGAGTGTTTTAATCTTCCCTTTGAAATTTCACAAGCCAGGCCTCCATCTTCTGCACTGTTCTCACCATTATCTTCCAAGCTCCTACAGAACATAACACAGAGCTCTTGACACTGAATGGATCATCTAGTCCAAAGTTCCAAAGTCCTTCCACAGTCCTCCCCGAAATGTGGTCAGGTTGTCACAGGAATACCCCACTCACTATGCTGATATTTGTCTTAGTCAGGGTTTCTATTCCTGTACAAAACATCATGACCAGGAAGCAAGCTGGGGAGGAATGGGTTTATTCAGCTTACACTTCCACACTGCTGTTCATCACCTAAGGAAGTCAGGACTGGAACTCAAGCAGGTCAGGGATCAGGAGCTGATGCAGAAGCTATGGAGGGTTGTTATTTATTGGTTTGCTCAGCTTGCTTTCTTACAGAACCCAGGACTACCAGCCTGGGGATGGCACCCATGGCTCAATGGGCTGGGCTCTCCTCCATTGATCACTAATTGAGAAAATGCCTTACAGCTGGATCTCATGGAGGCATTTCTTCAAGGGAGGCTCCTTTCTCTTCGATAACTCCAGCTTGTGTCAAGTTGACACAAAACCAGCCAGTACATGTCCTCAGAACTTTGGTGGCTGTGTGTGTTTGGTCATGTCTAGTTAAGTCAGTTGATAGTAGTAGCATGGCAGAGTACAAGTGCAGAAGAAGCAGGTAAGAGGATGAAGTCTACACTCTTCATTGTTGGCAGTCAGGGTTTTCACTCAGAGAAGACCTGCTGATGCTGGGGTGGTAGTTCTGAAGTTAACTTTGCACAGTTATCCTTTGGTTGGAAGCTGATACGTTTCTCTTTCTGTCCACAGCTCTTCCCACCTGACCTTTTAAAGATTATCCATTGTTGATCAGATAAGGAAAACTGGTCAGAAAACAGGGAAGAGAATGTCGCACACTCTGCATTTGAAAGAAACTAGCACCATAAGTCATCCAAATGGATGTCCGTATGGCTGTGTGGTAGCTACCCCTGAAAACTATACAAACACGAAAGGATTAGTGGGTGGTCTTACTTAAAAGTGGTCACTGTGCCGTTCAGAATTCTTCTCGAACCTTTTTAAGCCAGTTGCCACTGGGAGATGATAACAACTCAGTTGCTTTCCTTTTTCCTTAGCTCCTGCGAGAACTCATAGAGCGGAAGACCAGCTCTTTGGATCCAAATGATCAGGTGGCCATGGGAAGGTAACTTAGATATGGTTTTTTTTTTTTTTGTTCATTCAAGTTGCTTGTGCAGTAGTTTGTCCTGTTGAATCCCTTTAATTTTGCCTCCAAGGCAATGACTCTTCCTATAATTACCAGTCTTATGATCTTTACCCTTGGTGTGGGTTGTGTTTATATCCACATTTTATACACTGCTGACCAGTGTGTATAAAGGCTTGTGCCTAAACCTGTGCTCTCAGCTATTAAAGCAGGTTCCTTGCTGTTCTGTGTACAACAGGTTCCTGGCACAGATGAATCTGCTTTGTTAATGTGCCCTAGTGTAGATCCCCACCTCTCAGAGAAGCTTCAGTTCAACTGGAAATGGAACATGACAACATTACCCAGAAGTCAGTCTAGAATGCAAAATAGTGAAGGAAGGCTCTTGTTTGTGTGCTTATCCTGTGCTTTCAAAATAAAAAGGGGTATTTAGAGTGCTACCTAATGAGTGGTGTGCATTTAAATAACCATGAGCCATAATTTGAAAAAGCATGAAAAAGAAACAAAAGCTGTAAACGGCAGAATGAGATTCTGGGCAGAGCAGCGTTTGGAGTAGGCAATGGAAAATTAGCACTGATGAAGTAATTTTGAATTGAATTTTAGGGTAGGGCACTGTTGATATTTCCCATGTCTTTGGAATGTCGTAGGGGTGTTCACTATATAGTTAATGTGATAGAGCAGATTGTATTTAAGTGATGATTATATTCTACATTTATCTGACTTTACAACAAAATAGATTATGGTAATTAAGATTATATTAAGATTATAGTAATTGGATTTCCCTAGATTCCCCCTGCCCCTTGTTAGGTTTTCCTTGTGCAAGTCAGGTAAGATGACTAGCTGCTACTGCAATTTCCCTTTTCATTTGTTCACAGGAACAATTTGAGGGGATTCTTCTAGCTTGTTTTCAACCCTTATATGAAAAATTAAGTTCCTAAGGAACTCTTTAGATGACTACAGACATATGAATCCTATATGGACCCTGACCCACTAAGCCATCTGTGAAAAAGAGACAATCTAGGGTGTTTGGAGACTGATAAATAATTGAGAATAAATAATTATTTATTGTGTAGGTTTTCTTGTTTGTTTGTTTTTAAGGTGTGATAATGGAATTAAAATTACATTGAGGCCAGGTGGTGGCACACACCATTAATCCCAGTACCTGGGAGGAAGAGGCAGGTGGATCTTTGTGAGTTTGAGGCCAGCCTAACTACACAGGAAATTCTAGGACAGCCAAGGCTACATAGTGAGAGCTGTTTAAAAAAGTAAAACAAAAGAGGTAATATCAAGGGAGGGAAAGAAGAGTCTTTATCTTTTATTAACACATATGGAAATATTGCTGATAGAATGTAAATATTACTGTATAGAGAATACAAATTAAGCAACTGTAAGCCTAGTGGATGATTATTAAGTTAGAAGGGAAGAGCAGGTAGGATGGCTTAGTAGTTACGAGCACTTGAAATTTTCGTTCCCAGCACCCACATTGTAGCTCGTTCCAGGGGATCTGACATTCTCTTCTGGCCTCCATGTGCACAGGGCACACAGTTAGTTTACATAAATATACACAGGTGAAACACTAATACACATAAAATAAATCTTTAAAAGCAATTAGATAGGAGAATTGGTAAAATGACTCAGGAGGTAAAGGCACTTCCCACCAAGTATGATGATCTGAATTGCTGCTCTTGCAGATGACCTGAGCTTGGATCCCAGAATCCACACAGTGGAAGGAGACCCCCATGAGTTGTCCTCTCACCTTAATACATGTGCTGTAATATGTGCGGGCATGCACAAGTGGGGGCACACACATAGATAAATAAATAAGTGTAAATTTTTTTACTAGAAGAAGCAAAAGCACTGAGTTTAGAAAACTGAGCCAGGCATGGTGGTGCATGTCTTTAACCTTAGCACTTGAGAGGTAGAGACGAGTTCAAGGACAGCCAGGGCTACATAGACTCTGTGTCAAAAGCCAAGAGAGAGAGGGGTGATGAGAGTACAAATGAGAATCAGTTGATGCTTTCAGACCAACCAGCTCTTGCAGTAGCAAGAGACCATGTGTATAAGCCAACAGGGAAGCAACAGCTTACCTTCCTGCAGACTGCGTGCTTGTCACTGTAACTCCTACGGAGGAACATTGTTAACCAGATTTGCTGTAGAATTTCCCGGCTGCCATTTGTCTTTTACCATTGTACAAATCCTCTCCAATTGATTAGTCACTTTGACCCAAGACTGTTTGAGGAATTTGATTTAGGTTGGTGATTTCTTTCTGCAGGGTTGTTAGTGAGAAAAATTCCAATTTGTCAATATTCATAACTGTTTCTGTGGGTGGTGATGCATGACATTGTTTGTGATTTTCCCAGGCAGTGGCTTGCAATCCAGAAACTACGAAGCAAAATCCGCAAGAAGGTAGATAGAAAAGCCAGCAAAGGAAGAAAACTTCGGTAAGTTTGTGGGAAGCAAATGAGCAAGAGGCCATGTTGCTTCTCTTTTTGTTTGTTTGTCCCATCTTTCTCCTGATGAATCTAGTTTTGATTTTGGACTTTAAGAAAGGCTGACCTTGAACTAAAAAAATCCTCCTGCCTGATCCTCTCGGGTGTTAACAATATTCTGGTACGTGCTGCCACACCCATTGCTCATGATTCTGTTTTTATGGATAATAAAAGTAACAGAATGATGTGTGAATCTTTTCATGACCCTGCTTTGTTACTCTAAAGGGGAAAATACAGTTTATTGAATTTTTATTCTCTTGTTGTCAGTGGATATATAAAATACTGTGTTAGTGTTTCCTTAAAGAAGTAATTAGAGAACAAAATCAGAGTAGTTATTTTAGCTTTAAAAAGACAAAAGTGGAGGACTTTAAAAATACTAATAGTATACTTGGATTATGAGGAATATAATTTTTGTGGGAAAATAGAAGCATTTTTGATGGTATGAAAACTCTGCACTATGACCTAATAATGAGTCTGGAGAAGATACAAATACTTACTGTTCTTGCATAAAACATGAGCTTGATTCCTAGCACCTATATCAGGCAGCTCACAACTGCTTGTAACTCTAGATCCCCTGGAGCTAGACATACACATAGAGACCTATACATGTATGCATAAATAAATAATAAAAATATTTTTTAAAAAGAAACATACAAAAGACAGAGCAAGAGAGTAGGAACTGACATTGCTAGACTTTTAGATTTACATCCTGGGGCCAGAGTAGGGCAATGTTATCTGACAAAACCTCAGTGTCGAAGAGTCTGCTGATAGTTCAGCAAAAAACATCTTTACCTTGTTGTATTAGATATATAACTATATATAAATATTGTGTGTGTATCCTGCATCCTTAAAGGGGTAAAGAATCTCTCTTTTATTGCATTTTCTTTAGACAAATATGGATCTGTCTCACTTTTAAATGTCTTTAGCTGATGCATGTCTGTAACTTTAGCACTAGGAGGTCCAGTCAGGGGTATTATAAGTTGGAAGGTAGCCTGGGGAACTAGCAAAAACCTTGTTGAGACAAGGAGGGAACCAACTTCACACAAGCAGATTTCATAGCCACTTTACCTTGTTTGGGATTGATTAAAACTTACCAGGAAGTGCTGGTTCAGCTTTGCAGAAGTGCACAGGAGCTGCTGCTTTTCCTACATTGCAGCCTAAACTGTTAGAAGTTTTCCACTTTTCTGTTGAGATATGCAGCTCTGGTGCTTCTCTGGGTGTTGTTACTGTTGAAATTAAGAGGGTCACTCAAACCATACTGCCTGAGTTTGGATTCCAGCTCTGTCGGTGATTAATGCTTACTTTAGGGGAGAACTTGAACTCTTCATGCTGGTTTGTAAAATGGGATGATAATGACTCAGAGCCAGTTTGTGGTGAGAGTCGATGAAGATGGTTTTATGTGCAGCCCTCAGAAGTGCTCAGTCCCTGTCAGCACTGCTACAGTATGGGTTGCCATTGCTGTTACTGTCCTGTCATCCTTCCAAGGATGTTACTAACGAGTATGTACAAATAGCAGCTTCATTCATTACTGTTAGGCCCAGGTTGCACAATGGAGCTGTGTATAAGACTATAACTTACTTAGGGTTTCTCCAGAAGGAACCGTTGGGACACGTGGGTTCAAATAATGTGTAGATATCTGGTACACAGTAAGCATTCTCTTATTCTATCTAATGGTATTTCTTTTGGAAATAAATGTATATTCTTCCAAAGAATTGAGAGAGGCCAGCAATGATGGTATAACCTGTAAGCCCAGCACTTAGGAAGCTGAAACTGGAGGGTCAAAAGCTTGAGTCCATCTTGGACTACACAGTGAGAGACCCTGCTTTCTAAAAAGTAAAAAGAGAGAGGGACAAATGGAAAATTTCTACATTATTTTATTACTTTGAATTTTTAAATTGTTAGAGCCAAGAGCTGTACATACCCTTTGTGGTCAAGAATGGTGTTACTTTATTTTTTTCAGATAGTTCCAACCTATAGAGCCAGCTGTAGAGCCTTGTAGATGCTTGTCAGTCAGAACACACCTTGGATAAAAATGATAATACTACTGCAATGTTGATCCAGGAATGAGAATTAGCTGTGACTGCAAGCAGGGCAGAAAGTAAGAAATCTGGGGCTGGAAGTGTCACTCACTGGTGAAATGCTTGCTAAGAATACATGAGGCTCTTCTTCCAGTCCTTAGACCAAAAAGGAAAGTCGGGTTAGTATTGGAAAGCAAGCACCCTTCTGTTATGGTAGCTGAGTTAGAACATGAGGCTCCTGTTTCTCAGATCAGAATCAGAATTTCTAATTTTACCAGGTTGAAAGAAAACAATAGGGTATTGTGTGGGTATGGGTGCATGTGCATGTGTGTGCATGCGTGTGTGTGTGTGTGTGTGTGTGTGTGTGTGTGTGTGTGCGCTCACACGTGCGTGTGCATGTGTATATGTGTGTAGAGACCAAAGGTCGACATTGAGTGTCTTCCTCAATTGCTTTTTATATTGAGCCAGGGTTTCCCACTTGAACCCATCCAGCTGATCTGACTAGCCAGTTTGCTATGAGACTTACCTTTTTAACACCAGGAGTATAGGAAATCAGCGATATACATGGGTGGTGAGTAGCCAAACCCTGGTCTTTATGCTTCCTTGGTAAGCCATTTCCACAGATCAGGATTTTGTTTTAATAGGAATTGTTTTATTATTAATTTATGAAACAATTTCATTAAACTGTTAGCGATGTGTGTCAGTGCAGTTATATAGCTTGGTAGTAGTTGAAACCCCTACCTGCTCAGCTTAAAAACCTTATCCTAATAACACCCATCCAAGAGACAGTCTTTAAACATTAAAATGAAAGGTGGTGTGCTGACACCCTTGCTTCAGTTCTTCATGTTCTGGGCTGTAGTCAGTAGATGAACCTTGTAGAGGGAGATGATACCTTGCTCTTGGTGCATGATATAGTGTATACTCTTGGCTCAGCACTGAGGCATGCATCCTGCATAGGAAGATTGCAAGGTGTTGCATCTACACTGCACTGTGAGAAGCTAGTTAGGTCAGTTGAAAGCAGAAAGAGTGATATGATATAAATGTTTGCCTGCTTAAGACAGTGGGGGTGCAGCATCTTGGGAATTTCAGGCTTAAAGTGAACATGGGGGAGTGGCAAGCAGTGAGGCTTGATGTTTAGGTACAGGCTAGATTACAGCCACACTAGCAATTTGGGCATTATTCTGTGGACCACAGTGAGCCATTTCAAGAGCCCAGGCAAAGGAATATTGTCATTACACTTGTGTTATAGAAAGACAGACAGTTCTAGGGGTCTGTGAACTAGGAAGTGGACTAGGATTTATGAGAGCAAGGGCTAGATGAAAGATAGGAGGTAAATGTGAATTCAGGTGAGGGCTGGGGACTTCAGTGACTTCTTGGGTAAGCATATGCTACAAGGAGAAAATCTAGTTTGGTTGGTTGGTTGGTTTTTGGTTCTTAATATTGTTGTTGAGGGAGAGAATAGATTCTGTTTCAGAATATCTTGAATTTGACATAACCTTAAGAGGTCTTATTTTTTCAGAGACATTTTTTAATTGAGAAGGGTGTAGATATTTATAATGTGGTAGTTTAGAAGCAATGTAATTGCCATTTTCCCAAAACTGTGTAATATGATGAGTCTATAATGAGAAGAATAGAACCCCGAGAAATAAATGTCAGCATATATGAGATTGACAGAGGGAGAGGAGCTCATAAAGAATGCTGAGGAGAGACAGAGGCACCACAGTGGATATGGAAGTGTTTACTGTGAGCCAGAAGTGCCTGGCCTGTCGGAAGTTACAGAGGCCCTCTCCCTTCTCAACCCAAGGATCTCTTGGCTGCTGTGTAAGACTAGAAGTAGCAGCCAACAGGCTTTCCATACTAAAAATGCCTCAGGAATTTCTCTGCTCAGTCTCTGTTTCTTTCCTTGTTCCTCCTTCCCTTGCTCCCTCCTTTCTCTCCTTCCTTCCTTCTCTCCTCTCCCCTCCTTCTCTCTCTGAACAGGGTCTCACAATGTAGCCTTGGCTGATCGGAACCTCTTAGTGGACCAGACTGGCCTCAGACACAGAGTTCTACCTGCCTCTGCCTCTAAGTGCAACTTTTACTGTCTGGTTTAGCCTTTAGGATACCAGTTAATATGTTGTCCAATGTCTCCCTTAATTCTGGTTACTAAGTGTAACCATGTAGAAGGAGCCAGAGAAGTAGAAAATCACCAGTGGGCAAACACCATGGCAAATAATTCATTTCCAGTTACAAAGAAATGTGGGGGTGGGTGGGGGTGTACTCGCGCCTGTGCATGCACACGTGGAGGCCAGCAGTTGACATCAGTTGTTTTTCTCTGCTATTCTTTACATGCTGGTGCTTGCCCTTTTGGTAAGCCTCCGGGATCCTCTTGTTACCTCACTGCCCCTAGCCCTGTGGTTACAGGTGCGTCACCATGCCTAGCCCTTAAGTGGATTCTGGAGATGCTAACTCAGGTCCTCTGTTTTGCACATCAAGCACTTTACTCCTTGAGCCCTCTCCCCAGCTCCACATAGCAATACATTTTGCAGATAAGACCCACAAGTAGATAGTAAATCAATGGGTAAAAAAGTCTGAGGAGAGCCAGACAGGTCTCTGTGAGGTTGAAGCCAACCAGGCTAGTTAGAGCTACATAATGAGAACCTGTCAAAATAAAAAGAAAGAAAAGAAAATGTTTGAGGAGAAACAATACAGCCTTATGGTCTCAAATTATTTTTTAGCATGCACAAGGCCTTGGGCTCAATCTCAGCATCACCAAAAACACAGAAAGAAAACCAGAACCCTTTTTGAGTCAGGTGTGGTGGCTCACACCTATAATCCCAGAACCCTGGAGGCCAGCCTGGTCATGAGGATTGTTTCAAGTTTGAGACCAGGCTGGGCTACAATGTGAGCTCCGTCATAAACAAAAAACGTTAATTTTCCATTGTATAATATGTTTATAAAGAGCAGGGGCTGTATAATTGCCTTTCGATATGACACTAAATAAATTATATAAACACAAGAATACCCTGAAACTGAAGATAATGCAGAATATACTAAGTACAGCCATCTGTTGCTTACCAAGAGAAGACCTGTTGTGTGATTTACTTACACATTCACACAAAACGAGGTGTGGTAGCCTATGACATAACTAGGCTGAATAGTGTATGCCTTTGACTGTATAGCCATCTCTAAACAGAACATTGTATGCGGGGGATAACCGTATCACAGTATCATTTTTAAACTGTTTTTGTGCATATAGGTGTGTATATTTTCTGTTACTCTTGGATTGAAAGAAATTTCATGTTATGTTTTAAAAATTCATTTGTTGAAAAAATGAAATTTGGGAAATTTAGATATGAGTGATTCAATAAGTAATTATTTGATTGAGTAAAATTATTTCTGAAACTGAAATGATTACATGCATGATTTTGTGGGGTTTTTTTGTTTTTGTTTGTTTGTAAACATTTTGCTCAAGTAAAAGTTTTGCATATATGTCTTTGTGCTTGGTTGTGTAAAGACATCCAAGCCTTTTCTAGTAGGAAGAATAAAAAAAGGGTACATTGTGGAATTCTTTGGTGCAATTCAATTAGTGTTATGTGCTATATGTGTTTAGTGTATTTTTTCCTATAAAAATGCCTTTATCTTTTGTCAGGTAATACAGGTGAGGTAGCTTAAATTTCATTGCATTTCAAACTAAAGATTGGCCTCAGAATTGTTCAGAACCTAGCTGTGCTCCCTCAGCTAACGGTGGTACTTGATGTGAAGGACCCAGCAGAATCCTGTGGAGACTCCGGATTATAGGAGTCTCCTGGCTCGGGAACAAGTGCCAGTGAGTGGGGGTGTCGGTGCTGCCTGCTCCTGTGTCCGTAGGTGACATCACAGTCATGGCACTCAAAACTAAGATGCACACAAAGGAGGAGGCCAGGGTAGCTGGGTCTTCATTGGCTTGTCTGGAATGATGCTTAAGGGTTGTGTGCATGTTCATGGATTTACCTGTATCTGTTATTTCCTCCGTGTGAGCTAAATGTTAAACTGCCATTTTTACATTTTTGTATGTGTGTATTTTTTTTGAGGCAGGCTTTCTCTTTCCAAGTTGTCTTGAAATTCACTCTGTAGACCAGGCTGGCCTCAGACTCAGAGATCACCTGCCTCTGCCTCCCAAGACCTGGGATCAGAGGCGAGTGCCAGCACAGCCCTGCTGTTCTCACTGTTCTAGTACCAGACTGTTTCCTCCTGTTGCATTAAGAGAGAAGAGAGTTGCAAGTGCCAGTGAACTTTCCCCCACTCCACTCTGGAACCAAAGTTCATGGGATCAGTCATGGGATTTACCTGGTCAAATATGTTTCTTTTGCTGAGTGAATGGTTACTAATATTGCTTGTTTGTTTTCTTGCTTTATTTAGGTTCCATGTCCTTAGCAAGCTCCTGAGTTTCATGGCACCTATTGACCACACTGCAATGAATGACGATGCCAGGTGAGCAGTAGTACTTGTATGTCTCAAGTGGCCTTGGGAGAGCCTGATAGTGACAGTTACAGCCCATCACTTGCATCACAGCAAGGTCTGTCCACATGTGTTTACTGCCATGGTTGCTATGAATCCCATCAAAATCTCCATAAATCTCAACACTATTTCTGGTGGTTTGTTTTTCTCAGCATTAGTCCACCTGCCTGGGTCATCTGCACCTCTCCATGGCAGAGGCAGTGAGTTGTATGTGCTATGTGCATATGCTCTCTGCAGCACTCAGTGTGGGGAGGTTTGCTTCACTTGTGCTTGTTGAAGCTCCTGTTGGGGTTTGCAGATTTTTTTTTTTTTTTTTTTTAAATAAAAGAAGTGTGTGTTCATAAAGCTGAAATGATAGGGTATGTAGAGGGGACATGTTGTGGATGATCATTGTTATCCAGAGATAACATTTTATTTGTTTGTTTATCTCTTTATTTATCTTAGGGCAGGGTCTCACTGTGTAGCCCAGGCTAGCCTAGAACCCATAGAGTTCTGCCTGCCTCTGTCTCCCAAGAGCTAGGATTAAAGAGATGTGCCATAATACCTTGCTTTATTTTATTATTTTATTTAGTTTTTAATTTGTTTGGGTTTTTTGAGACTCTTAGCTCAGATGAACTGAAACTCTTTGAGTAGTCCAGACTGACTTGAAACTCAGGACTCATCCTGCCTTATTTTTCCAAGTGAGGGGATTAGAGGTATTTGCCATCACACACAGCCTTTTTTTTTTTTTTTAAAGAATAACTTGCTGGGCATGCTGTATAACTTTAATCCCAGCACTCTGCAGTCATTGGCAGGCAGATCTCTGAGTTTGAGGCCAGCCTGGTCTACAAAGTGAGTTTTAAGACAGCCAGGAATACACAGAGAAATCATGTCTCACAGAACCAACCAAAATAATAATAATAATAATAATAATAATAATAATAATAATAATAATAATAATAGTTTTTCTGCTGTGTATTTGTTGCATCCTCTTTACTCCCAGCATTTGGAAAGCAGAGGCAAGTGGATCTCTGTGAGTTCAAGGCTATCCTGGACTCCATAGCAAGTTCTAGACCATCCAGGGCTGCATAGTGAGTTTCTGCTGAAGAAGGTGGAAGAAGAGGAGGAAGAGTATTCCTTCTCTGTGTATTCCTTTTCTTTCTACTTTAACGAAGAGATTCCCCCTTTCTTGTGTTTATTTACCATGGAGTGATTTATTTATAGCAACATGAATTCCTGCTTTCCTGTCTCACTCAATGAATTATTTATTTTGATACTAAAATTGTACAGACTGGTGGAAGCCTCTTCAAGTCTGGCTGTGTTGTTTTGGTATGACCCAACATTCTCTGTATCCTTATTTTTTGTACATGATACTTAAAGTTTATCTTTCTTTGGTGGTTCATTTTTAGATAGGGTCTCACTACATATCCCTGGTTGGTCTGGAACAGGCTGGCCTCCACCATGTCGGGCCTTTCCAAGATTATCTTCTACTTTCCTTCGGCTTGCTCTGAAATTGTTCCTTCTTGAAGAAGCCCTTCCTATTAGTGGTGTCCAGATTTGGGTGTTAAATAGCGTTTATTATTCTGGCTATTCTTATATTGAGGGACTCACACTGTGTACATGTAGCACAGGAAACATGTGGGCACACATGTGAACACTCAAAATGTTTCCATTCAGGGTTTGTTGGTTTGGGGTTTGTTTGTATGTTTCAGCTTGTTCTTGCTTTTCTTTTTCATAGAGTTAAAATTATGTTCTTCTATAAATATACTGTGAACATTTTTATGTCATTAAAACAAATTTTAAAACTCAAATGACAATAATATCAATACTATCTTATATCATTTAGCCATACATTGACTAGTAGACACATTATTTTATCACAAATCATGTTGTGGTAATCTTCTTAGTGGTTGACTATAGGCTGGTGTTAGCTTTGCCAGGTGTCTCTCAAGTCACATGTAGCCTTGCAACTTGCTTCCAAACCTCATCCAGTCATGTTGTCTCTTGCCTGAAAATAGCAGATGTACGGGTATAGGCCACACACTGTTGGCCGTTTGCCATTTGGTTTGTTTGAATACTAAGCAGCTTGTCAGTAATCCTACATACACTTGGATCTGTTTTATAACCACACTTTCATCAAGTGCTTTCTAAATGGCTGCTAGATAGGGTTGCCTTTTTATTGGTTTTTGGATCTAGTCATTTGAAAGTTCCAAAGTAAAGTGGAGCATTGTTGTGCATACCTATAATCCCAGCATTTGAGAGTGGTGGTGAAAGGGTCAAGAACTCGGGAGCGCATGGGGACCAGTACAGAGATGGCTTAGTCATTGGGAGATGTACTCCTCCTGAAGGTCTGAGCTCAGTTCCCAGCAACTCCGTCAGATGACTGGCAGTTGCCTGCAGTTCCAGTTCAAGGGGGTCTCACTTTTCCAGCCTCTGCAGGAATCTTCACTCACATGTGCATTATCTACACAAGGCATATCATTTTTAAAAATAAAAGTAAATATTTTAAAACAGAACTTGGGGGCTAGAGATATGGCTCAGTGGCTTAGAGGACTGCAGTTAGAGATTCTCAGTAGCCACATGCTGGCTTATAGCTGTCCATCACTCCATTTCCATAGGATCTGACACCCTCTTGTGTCCTCTACAGGCACAGGCACACTCTTGGTAATCATACATACATGCAGGCAAAACACTTGTAAAATAAAAATTTTTTAATAACATTCATGGTGAGGGAGCTAGGGAGATGGCTCAGTGGTCAAGAGTGCTTGTTTTTGCAAGGAACCTCAGTTTGGTTCCTATCACTCAGGTTGTGTGGCTCACCAACTGACTGAATTCCACTTTGGGGGGGGGATCCAATGTCTTCTAGCCCCCATGGGCATCTGTGAGCACACATGCACACATAAAAAAATAAAAAAAAGTTGAAGAGGTGGCTCAGCAGTTAGGAGCATACACTGCCCTTGCAGAGAACCCAAGTGCAGTTCCCAGCACCCACATCAGGTGGGTGGCCCACATCCACCTGTATCTCTAGCTCCAGTGGTTCTGGATGCCTCCAGATGTATGTGTTTATATATCCACACAGACAGACAGACACACACACACACGGGGGGGTGGGGTGGTGGGATTTTTAAAAGCAAAATAACAAATCCTCAATTACATAGTGAGGTGGAAGCCAGCCTGAGTTACATGAGACATGCCTCAAAGTTAAGAAGTAAATTAAGTACATCTTTGTTGTCCTTCCTGAATAATGTAGGAAAATGTATTAATAAGAAAGTTAGATGTTATTTATTTTTTAAACCATGCTTCCTCTGAGTAGCTTAGACTAGCCTTGAACTTATAGTTATCTTGCCTCTGCCTCTTGACAGCTGGGATTACATGGATGTGCCACTGTTCCGGCTTGAAGTTATATTATTAGCTCAGGCAATAAATGAATAGTAATGGAATCTTGAATACATTACTGCAGAACCATTTAGAATCCAGGTTTGAACTTCTTAGTTGGAGCTCTCTTTTCCTCCCTTCCTCCCTCTCTTGCTGTGTCCCTCCTCCCCTCCCTCCCTCCCTTCCTTCCTTCCTTCCTTCCTTCCTTCCTTCCTTCTCATCCTCCCTTCCTTCCTTCCTTTTTCTGTCCCTTTTTTCCAGGTTCTTATATATCACACACTGGCCTCATACTTGCTTTATGGTGGAGGATGAATTTGAGTTTCTTATCCTCACCTCCTGAGTGCTGGGATCACAGGTGTGCACCGATGTGCATTTCTCGTTCAGTTCAGGGAATTTAACCCAGGGTTTCATGCATGCTGGGCAAGTACTATACCACCTGAGCTAAATCTCTAGCCATGGATTTTTCTTATATTATGTAGTACCCCAGAGGTTTTTTGTTTCTTTGAACTTATCTATATTTATCCTTTTGGATGGTATATTACATACTACAGTTACAAATTACTTGAAAAGCCAGGCATAGTGACATTCACCCATAATTCTAGCACTTCAGAAGCTGAGACAGGAAGATCAAGAATTCAAGACCAGTCTGTCCCGTTTAATGAGACTCTCATCTCAAACCAAAAGCAAAAAAAGCATTTGAGAATGAGTGCACCAGGTAGAATCATTTGGTCCTGGTTCCTCCCAGAGCCAGTAATGCTAGGGCTGATGTCTCCGTCGCTCCCCAACCCTTGTGTTCCCAAGATGGCTGCTAGCTTTAGTCACCAAACGTTTGCTCGAGACAGGAAGAAGAGGAAAGAGTGCCAGCAGCAGTCTTTCTAATTGTCCTTGGCCAGGTGTGTGTTGTAGTGCTAGGTCAGATAGAACAGCAAGGTGAAGGGGTTAGGATTGTGTGGTTTGGGCAGCAGCCTGTATTTATGGGGATAAGGATGTTTTGTTGTTAAATAGTGGTCACCAGCATCCGTCTCCAGTGGCTTAGCTTCACATAAGAACTGGACAGTGGTCTTGTAGCTCAAGAGCTGAGTGTTTGTGCTTTGTTGTTGTTTTGCCATTTTTGAGACAGACTCTGCATGTAGCCCAGCCTGTCCTGGAAAGGCTGTTCTGGAACTTACTATGTAGACTAGGCTGGCCTTGAACTCAGATCTGCCTGCTTCTGCTGGGATCAAAGGTATGTACCACCATGCCTGAAACTGACAGGACATTCATTCTCATTGTGTCTCAAGGTGAGAGGTTCATCTGTCTTTCTGCTCAGGCTTTATCCTCTGAATGGGCCAGATGAACTATGAGTACTGTAACTGAGTTTCAGCTCTTTCTGCTTCTATCATCAAAACTTCCAGGGCTGGAAGGTATTGGTACTTTATCTTAAGTAAGAAGGAGAGAGTAGTAGCATGGCCTGTTTTGTGAGTTTCGTTCTTTTAAGACGGTGTCTTGCTATGTTTCCCAGGGTAGCCTTGAACTCATCATCTTCCTACGTCAGCCTCCTGAGTGCTGGGTTGTAGGTATATGTTCTTGTTTTGTTTCCCCTAAGTGGGAAAAGTAAAGTGGAAGTAATGCAGTACAGCCAGTCTTCTGTAACCATAGGTGAAGTAATGCAGTACAGCCAGTCTTCTGTAACCATAGGTGAAGTAATGCAGTATAGCCAGTCTTCTGTAACCATGGGTTTTGTATAGAGATTCAGCCAACCTTCCATTAAAACCGTTTAGAAAGAAGGTGCTGGGGAGATTGTACAGAGGCATGAGGACCTCAGTTGGAATCCCCAGAACCCAAGAAAAGCCTGGTACAGTAATGTGCATCTGTAATCCAGTTCACTTGCCATGAGATGTTAGGGGGAGGCAGAGAATCCCTACAAGCACAGTGGGCCAGCTAGCCTGAAGTGCACAGCAGTGAACAAGAGAACTTCTTAGTAGGTAAGGCTTCTGGCTCCCAAGAATGATGATTTGAGTTTGATCCCTGGAGCCCACATGGTAGAAGAGAATTGAGTTCCAAAAGTCATCCTCTAACACCCCCCCCCCCAGACATACCCACATATACATACAGTAAGTATGAAAAATTAAAATAAAGCAAGGTGGAAGGCACTGGCTGACACCCAGGGTTGTCCTCTCACCTCCACATGGGTGCTGTGGCATATATGTGCCTACACTCACAGACATGAGTTTTGTGCTCATGCACACATGCGTGTGCATTCATATAAGAAAATGTTTAAGGAAAGAAAAATAGTGCATGGGTTTGGAGATGTAGCTGAGATGTACCACACTTGCCCAGCATGCCTGGAGCTATGGGTATGGTCCCAGAACTACTAAAAAGGGATGGGAGGGAGGGCAGAGAGGGAGCACAATCATGTATGTATTTAACATGCTTTTCCGAGGCATTATCTCCAAACATTTTTGTATGTGGTGATTACATAGCTCACTCTGAATTTGGTAGTGAATAGAGATGCTAATCTAGTGGTTGACAGAAGTTGACACAAATGCTAGACTGTGCTATATAAAGGACTATAGCCTCTGGAGGTGTTGGCGTTGCTGTGTTCCCCATGGATGGGTAGGAAGACTGTCATTGCAGTGGTGGAGTCTATATCTTAGGGGAAGGGGCAGGGGTCCTGGAGCCAGTCTGCCATATGTACTGAGGGGCTACTGTGTGTGGCCTTCATCTGGTAGCATTTGGCTTTGTGCCATTTTGTGCCACGATGGGGAATGTTCACAGTTGTTTGAATGTCACTGACTCCTTGCACTGCCCTCCTCAAGTGAATAGCTAGGTTCACTTACAGATAAGTCATTTTTGCCATGTATGTGAGAGTACAGAGATTTAAACTTTTTTTTTTGTTTTGTTTCTGATTTTGAGTTATAGAAGGACTTTATAAGCATGATACAGGGACCAGAAATCATAAGGAGAATTATTAATAAACTTGAGCACATCCGTTCCCTTGAGAAAGACATCAGAAAGCAGGTCTATTAGCAAATGACAAACTAGACCAAGTCAGTGTGGTGGTGCTCTGCTGTGATCTACAACTGAGGGGATCTACAACTTCCTCATGTCCCTGTAATCATGAGGAGCACACATCAGCATGAGTGCTTAAACCAATACAGTAAAAACTTCAAGAAAGGCAAATGGAGATGAGATTTTATTTTTCTTTTGCTAGTAACCTGTAGTGACAGTGTGCGGGTGAACTTTTATGTACTGTTTTGAATGCATGACTAGCAAATCCTTTTGGAGAGTTGTTGGTTAATGTTTACGTGTATATGTGTGTAAAGAGCTTTTGTTCTGGGATTTCTATTGCAATATTGCTTTTAATTTTGAAAAACAAATAATCCAAATAACTATCCATAGGGGACTGGTTAGATGAAATTACACGCAACTGTTGAGAAAGAAGCAAAATTGTGTAATGTGACATCAGTGGAAGAGAGCCTACTAAACACTTTGTCCTGTAATGCCATTTCTGACTTGAAAAACAAGTTGAGTCTCCATTATTCAAAATGTTCAGAACCAGAAGATTCAGGAGTTTTCCAGGTTTAGCAGTATTTGCATAGACTTTGTCAGTTGCCTCCAGAATGAGAAAATCTGAAATCAAAAAGGTGCCACGTGACCAACTACTTGAGCAACATGTACTCAAAAGTTTCAGCTTTCAGGGGCTGGGTTCCATTGCAGTGGTACAGTCCTTGCCTGGCATCCTTGAAGGTTCAGTTCCCAGCACTGTGACAACAGAACAAGGTACAGTTTTCAGATTTTCATGTTGGTGCTGCCTAACCTGAATAAGGTAGGGGAAAGAAGACCAAAATAATAATACTGTCTTGCAGAGAGCTCCAGGACAGTCTGCTAACTGATGAGAGAGATTTTGCCTGTAGCACTCATTATAGTTTAAAATAAAAACTGAGGGGCTAGAGAGATGGCTCAGCAGTTAAGAACACTTGTTGCTCTTGTACTGGACCCAGGTTCAGCTCCCAGCACCTACATTCTGGTTGCAGCCATTTGTAACTATATTTCCAGGAAGACCAGTGCCCTCTTCTGAACTCCACAGGTACCAGGCATGCAGTATGAACTTTGATATAGTGTACGTACATACATGCGGGGAAAACACACATAAAATGAAATGAATAAATTAAAATTTAAAAGTTACAAACATTGAACAGGCATGTGGTATCCTTGTGTGTCTGTCCCACCGTGTGTGAACATATGAGTGTCTGCTCAGTGATTACCAGTGGGGAAGGGACGGGACAACATGCAGTGAAGAAGCCAGGGGTGTTGTAGTTTTCTTGCCGCCTCTGGGCTAATAACCCATTCTATGAGAGAACTCATCTGTCTCTTATTAGGAGGTAAGAATCCTTTGATTTATTACTGGGAGTGGGGCAAAGTAAAAGATTCTTTTACTGTGTTGTGTCTGTAGTACTTGACTTTTCTACAATATGCTTGTATTGCTTTGTATCAACATTTTCATTTTTGAAATTATGTATGTGAACTATGGCGGCATAGGGAAGCTTCTGATATTCCTCTGTTGGAGTATGTGAAGTAAAGACGTCGGTCCCTGGTGGTTGCTGCCCTAAACTGACTCTGTGGCACCTAGCTACTTCTTCCAAGCTCCCCTCCCTAACTGTGGTATCATGTAGGTAGGCCACACAGAACTCCCTGTGCTCTTGATGTTTTGTTCCCAGAAGCAGCTCCCCCACAGTTCTGAGTTGACCCAGGTCTGTGGTTGCCTTCATGTCTCTGCAGGTGTTCCTAGGCTCCAGGTTCTTGTTTGCAAATAGGCCTAAATTAGATTCTCCCTGGTGGTTGAGGGCTCTGAGTGCTCATCCTTACTCTCCCTTGTCCCTGTCCAGTTTGAAGTCAATCAATTTGGATTGGTTGGAGCGGACTGAAATGAGAATGTACTCATTAAGAGAAAGAGCAGAGCTTCTTCACACAGGATGTTAACACACAAAATGTGGTTTGTGGAAGGGCATCGTGGCACCCCCATCTTGTCCCCTGTGGAGTGTTCTTTAGCTAGTTAATTTTTGCTGATATAAATTCTTTTCTCACACGAGGAATTTTTGTCTTGAAGTGGTCTATTTAAAAACCCTTTTTAAATGCAAAGTAGCCCAGCTGAGTTCTCCTGTTGCCTACTTCCCCCTTGGGAGAGGTACACTTTGGATCCTGCTTTCAGGGCACTTTGGTTAGTGAAAGTCTGGTGTGATCCTGACTTATCCTGTGTCTAGTAGGTGTGACTCCAACTCTGAGGGAGACACGTGTGTCTGGTGTACATTTTCCCAAACTGAAAGAACCTTGGTGCCTTTGCCCAAGGCTTACCATGAGGCTGAAAGCAAGTTCCACTTCCCCACACTCTGCACAGAGCAACCCTGGAGACAGCCAGTGAGTGGGCTGAGGAGAGCAGGCAGGCCTGGGCTGCCACTCTGCACCAGTCCTGGCTTCCCCTCTGGCTTACAGGCAGAGGTCTTTCTAAGCTGGTCATGGACTTTGAGTACCAGAGTTTCCCTCACCTGATGGGAGTTCTGACCACAGACAGTTTACTGTAGTCAGTAAACCACCCATAACCTTCCTCTGCAGCAGACAGTAAGGCACTGAGAGATGGGGGAGCTCTGCTGCCTTTTGCTGTCTATGCTAGGCCTTTGGAGGCAGACTTTAAAGGTGTGAAGTCTTGTCATGTATGGTGAAGGATGAAGTCAGTCATGTCCCCTCAGGGAAGATCATTGCAAGCCCCTGAGACACGCTGAGAAGGGACCCAGGCTGAACTTCACTAACTCTGGTGTCTGCGCATGGCAAGGATAGAGGGTCTCAATGACAGTCAGCTGGTACAGGCCTGAGAAAAGTGGCCTGACTGTGTTTGCTGCCACTTCTAGGAGGATTCTCCTTCCAAATTGACTCTGGCACGGACCCTTATAAGTGCAGGTTGTTGCATTTTTCTGTGTAACTTTCTTGTATTACAAACATGATGGCAACATTAGCATTTAGAATTATTTGGTTCCTTTGCAAAAACAAACAAAAAAATCCCAGCCAATTCTTAGTAGGAACAGCAGCTTCATCCTCTCCTCTAGAATAAAAACTCATCTTTTCTACACGTATAAAGCTGCTGGCATTAAGCTGAACGAGGAGGGGACACTTCAATGATAAGCACTGTGTACTGAGTGTATTATTGTCTTACATCTGGTGTTTAAGAAATGTATGAATGTAAGCCCTTCTTGTAAAGTGCTTTGTCAACATCGCAGCCATGTTGCTCCTGGGGTGCCTTGGTATAATGGAGTTCCTACAGGCAATTTGTCTTGGCTTGCCACTTTTGTGTATGGGTATGCAACCTACATTCTGCATGCAGGCGTGTTCTCCACTGTCCTGATTGTAGTCCTGTCCCCAGCCCATAGCCACCCCCACCCCACCCCACATGCTTTCTTAAAGCTCTCCTGCATACTGTGCCGCTTTATTCAATAGAATTAGGCACTGGTTTTGATGAGATATTGTGCTGTAGCTTGCACAACATTGAGAGCTCATCTGCTCGTGACCCCAGGAAACACTGTCCTTACAGCGTTTTCTGTTGGGTAAGAACTTTAGGCAAGAATGGTTAAAATACAGATGTTTTCTCAGAGGCTTCTTATCTCCTAAGAAGACACAGGTTATTCTGACAGGTGAAACAAGTCTGGGCAGATATGCAACATTGATCTAATCAGCAGAACAAGAGCCCTGCTCTAACTGGTGCTACCTTTTACCAGCATCATTAAGGGCTCCCATTACTCTTTTATTAGCTGCTCCTTCTCTTCCTTATCAGATTGCAGAGCAAACATAACTCACGGCAGTGATTTGATCTCTCTTAAAGAGGATTACAGCTTTGCATTAACTCGGATTGACATAGTTTATAATTCACTTGTTGATACTCAGGAGAGTGTTGCCACGTGCCTGACCTCCCCCAGCAGTGCTGAGGAGAAGGGACCCCCATAGATCATCATTAAAGATGGCATCTAGCACAGACAGGAGATCCAGGCCTTCCTTAAGTAATAGCAGAGAAGACAATGGAACACTCTCAAGTTCAAGCCTAAGACTTGGTCCAGACTCAAACCTGGGCTGAAAATAAAACATTACTGTTGTGTCTTTGTTTTTCTTGTTTGATGCTGTTGGCCTCTCACACTAGAGAATTTGAACTCTCAAATTGAAGTTTGGTTCCAAGCAGAAAAGAGTGATAGAAGTGCATATTCTTAATCAGACTGAGGACAAAGAGCAGAGAAATCCTTCAAAGTCTTGCTTTGTGGCTGTGGTTTTCATTTCTGCAGCCAGGTTCTCAGTATTTCCTCATAATCTAAAATTCTGTCTTCCCCCCCAAAGGGTATTGCATGTTTATTAAAGTGGTTCTAGATTTTTTGTTAAGGATTTGTTTTAAAATTATTATGAGATTCTAAATGTAGCATCTTACAGATACTGCTTTAATCACAGCTAAAGTGGCTTGCAAGTATGTAGCTAAGCTTTCTACTTTTCTCTTGATTGGCCATTCACACATATTATTAATGTTTTTCACAGTGATCCCCAGCTGACATCAGATTGCTAAGATGTTTTCGTTTCTCTGTGATGCCCTTATCTGCTCTGTTTTTTCCACCTAGTTCTGATTAGCAGGGAAAGGACATCGAGGGACAAGATCATCTCCACCCTGTTGTGATCAACAGTGGATGGCAGTGAGGGACCGTGTCCTTCCACTCACTGAGCACTGTGTCAGACCTGCGCCAGCCTTCATCAGAAGGCAGTGGAATGGTTGACATTATCTGTAGTTTGGGATTAAAATACTAAGTCATGGAGTAATTAAATAACTTGCTCAAGTTAAAAGTTGTGAACTAGAGTGTCTCAGAGTGTAGCTGCTAACTCCTGTTGCTGCTACTGGAGAGAGTGAGACTCATGCAATATCTCAACCAAAGAGAGCATTTTAGCTTGCCTAGAGTAAACCTTTTCTCTTCTGTAAAGGGACATTTTCTATATAGGAAAGCTTTGCTTACTGGCTCTTAAGATTTTGGTATGAATCACTGAATTTCCCAAACCTGCCTTGTGGTTATTCTGTCTGGTGCTAGTGCAAAGGGCCTAGACCACATAATACACTCCAACTTCCGTCCCTCACATGCTGTCCATTTGCTCCCATAGTTCTGCTTGCACATTCCAGACCTGTCTTTGTCCCAGTCCTTAGAGTGCTGTTTCCTCTTTAGTGAAAACAGTGCAAAGAGGACAGAGACGTTCATCTAGCCCCTGCTTTCTCTCCTCTCTTCCTCTCCTCCTCTCCCTCTCTCTCTCTAAACATTTATTTTGTTTTGTGTGTAGTCATGTACATACTCTGGTATATATGGAGGTCAGAGGACAGTTTATGGGAGATTGTTCTTTCCTTCCCTCATGTGGATTCCAGGAACCACATCAGGTCTGAAGCCAGGTGCCTTTACCGGCTGAGCCATCTTAACAGCTCTGCTCTTGTCTTTTACAAAGAGTTGTTTTGTGTGCATTTTATGCAGACAAGTACACACATGTCTGGATTTTTTTTTTTAACTTTTTATTGTAAACATTTTGGTGCCCTTGGTGTGTTTTTTTATTTTTTGTTTGTTTGTTTTGTTGTTGTTGTTTAGCTTGTAGTAACAAAATTGATTCCAAGGCCTTTTTATTGTGGAACATTTCCACTGCTTTTGCATAGCTGTTCACATCCATACTGTGTTTGTGTTTGGCATCTCCCTTCCCTCTGTCACAGGAGCTGTCCCCACACCCTACAGTTCCCTCTGACTTCTGTCCATGTACTCAGAGCTTTGGTTAATACAGCATGTTGTTCAGAGCTGTCCAGTCTCCCTTGTGAGACCTTCCCATGTGTCACAGAGGCTGCGTCAGCTCTGCACAGCTCCACACTCACCTTCCTTGATTCCCTGGAAGCAACCTGTCTTTCCTTCCCTGTAGAATAAACTGCCTGCCTGCACTCCTATTTCCTTGGCACCTGTTAAAGCAGCATGGTGTCATCCAGTGTGGGACTGCCTCCCAGAGCACACTCCCATGCTCTGCACTGTCCTTCCCTGTGGGGATGTCCAGTCACCTGAGATCCAGCCGTTTGCCCTTCTCAGCCCTTCTAAGTGGTGGCTCTTTCTCTCTGAACCCTCTTGTCATGTTGGCCCTTCTCTAGTGCAGTTCAGGACAGCACTTAACTAGAGGCTCTTTCTTGCTAAGAGTATTAACTCCTAGTGTAAGCGAGTGGTCATGCCCATTCTATAGTCAAGGTGTTAGGACCAGAACAGTGGTGTTGGTCCTGCTTGTGTTCTGCCTATTCTAAAGGCATTTTAAAAACACATTTTAAAGATTTGCATTTGCAAGACAACTTATTTAAGGCCTTCCGAGTCACTGTCAGCACTATCTGAGCCAGAGGACTTGGCTCGGGATTCCTGAGCGTGAATGAGTGTGTCCTTGTGCTCTTCTGTGGTGTGGCTCTGAGATAGCTCTGTGTACCTTAGTGACAACAGTCAGTTCTTCTTGTTTTCCTTCCTTCCTTCCTTCCTTCCTTCCTTCCTTCCTTCCTTTCTTTCTTTTGATTTTTAGAATGAAGTGCCCTTTTCCATGTTTGTTTCTAGGGAGGACTGTTTTTAGATATTATTTAAATAAATGGAGTTTGTGTTGTCACACATCTGTGTATGCCCTTGTTGCTTTGCCTAGGCATATCTATTCCTCTCTTTGTACTAGCTCAAAGGTAGTATAGCTTCCTTTCCATAATGCCTGTGATTCCTGCTCTTACAGTTCTGTGCACAGGGGCCAGTAAGGTATTTTTGAGAACAGCCCTATAAGATGGACTCCATAGAAACCTCTCTGGTCTGACTGACTCCTTCAGCACACCGTTCTCTTCTCCACAGCACCCTACATGTCTGTATCTCAGATTGGTCCACCACCATGTCACTTTCTAAAGATGTCCCCATTCTGGAACATTGCATTGCTGGCCACCACCTGGCCATGTTATTCATAGCTCACAGCCACGAGAAAATGTCCCGAGACGAGGGGTACAGTACAGGTCTCTGATACCCAGTCTTTGTTTAGAGAGAGTTTGAGTCATTTTTACTTGGATCAACCTAGAGAAAAGATCCAAACCCACTAATTTTTCTACTACTTCCTGAATTTTGTGTTCTTCTGTTGGTTTTTCTCTTGACCATCTTGGCTGTGGTTTTTATACCAGGTTGGGTTTCTAGTGGCCTCCTACAAACTGCTGGTTATTGTGGAAACAGGCTCTGATGACTAGTAAAAGCTATGGCTGCCTTTAGAATTGTCTCATGTAAAAAGAAAACAGTAGAATGCATTTGTTTGTATATCACTGAAGGCATAATAAACCTGGTTCAGCTCCTGTTATTTTTATGTTGTCATGAAAGGGAAACATAAGAAAAGGGGCATCCATGTCCAGGAAGTTGTCACTAAGCACTCCTGGGATGAGGCCCTGAATGAGCCACAGCCACACCTTGTGCTCTATCCATGGCTTCCCTCTGGGAAGCAGAGCACTTAGTAAACATTAACTCGTTTTACCCTCTGGCTGAAGGTTCTTTCTTCCCCAATATAGATGAGGAACACCAACCAGGGAGAGAAATGGCTTGAACAGAGGCTGGCTAGGCAGGGTCTAGATGGGGCCATGGTGTTGTCCTGGACAGTTCTCCTTTCTGCTTCTTAGGGCAGGGGAGTTGGGCCTTTGTGTGGAGTGTGAAATGCTGCAAAGACTCGCAATTGTTCTTCAATGCTGTGTGCTCCTTTATAAGAAAGGAGAAATCAATACACATTTTCTCATACACTCGCATGGCAGCCGTCCGCCTCTCCCGCAAGAGGAGATACAGCTCTGCAAGCCAGCAGGACACACCAGCTTCCAAGGGAAGACATGAAAATTCCTCATTCTACATTTAGCAGTAAGCTCCCTAAAGCTAGTCATAAAACCGGCTTAGGCCAGCACAATGCTGACTGCAGGACCAGTTGGTCCAGCTGGAGTGGGAAGGCAGCATGCTGTAGGGTGGAGGGATCTTTGGATGTGTTCTGACAGGAGGCATTCCTAGCATAGACTGTTCAGAATCTGGCTTACAGAGAGAGAAGACATTCTCTGAGGGGTACTATTAGGAAATAAAAAGATGAAGGCAGCAATTTATATCTTTTCAAGTTGTATCTGTATTATCGTACAGATAGTCATAGATCTGGGCATGGCAGTTTATGCCTATAATATCAGTGGTATTCTAGAGGCTGAGGCAGGAAAATCACTATAAATTTAGTGAATTTATAATAAAGGCCAGTCTGAACCACAGAATGAGTTCCAGGATAGTTTGTACTACACAGTGGTGGTCCTATCTCAAGTTAGTCTTATTATTTTAAAAGATGTCATTGATATCTGGAATTCAGTTACAGTTACTGCCGCTAAACAGTTTAATGTAGGATATGAGTGATAGAAGTTTTGCCACTGTAAACAGAAAGATAGGTTCAGTTAACAGAGTAACTTTGCATGGCAAGGAGGAATGCAGTTGATTCTATCCAGGTTAGTGGCTCTGGTGACTGTGAGTATCCTTCACACAGAGGAGACACGAGAGTGAAAGCAGCTAAGTTATCCAGATGCAAGAGGAAGGCTGAGAGTGGAGAGTAGAAGAGGAACCAAAAGACAGGCAAAGCAAGAAGTTTATTCATGGAGCCTGGCTGAGTGGGCCCTGGACATCATGACAGCAGCCCAGCAGCCCATGCTGGCTCATCCAAAGGGAAGAACAGTGTCTGTTCCAGAACCTCTGGCTAACATGAACTTCCTGGCCAGTTTCTACATGTTCCCACCCCTTAGAAGCTGGGGTTCAGTGGAGTGAGAACTGTATCCTGTGCCTTGGGCCCTGGCACTGATGTGAACACCCTGGTGTGAATGCCAGGCTTCACCTTCCCTGCTGCTAAGGAAGTGAGTCACACCAGGCTGGTGAAGCAGCCCTGGCTTATCCCAGGAGCCATTGAAAGGGCTCAGGAGCTTCATCTTCCTGAAGCCAGCAGTCATGAAACTGTAAACAGAACAGCGGCCAACTCTATTGCCAGGATCATGGTGGTCTGACGTTAATATTAAACATCTCTAGCAAGGCAGAATGCCCTGTGCCCAGCTCCAGAATAAAAATAAATAAAAATAAGAGAAAACCCTGATAAAAAAAACAGTGAGGTGATTTGTCGCCTTTCCTTTGTGAGGCCATTTGTCTTCTTTCACATCAAATCTGTTATAAAACAGTCAAACTGTGAAAGTAGAAATCATCCCAGGAATATGGAATAGTAACACACAGGAGCAGCAAGGAGCAGGTCTCCTTTTGTCTGAAGACACCCCCACCCCAACAAATCTAATAAGGTAAATTGTTTTTCTTTAAAAGGATATGAAATACTTCAAGCTAGTAGGAGGAATGGTAGAAGTTTTGAGTATTTTCTGTCTTTGTTAGTGTGGAGTGAATTGATAACTGGTGTGTAAGGAGAAAGCCTTTACAAATTCCCACCTTGCCCCTCTCCCCTCCTCTCCTTTCCCATCTTTTCAGGTCCTTTGTTTGGGGCCTGAACCTGCTTCTTTAAACATTTATAAATCTTGAGTCTGTCTGATCTTTAGGTGACAGGCCAGAGGCCGTGTCACCAGCTGTAATTTAGAGCTGTAGGGCTAAAGGCATCTGCAGGGGTTTGAAGGACCCGGTTCTGACCTGACTGAAGGAGTACATTGGAGTAGCCCTCCTCCAGTCTCCTTCAAGCTCTGGGAGGGTGGTGATGAGAGCAGACAGCCTGGGTAATTTATGAGCTCCTGGTCCCCTTTGAAATGAGTCATGTACTGCCACCTTGTGGTGAATTGGCACATCTGCAGTTTGCTGTCTGGAATCATTTTGTATCCAGACCCTGATGATTAGTGATACTAAAGAGATTGTCTGGGCCACTTAGTACTTTGCTAGTTTGATCCCATCAAATAGTTCTCAGGAATTTTTTAAGGAAAAAAAGATACACAGAAGTTGGTCTTCTTCGAGAGGCTGCCCCATTATATTTGCTATTCCTTTTGTTTTATGGTGTGTGGATGTGTGTGTCTGTGTCTGTATGCCTTCATTTCTGGTTTGGGTCTGCCTTGGTGTGAAATCTGGGGAGATCGGGAAGGAATTCTTTGAGCCACTTTTGTTAGTAGGACAAAAGGGGAGTCTGTATTGACTTCCTTCGCTGTCCGCAGAAGTCAATACATAAGCTTTCTGCCCTGTGAGTTCTATTATTGAGAGCCAACTGTAAGGTGTCAAGATGGCCAGTTGTTCCTCGTGCAGTGAAGGAGACACTGCTTTGTGTTCTAGAGAGCATTTATGGAGGATGCAGTAGTCTTGATGCTGAGGAAGCTGCCATTTTCTCAGGCTAAGATGGGAACTAGCTCTGACAACAGGTTGCAGCCCTTGTATACCATCACTGCTGCTCCTGCTGTGCTTGCTTTTCCAGTTTGGACATTTAAGACAGCAAGGAGATGTCTCTTGGTTTTTTGTTGGTTTTTTTGTTTTGTTTTGTTTTGTTTTATCTCTAGGAAAGAAGAAGCTGTGCATATCCATTGCCTCTGGCTCACTCTGCTTTCTGATAGAGTGTAGGCGATTTACTGGAAGGGGATCCTTTATTTCTATCCATTGGCACATGCAAGGTGCTAATTGGAAAGCACCTTCCAGTAGGTATTTAGAATGCCAGAGCCTATTGATAGAGCAGAAGAGAGCAGAACTCTGAAGGTAGGGGATGTCTGTGTTTAGAATGTAGGAGGCTAGCCCAGGATGTGGCTCAGTGTTACAGCACTTGCCTGGGATATAGAGGGCCCTGGATATGCTCCTGGATATTTGTGCATATACACACAAATGTGCTGATGGAGTCCTCTGTTCCCACTGACCTAGCTGGACTACACCAGCAATGCTATAATTGGCACAATGCTAGGATTGTCACAGAAGGTCTAAAGGCCTTACCTGGGGAGACAAATTAAAGGCCTTGGGTTCAACAGATTGCCAGGAAGATTTGCAAGGGTGGTGGAGAGAACTGAGGATGTGAAGCTGGTCAGCCTGCCATGGGGCACAGCCATCCACCTTGCTTCTGTCCTGGTTCTGGGGATAAGGGCCAGTGGGTTAGTCATAGAATGGCAGGGTTCAGTCCCTATGGGTTTCGCTTAGGTGGAATAGTAGTCTGGACAGGTGAGTGGACGTGCTCCACTTTCTAATCTGACTTCTGATATTCCCTGGTGACTTTGTTGTTTGTTTTTGTTTTTTAGAATTTAAAAATGTGTATGAAATAAAAAATGTGAATCTGCACGTATGAGTGTAGGTGACTGCAGAGGCAGAAGAGAGTATAAGATTTACTGAAGCTGGATTATAGGCAGTTGTGAGCCACCCAAAGTGCAGTGCTGGAAACCAGCACTCCTAACAGCTAAGCCATCTCTCCAGCCTCCTGCTGTGTCTTTGTAATCCTCAACTGCAGCCTGTGAAGCTCAGGCTGGCAATCAAACACTTACTAATTTGTCATACTGTGTGCTGTATTTGAGGCCAAGAGTTATCCGTGTCTGTATATGTTTATAAGCTTCCAAAAGTACTAAGTAAATGGTTTTCAGAACACAAAAACGAACGGCATGCTCGTGACTCCGAGTTTGATCAGGGTACTGAAGGTACGGCGCACTTGTCTACACAAGCAGTCCCCACTTTGTCTACTTGGAGCCTTCTTGCAAGGTTTTAAACTTGATCTGGACTTCACTCAGCGTGACACTGGTGGAGTTAAAATTGTTATCTTCTGCCTGTGTGTGCTCTCACTGTCCCTGCTTCTTAAATAATATGTAGAGGGCCACAGGCTGACACATGGTAGTGTGTAGTGTAGGGCCTGCAGTGTGCAGGGGAGGTAGAGAGCAGAGAGGAAAGGTGGTCAGGGTGCTTTCCCAGTGTGCCGTGGGTATTTAGTGTTGTCTGGCCCCGGAGAAGCAGCAAAGGAACAACTTTTCACATTAATCTAAGGCAGTTATGTATATAGGTTTGGAACTATCTTTCTCTTTTTTCCTTCTTCCTTCTTAACTATTTTAGACAGGCTCTTGCTCTATAGCCCAGGCTGGCCTTGAACTTGGGATCCACTTCCCCCAGCCTTCTAAGTGCTGAGATCACAGGCATGTGCCCCTGTGCCTGGCTCACATTGTGCCCTTACTCAGTCTACTTTGTTGGAGGATGCATTTGGAAAACATGAGGTTCTCACTTATAGAGACCTTGATGTAGTTTTAGGTGGTGGACAGGTTTTTCTGGGGATCTGTGGGTCAGCTGCTTTCTTTGTGCTGCCCACAAGAGCAGCCAGGTACAGCATGTGGGGGGTTGGGGTGCCTTGAAGCTTGGGGTTTCCAGGAGGCAGATAGGAGAATTCAGACCCAGATGCCGCAAGCTACTGACCTAGCAAATTGAAAGCCATGCACAGGCCATTTGCAGGTTTAATAAGCTGCGTTCTACTGTTTGCCCAAATAGCATGAAAGACAATGAAGTGTGCTGCAGGTCTGTGAGGAGTGCACACCATACACTAAAGGCCATGTAAGTCCTCACCCACCACTGCTGCTTGTACGTCTCACCATGCTGAGCATCTTCCTTTAGAACCCACACAGTAAGACACACCCTTGCTCACACATGCACACATGCACATACACTCTGTCTTTATGGAAAATGGCTGCTACTGCATGAGCATTTTTTTTCTCAGAAACGGGGTTTATGATAATATAGTAAAAATATTAAATTAGAAAATGCCTCACTAAGGGTTATAAAACCTTACTACGCTAGAGATAGGTAATTATCCCCTCTGCAGCCTAAATGACAGCTTAAAAGAAATAAAAATGTACGTGCTCATTACTTGCTTTTGTACGTTGTAATAAAGGGTGAGTTAAATTTTAATTCAAGGAAAAGCTCCTGCCATCGACCCTTGCACCGTGGGTCCAAGTCCCTGCGGCCCGCCCATTCTGTGTCATTTCAGCATTCACACATGTTCTACAGTGGACACTGCCACAGGCCAGTGAGAGCAAGGGTGTGGAGATTTGGCAGGGAGGCATTTCAGACCACAGGTTCTCGTTGTGATGTGATCAGGAGCAGGAGTCTGTATTTGAAACAATAGCTAGCCAAGTTCACTGTGCAGAGCCTTACAGGGACAGCATCTCAATGCTCCATGTACACTGGAGGACTAGAGGGGACAGGGTGGCTGGCTCCGCTGTCTCACTTCTGGTATCTTCTCCTTGCAACTCCCACAAGTTGTCCTCTGACCTCCACATGTGACCAGGCATGAACACACAGTAATAAAACAAATAAATAAAAATGTCACCCCAGAATATATTACATGGCAACTTCAAATGTAGGATGGGATGCAGGGCTTGCGTTGTTCTTCCTGCAGGGCTGGGCTCTGGCTTTGCCGAAGTCATTTACTGTGTTCAGATCCTGAGGGTTTTTTAGGGGCGGGTACTGCTCTAGGCAAGTTTTTTAGGGGCCTGACCCTGTAGTGGTCTGTGATCTCTGGGAGGAGTGGAAGGCATGGGAAGGGGAGGAGGATCACCCTGTGTTCCCTGTAAGGCAGTTCCAGCTGACATGGCAGAGGGTTGGATTGGCTTGCCGATGTTTACATTGGAGTAATCCTCTCTTCACTCAGCCTGTCTCTCTCTCTATTTTAGTTTAAGAACAAAGGTGACTCAATTTCCCAGGTTACTTTGCTACAAGCAGCTGCATATGTTTGTCAGTTTTGTGCACTGAGTGTGAAATGATGTTCTCTTAAAATACAGGTTCAGCATTTCACTCTGCTCCTGGCATGCAAACCCTCAGTGGACAGTAACTGCTGCCTTTGGTCCATGCACTGTGCTGCCATTGTGGAGCACAGTGGAACCACTTGCTTGGGGGGCAATGATGGCTCTTGGTGCAGGCCAGCAGGGCGAGGCTAGGAAGAGTAACACAGTACATGCCCTGCGACTCTCCTCAGCTAGCATCATCTTGAAGTTACACTGTCCTTTTTTGTCACGGCAGTTCTCTCCTCGTTTAATGTTGTTAGTGGAAATGGCTAAGGAGGCTGTGTTGGGAAATAGGCTACGGTGTGAGGAGCAAAGTTGGGGGGTGGTGCTGGTGGGGAAGAGCAGCCCCGTGGTATCCATTTGCATTTGGAGCTAGGGAACAATGGGAATGTGTGGGTCAGGGCTAGCTGGCAGTTTAGGGTGAGGCTTCCAGCACATTGTTGTGACTATAAAATGCCTGTAATAAAGTTAGAGTCCCTCTGTTGTTTACTGTCCACAGCTTCCCTGCCTGTGCATCTGTCCTCATATGACAGTGCTGGCTTCTGCCATTCAGGCTTTCCCCTCCCTGTCTGCTATTGCTTTAACGTCCTAAGAGCTGGGGTTCCCATGTTAGTGTCTCTTACTCCATAGCTACAGCAGGGTGAGTGCTGAGAAGCTTGAGCTGCTATCATAGCACAGGCCTGTAATCCCAACACTGATGGCAGAGCCAGGGAGGCACAAGTTAAAGCCGAATAGAACCCTGTTAGAGCAAAACAAATCAAGAACAGCTGCAAAGATGGCTTCTGTTGCACCAGGGTGGCTTCTGGGAGTCCTCAGACAACAAGAACACCTTCAGAAACCCATTTTCTTAACATGATAGCAGGCTAAGGGCTAGATCTGAAGGTGTCAGTCTGTGGCATTCCTCTGGGATGTGAACAGAGCTGATGTGGACCCTTGCCTCAGGTGTGGCCCTGGAGCTGTCTCCTGGATCTCAGGACTCTCATTTTGTGAGTCTGGCCTGTTGGAACTGTGAGCCTCCTCCTACTGCAGGCCAGCCTTGCTTCCCATCAGGGAAGAATGTGTTCATGAGCCTGGTTCTCCTGACAAGGCGGCTCCCCGTCCGACTCACGGCCTTTGCCACTTTCTAGGCTGAGCTAACGTGTCACACAGGTGTAACAGCAATGTAAGCTGTAGTGAGCATTTGCTGGATTTTTACTTATGTGCATATGAGTTTCTGCGTATGCCTGAGCAGGGCATCAGATCCCTGGAGCTAGACTCACAGGTGGTTGTGACATGGCTGCAGGAAACAAACCCTGGTTTTTTGTTTTTGTTTTGCTTTACGAAGAGCAGCAAGTGCTCTTAACCCCAAATCATCTCTCCAGTCTCCATCATTGTTTTCTTAGTGTCCAAATTCAGCTGTAGAGTTGGGCTTAGTGATGCATACCTGTAATCCCAGCACTGGAAGAGCAGAGGCAGCAGGATCCAGCATATAAAACCAATGTCAAAAATAATGAGACCTTAAAAATACAGTATGCTGGGGGGGGGGGGGGGGGGGGGCGCGGCGGCGGGGTGACCCAGCTGATAAAGCACTTGCTGTACAAAAAAAGGGCCTGTGTTTGATCTCTGCACCCGCATAAAAAGCCAGGTAAGGGTACACACTTAGAAAACAGCACTGGGGAGGTGGAGCCAGGAGGATCCCTAGAGTGTATTGGCCGGCCAGCCATAGCTAGAGAAGCCCTGTCTCAGGTCACAAAGTGGACAGTTCCTAAGGAAAGTTCTCTACCCCACCCCATCCCCACATGACTTGTTTTATGTCATTGCTGGGTGGTGTATGAATCATATACTTGTGCACACTTATGTATCTAGGTTCATAAGAGCTCTCAGGAGGATGCCAGCTATCTTCCTCTTGCTGAATCTAGATTACACGGTTCTTCTGGCTAGCCTAGCTATCCAGCAAACCCCAATGACCCTCCTGCTTCCACTCTCGCCGCCAACACTGAGGTTATTGAATGCATGGGTACACTTAGCTGCTCGCATGGGTGCTGGATATCTGAATTCAGGCTTGTAGAGCAGGCATTTTACCCAGTGAACCATCTCCTCAGCCCAATAATGTTAATTTTTAAAATCTAACTTGAAAAATAAATTAGCCAATTAAATTATTTCTTAGACTGAGATTAGAGCAAAGGATGTGGGGGTGGGGAAGAGCCCCAGCTCTGCTCTGAAGCTCTGCACACATGATCGTAATTGGGATCTTGTTGCTGGGTCATTTCCATTGTTTTTCAAGTACTGCCAAGTCCTAGAAAAATGTATGAAAACTAAATTATATCCCCTCATCCCATGTCTGATTGAATCCTCTCGTTGCTTGCCAGTCTCATATATCCTATTAAAATATTCAATCTTGTTTTCTTACTTGAAGAGCCTGTCTGTAAAGGGCAAACTTATAGAAAACTCATTCCCCCGGAGACAGGGTATCCAGCCACATTGGACTATTTACATATTTCACTATGTGATTGGCTGCTTCTGGGTTTCTTCCTTCCCTTGTATTTGTGAATAAGTGCTCCGAGATGTGATTCTTAATTACATGGCTGTGTTTTCAATTGAAGAAACAGATGAAGGTATTTCCCAGCTTCTTGGTTCCTTTTTAACCTTGAAAAGTTAAGCAGTGTGTTAACCAGTTTGTTTTATTTCCTAGGACAGAGTTGTATCGATCACTTTTCGGCCAGCTCAACCGTCCTGACGCAGACCATGGAGAGTGACAGTAGCATCCTCTCATCCTGACCCCAGCACAGGGCCCACCCACCTGCTGCTTCCAATAAAATGGTCAAAACTACAATAAACTTTTTTTTTTTTTAAATATGTTGTCACTGTCATCTCTGTGAGTTCTTGAGCTAGAGAAGGTGGCTTAGAGTTAAATTGCTGAAAGGATTTGTATTTTTCTAGTTAGAGTCTCCTCATACACCGTAAAACGTCATTTCTCGTCCTTCACCCCGAATGCACACTCCACATCTGGACTGTTGTGAATTAACTGTGGGATCAGCTGACCTTCACCTGCTGATCTCCAGTCCCTTTGGTACTTTCAGAGCATGGGCTGCTGTGGCAGGCCTGCCTGCCTGCTCTCCCTCGTGTGTGTGCGTGCGTGCGTGTGGGTGTGTGTGTGTGCATGCATGTGTGTGTGCGCGCGTGCGCACCGGCACAGTACTAGGTACCCCGGACCTCACAGGCTCTGAGTATATGTTCTGCTCTCCAGATCTTTTTCAGGATTTGGAGGGGCCTCCATACTGTCCTCTGTGATGGTCATGCTAACTTTTGCTCCCCAGATAGTGTTGAAGGGCTCACCTTGCTGCTTTGTCAACATTTGTCATTGTAAATCCATTCAAGAAATAGCTATACTGCTCTGGGTAGAAGAGCACTAACTTGGCAAAACCACAGATGGGCTAGGGAGCTAACCCTGACTGCTCCCAACAGAGACAGGTGGATCTTTGACTTGTCTCTACCTACAAAGTGAGTTCCAGAATAGCCAGGGCTTTTTAGGAAAGCCTTGTCTCAACAGAAAGATTCCCCCAGGCCCTCCTTAGCTGGTGTAATCCAGCTGGAGGACGTGGTACACTTGTTTTTCATACAGAGGTCAAAAGCTGGAAATTAAACCCCCATAAGGGGGATTTATTGGCTTTCTGTGGTCAATATGCATCAGATTATCCTACATAGGAGGTGTAGGCATCTCTGACCAGCACATGCTGCTCCTTGGCTCCAGTTTTTCATAAAGAGCAATGGAATGAGAGAAGAGATAATGGCTGCAGACAGCTGGGTGCAGGTTTAACTCGAAACCAGACATTATTAAAGTCAGATCTTGATAGTGTTTTGTTAAAACTCAGTAACAATGTTTCTTGTCCAGGAATCCGGTGTGTGTTGGAGGCAGGGGTGCCACCATGGAATTTTCCAGTTGAATGGGGCTACTGGAGAGCAGAGCTGTCCATCTCTTTCTCATTGTGTCTCCGCACATCGATCCCACACTACCTCTTAGGCTTGACTGTCACGGAAATGCTTCAATTAACACTGTCCCTAGTCATTCAAAAGACAGGTCAGCAGAAACCAGCAGGACCCACACACACCTCTTTCCAAATGATCACTTGAAAATATAAAACATCCCAGACAGTCCCATCCCAGGTTACAGCTGATGCAAAGAGAGCAGTGTGGTAGTGAGTGTGGGGAACATCTGGGATGCCAGTGGAACCCTGAAAGACAGGTCACCTGAGGAGGAAAGCTTGAACAGGTAACTCAAAAGTATGTAGAGCCCAGCGAGTTCAACTAAAAGAAGTTACAGACAGGAGAAATGAAAAGGGAGGGGATGAGAATTCTCACTAAAAGGGAGATGTGCATTTTAAAATGCAGAAGACCACCCTCCCTCCAGCCAGGAATAAATTGGAAACTATTTTAATTGACATGGATCCTGCAATTCTGCTGCTTCTAGAAAGATGGATTAGTTGATAGATTTGCATTTTAATAAAACTAATACTTTACATTTGGTAGCTGATGCTGACTTTCAAATGAGTTGAGAAGTTATGGAGAGGTCCTGTCCTGAGCACTCTGCAGTGGTGACTGGAGTGGCCTTTCTGTGTGGGGTTTGCTCATCACACTCAAGCCCTTGTCCTTCAGTCTCCAGCAGGACAGTGAGGCAGTAACTGCTCACCAGAGGCAGATGCAACATCTGTCAGCACAAGGTGGCACCACAGACAGCTCAGAAGAACATGATGTCGACGGACAAAGAGGTAAGGCCAGCTTTTTTCCTTTATTTTTAGATTAAAAAAATACTAAGACATCTGTCATCCTATTACCCAAAGGTAACAGCTCCAGCCCCATAGGGTGGCACAGGTCTGAGGCAGGGGAATTGCCAGTTTAAGGCTAGTTAGTGATGATGACTATATGTTATTATAATTAATAGTTATTATTAGATTACAGTGAACCCACTGCTCTGTCCTTTCCCTGGGCAGGCATACTCTTCTCCGGTAGCTGTGACCCGCAGTGGGAATGATGTTAGCCGGGAAAATTTAGCATGCCGCGATGCAAACCCAGGACTCAGCATGCTAGACACACATCCACTTACCCACGTGAGCTGCTCCCGTGTGTCTAATACTTGTTTTTCTTTTTTTTTACTGGATTGTTTAAAATGTTTTCATTTGCAGCCGGGCAGTGGTGGCACATGCCTTTAATCCCTGTATTTGGGAAGCAGAGCCAGGCCTATCTCTTGAGTCAGCCTGGTCTACAGATCAAGCTCCTGGACAGCCAAGGCTACACAGAAAGACCCTGTCTTCTAAAAACAATTTTTTTTTATTTGTACTTTTAAAAACAATAAAAACCAAATACTTGGGGCTGGGGTGCAGCTCATGGGTAGGGTGTGTGCTCAGCATGCATGAGACTCAATCTCTAGCAATAAAAACAAAAACAAAACCAAACACCTGCATGACCACATGTACCACCTCACACCATGCAACACCACAAAACACACAGGTACCCCAATGACAACCACTGGCCACATGTTTTGCATGTTCACCAGATCCTCCTTGGACATGTTTTTAGGCTACATGTCTATATGTGTCTCTACACTGCACCCACTACTAGGCTCACAGCTGTAACTCTAGTTCCAGAGGATCTGATGCCCTCTTCTAACCGATTAGTACCCAACATGTATGTGATGCACAGATAGATTTAGAGGCAAAACACACAAAATTTAATTTTAAACAACAAAAAAAAGAGTACATAAGGAGCCCGAGTTTGGTTCCCAGAGCCCACCATGAGCAGCTCACAAGTGCCTTTCACTGTAGGGATATGATGCTTCCTTCTTGTCTTTGTGGGCACCTACATGTGCATGGGCATACACACAAATAAAACTTTAAAAACAAATAATCAATGTGGCAGGGTTAGTGCCTACAAGGCCCTGAGTTCGATTCCCAGTTCCAAGGGGGGAAAGGCAGTATATTCTTTTATTCTTATTTGTCAAAAGAAGGTATATATAAAAAATATTCAACACTAATCAAGGAAGTGCAAGCAAGCCACATTAAAAACTACAGTGATGCATTCCTGTAATCCCAGCACTCAGGAGGCTGAGGTAGGAGGATTCCCAGGTGTTTGTGGCCACCCTAGACTACATAGAAAGACTCTTGTGTCATAAAAACAAAAAGCCACATAACCAGAGATGTGGCAAAGGCCTAATCCCAGCACAGAGGCAGGGGATTTCTACAAATTGGAAGGTAGCCTGCTATAGAGAGTTCCAGGATGACCAGCAAGACCCTACCTTAAAAAATAAAAGTGTGTTGGGAGATGCTCAGCAGCTGGGGCTTGGAGCCCAGAACTCCTCCAGGGACCCAGGATGAGACAGGAGAATGTTCACACACTTCTAGGCCAGCTAGCCTGGCATACACAGAAAATAACAGGTTCTGGCTCAACCAAAGAGGCCAGTTGTCTTCTGACCACGACACTCCTCTGCCATGTGCATGCTGTGTCATGCTTGTACACCTGCATTCACCCTTGGGACTGTGTGTTCAGTGACCACAAAATAAAAGGCCGCAGTGAGATGCGGCATGGCTCTGTTTAGAAGAATATAAAAGAGGAAAAGGTACGTGCCCATGAGGATGTGGAGGGATCCTCTGTGTGGGGACCAGAAGCTAGTTCAGCCATCATGAGAAGAGCATGCTGCTTCTCTAAGGTTTCTCCAATGGCGGCGGACTCAGGTGAGGAGGCATCTGCCCTTCCACGTTATTGTAATAATGCTCATAATTCTATTTGTAATTGCCAAGACAGAGCCGGATGTGATAGTGTGAGCCTATAATCCTAGAACTCGGGAGGCAAAGGCAGGAATATATAGCAAGATCCTGAAGGGGGGGTAGGGAAAAGGGGGGGAAGAGAGAGAGAGAGAGAGAGAGAGAGAGAGAGAGAGAGAGAGCGCTAGCTCGCACACCAGACAACCATTTATTTCATTTGCAGTCACTCTGCATGGAAAGACCCGAATCTCCCCTGGGCCAGATATGAGAGGAGTGGAGGAGGGGGAAGGAGCCTGGGGCTGTGGGCTCAAGGCCCACGTGCTGCTCAGGACACTGGGACACTGGTGTTTCTTTTCTGCGGTTTGCTTAGTCCAAACCTCACTGGCCGCATTTCCCAGCGACACTCTTGCTGTTCAGGTTCAGGTGCCCTGTGCTTGTGTTGGCTTGGTGACAGGTTAGGTACTGAGTGGTGCTCGCCTCCGTGAACAGAACCTTTTGTTTTTAAGTGCAACTACTACATTTTCTCTTTTCTTCCATTTCCCTTCATAACATTAAAAGGAAAAAAAAAAAAACGACCTGTCATTTGGTAAGTTCATTAACTAATTCTCTTCAGTCCAGGGGATCCATATCAGCCTGCGATTTGTGTATATTCAATTTGTCCGACAGCTGTATTGACGAAGCCTTCATTACCTGCGCCTTTTGCGGGGAGGCTGGGGTAAGCCGCCAGCTGCCTTATCTAACGTCTGTTTCCATGTGGCTATAGATTTCCCGATGCCCTGTGGGCTCTGGAAGGGTCATTTTAGCAACATCTACATTCCTGAGGAGTTCATTTGTTGAGGTCAAGGGTGCTGAATCCTTAGGAAAGGAAACTTAACAGAATATGGAGAGGGAAGAAAAGCCAATTCAAAATCAGTGACAGACTAGAAGGCTCCAAGGGACAGCCTGACTGTGACACAAAGCTCCCTGCCACCCAGCTAGAGCTTAGTCTCTCTGTTCCCTGGCCAGAGTCTGCATGCTGCTCCTGAGCATTTGCTCTTGCAGAGTCAGGGAGACAGTGAGGTAGTCAGTACTTTAGAGACAGGACACATAGGTGGACAGAGGACAGACAGGTGGGAGTCAGACTCAGGGTTCCTGTCAGTAACGTGAAGGTGAAGCACGGTCTGTGATACTTTCCATGGATTACCGAGGGCTGCAGAGATGGTTCAGTGGTTAGGGATAGTTCCCAGAATCTAGGTCATAACTGCCTATCACTCTAGCTCCAGGGCATCTTAACCCTTCTTCTGGATGCCAAAGACACCCTCTCACACAAACACAGACACAGATATAGACAGAGACAGACTGACAGTCAGACAAACAGACACAGGTGTGCTCTCTCTCTCTGTCTCTCACATACACACACACACACACACACACTCTCTCTCTCTCTCTTAAAAAAAATCTTGGAGCTGGAGATGGCTCAGAGGTTAAGCGCACAGGCTGCTCTTCCAGAGAACCTGGGTTCAATTCCCAGCAACCACATGGTGACTCACAACCATCTGTAACTCCTGTCCTAGGGCATCCAGATGCCCTCTTCTGGCCTCTCTTGTCACCAGGTACACATGTGGTACACAGACATACATGAAGGCCAAACACCCATACACATAAACAAATAAACAGATATAAAATAAAATCAATCTTTTTTAGTTGGAGAAGTGAATTAGGTGGGTCTGTGGCCCTATTTTTTAGTGTCTGTAGTGGGCAGTGGCTGCCTTAGGAAGCTCACAGGATGTGTTTAGGAAATTGCTCCTGGCTCTGCTCTTACCTGCTTACATACCTACTGTGAGGTAGGCTCTGGCTGAGGCCTAGAGAGCTGTTCCAGCAGGTGTCCTTGAAATCCCAGCATTCACTGCCGTCACACCCGCTGCTACTTCTGGAAGCCTGACTCTGAACCCACTTTCAGGTGTGACTCACTTTGCTGAGGATTTGGCTGTGGTGTTCTGGATGCTTCCTCCTTGGCCAGAGAGCCTGCTGGAGGACAGGTGCATTAGCATGCAGGTGGTGCAGATAGGAGATCAGAGCAATTAACTCAGTTCTGCAGTTGCTTTCCACAAAGAGGTCCAGGGCAGCTTCAGGCCTGCCGGTCCTGTGGTGATGTCCAGGTATGGGCCTTCCTCTGTCCTGTGGTGATGTCATGTCTGAGAAGCCTAAGAGGTGTTCTGATTCTGGGAGTGACTTGGGGCATGTAGACCCTAGCTATCTGATGGAACTTTCTAGGGTAACGTTGATCCTGGCCCTTTCATCTTGCAGAGTCGCTAGCTAGGAGTAGCTTTTGAGCACTTAGTGGGGCTACCTAAGGCTACAGGACAATTCAGCTTTGTATAACTACTTCCCATCTTTTTGTGAGTTGACAGGCAAGCCAGCAGCTGTCCTGGGGCAGACAGATTCACACACCTGTGCCAGGCTCCACGGGCAGAGCTTGCAGGCCCTGAGAGCCGTGGAAGTATCATGTCTTGGGATTCTCAGCCCTAGGATGTGGGGTAAGCAAAAGTGCTGCTGTGTGTGGTTTGGCATCTAGTGCCCAGAATGCTTGCGGGAGGCTGAGCCTTTCCTGAGGGACTAGGCTGGGACAGAATCCCTGAAGCCACAGTTATTTTCCAGTTTGACTCCTGTGTCCTTTCAAGTTGTAGCGTGCTGCACTTGGCTTTAAGAGCCCCACGGAAGCCTAATAGGGAACACTTTTGAGTGTGATAACTCTGGGCTGGTATTGTTTGAGAAGATAAGCAGAAGGGGGCAGGGGATTCTGAATCCACTTATCGGTGCCTTAGCAGGAGCAGGGGCTCTCTGCACCCCCACCTACAAGCTGCAATGTTTTCCCAGGATTCTGTGGGGCACCTGCCTTGGAAAGCTTTGCTCCCAGGAGGCCCAAGCTCAGGGAGTGTGTGTGTGTGTATCTCCTACAGGGCAGAATGTCCTGCAGTTGGCCCCTCAAGCCTCTGGAGCCCCATAGAGACTGTTTTAAGGTCACATCTCAATCCTGGAGGAGAAGGGTGAGAGGGGACAGATGTAAGCCCTAGCTCCTGTTATATAATTAGATGGAACTCTTCCTTCCAGGAGGAGCAAAACGAGGCCAAGGACGGCCTAAGCCTTGAGATTGCTTCTCTCAGTGGCCTGGGCAAGTAGGCCACGGGGATTCTGCTCCGGCCAGGAGGTCCTGCCTTGGCTTCTGATGCCCAGGAGGATCTGTTCAGAGAGGAGTGTACTCTATGTTCCTCTTGGGGTAAACCCTTGGTTTTCTGTCCCAAGTGGAGGTCAGGGGAAGCTAGCAGCAGCTGTGGGCTCTGTCACTGATGGCTACAGAGTCGTTCTGGTTCTGACAGTCCTTGTAGCCCATGGCTCTTGTGAGTACAACAAACACATGTGCTTCTTTATTTACGAAGTTGAGCACCAGGCTGGCCCTTCTGAAGTTCATTACGTTTACGTGATAGTGAAACCCTGACGCTTTATTAGTTGCAGATAGGGCTGCTCATTGGAAGCTGGGCTTCTGTTCTGTGAAGCTCTGCATTCACACACACTCCTTCCACAGTGAGGACTTGTAGTCTCCCCTTGCCTCTCCCCCACCCCCAGAAGAGAATTTTAACTTCAAGACAAACAACTTCATTTACAAGTGTGCCTCTAATTAGCTGCAGAATTAGGAAAGCCGAGTTTTCCCCCATAGATCGGCTAAAGCCTCGAGGGAGACCGGTGGAATAGAGAATCGCATTTCCAATTATTTTGTTGAATTGCTAATTTAGTTATTGTGCCTGGTGTAATTGTGATGGGTATTGGGTGTGCAATTCAATTTGTTTTAAATATTTGTGGGAAGGCTGATCAGTAATGGAGCTGACCTATTTTATGGCCCAAATTGAGAGAAAAAGGCTAAAGCATAACAGCCACAAAGATATAGTTTGTTTCCATTTTTATTTGGATCTCTCTCATCCTTCTCAAGACCGTCCAACGCAACAAAAGGATTAAATTAAAAGATGACAGCATTTTGATCCTCTCCTTTTGAAGGCAGCACTGTCCCTGGTAGTTTAACATGCAGATACTGTAGGGTAGTGTGGTCCGGCCTGAGAAGTCTCCACTCCATTGTCTCTGTGCCTACAAGTGACCTGGGGAATCAGCTTGGGAACAGCATGAACCTTGGAAGGAGTGAGAACCTTGAGCACAGTACTCAGTCATAGTCAGGAGGGCAGCTCCTACTGGCTGATGTCCAGGGTGGAGCCCATGAGCCTGCACGGAAGGGAAGGGATGTTTGGTCCATGATGCTCTGAGCACAAGGCTTAGTGACCATAGTCTAAGGGGGCTGTGCACACACTCATGTGTCTTGAGCCTCGGCAGCTGTGTTGAGGGTTAGGGGTGAGACATCTTCACTCCCAACAGCAATGACTTGTAGGAACTCCTTGAGGGCCCCTGTCTGCACAGTAGAGGTCACACCCTGGGGTGCTGCTTGGGAGTTGAGTAATTCCAGTCTGGGCCTGGAGGGTCACAGAGAATGCCTGGGTGCTGTGAGCTGTGTGTCAGGGCTGCTCACCTGGAGCCACACCACCGCCACCACCACCACACATATCTAAGCTGAGCCAAACCCACAGTGGCCAGCCCTAGAAGACTTTGAGAGAAAACCGTAAGATGAAGACAGTTATTGTATGATTTGACACTAAAAGGTTTCATTTTGCACTCCAATTTGCTGATAAAGGAGCCAGTGCTTTGCGTTCCTCTTTTGGTAGAAGAGTACAGGGCAGCTGGCCCTCCCTTAGCTAGAGGACCAGGAGATAGCAGCTGAGCGGTGCAGCCCTGCTGAGGAATGGGAACCAACAAGAAGAAACCAGCGACCTGAGAGGGCAGCTGGTGCACCTGAAGGACCTGGATGCCAGTGCATGACACCCTTGTCACCCCTGCCTCTTGCTGGCTCCTTGGGCACACTGTAGCTTTGTTGCTGAGGTATAATTAACGTAGCTCAAAATCCACCTTCTTTGAGGGAAGGAGTAGAATTTTATCTTCTTTTGCACATGGGGCTGTTCTTGCCCGTGTACCTGTGAACTATATACATGTCTTGTGTCTGCAGGGGAAGAAGAGGGTATCACATCTTTGGAACTGGAGTCACTGATGGCCACCATGTGATTGCTAGGACTTGAATTTAGGTTCTCTGGAAGAAGTGGTAGGGCTTAACTGCTGAGCCATTTCCTGGTCCCCATGGAAACCCAGCCACTGTAAACCTCTAGTTCAGTGGTTCTCAGGAAGGCTGTGGTGAGATGCCATCAAAGATGCCGTCAATGCTCGTTTTAGGGTGCTTTCCTCCTCCACTCTGATTGACAGTGCATCCCTGGCCCTGGGCCCAGGAATAACTTACTAACTATAGCTGCAGGCACCATTCCTGGATGGTTTAGTAAAAAAGGTCAGACAACAAACAGCTCCAGTCAGGCTTTTCCTCAGCAGAAAGACCATCTCTAACGCAGCGTGTTCTGTAGTCTGTTCATCTTTACTAGGTCAGTGTCACAACAGTATATCTAATACCACATTTTGTGTGTCCACTCAGCTATGTAGAGAGGGTTTATAAGGCTGATGTGCATGGTCACAAGGCTCTGTGGGCCATGTTGTCTCTCTCTTGGGTAGGCAGGGCACTCCTGGTTACGTAAGTTATAGGTAACTTCAAGGTTCATGGCTTAGGCAGTGACCAAGCTTTTCCACAGTGGCAGGTTTCCCCACAGCCATTCAATGCTTCCTGGCTGTCCTCTGTCTGCAGCTGCCCTAGTGAGGACTCTCAGCAGGGCTTCTGAGCACTTCCCTAATGCCTGACGTGGGTTCTCTGCTCAGATCTTTATTAGCCATCCAGCCATCTATTGTTCGCATTTTGCGCCTTTTGCCCATTTTTAATGGGCTTGTCTTATTGTGTTGATTCCTGCATGTTGTGAATGTGAGTCCTTCACTTAAAAAAATGGCTGGCTTATTTTGCTTTTCTTAATAAGATATGTCTTTTGAAGCACAAAAAATTTGATGAAATCTGAGCCAGGTGTGGTGGTGCACACCTTTGACCCCAGACCTAAGGAGGCAGAGGCAGGTGGATCTCTATGAGTTTGAAGCCACCCTGGTCTACATAGTTCCAAGACAGCATAGCTACATAGTGAGACCTGAGCTTAAAAAACAAACAAACAAACAAACTGATTTCTTGTTTCTGTTGTAGTTTTGGTATCACATTTAAGGCGGCTTTGTCTAGCCCAAAGTCACAAACACATGGATGCTTCCTCTCAGAAATTAGAGCTCTCAGGTATTTTTTGGTTGGTTAGTTTTTGAGACAAGGTCTTACTGTTTAGCCCAGACTGGCAATAAGCCCAGGATCCTCCTGCCCAAGCCTCTTGATTACTGGGCTAACTTGTCTAGTTCTTACCTGTGTGTGTACTGTCTATTTGTCTTTAGTCCTGGTATGAAAATCTGACAATACGGTTTTTGTGCAAAATCAATTGACCATAAGTATAAGATTAATTATATAAAACAATATATATTTACTTGTTTTGAAATGAGCCAGTAGTAGTAAGTTATATTAATATTTTCAGAATTGTTTGGCTGTTTAGTCCCTTATATTTCCATAAGATTTTAGGATAAATTTGTTAATTCTGTTTTGAGACCAGGTCTCAGGTAGCCTAAGCTGGTCTAAAACTCATAGGACTCCTGGTTTATGCTAGGGATCAAATCCAGGGCTTCACACATTCTAGGCAATTTCTTTACCAACTGAGTTACATCCCCTTACACCAAATTTGTTGATTTCTATAAAGATTTCTATGTCTGCTGAGCTGGGCATAGGTACACATACCTTTTTTGAGAGGCTGAGGCATAGGACTGCTTGAGCCCAGGGGTTTGTGGCCCATGTAGGTAACACAGTAGGGCCTGTGTTTGAAAATGTAATAAAAACTAACTAAAACCCACTGCTATTCCAATGGGGACTGCACAGACTTTACAGATCGGTGTGGGAGAATTGGCATCTTAACCCCAAGGCTTTTCTTTTTTTCTGATTTGTTTTTTTATTTTGTTTTTGTTTTGTTTTGTTTTTTTGAGACAGGGTTTCTCTGTATAGCCCTGGCTGCCCTGGAACTCACTCTGTAGACCAGGCTGGCCCCGAACCCAGAAATCTGCCTGCCTCTGCCTCCTAAGTGCTGGGATTAAAGGTGTGCGCCACCACTGCCTGGCTCCTTTTACTTTTTCTATGTATGGATTTTTTTGTCTGCATGTATGTCTATGCACCATGTGTATGCAGTGCCCACAAAGGCCAGAAGAGGGCATTAGATCCACTGGAACTGCAGTTACAGATGGTTGTGCCCCATTGTGTGGGTGTTGGGAACTAAGCCCAGCTCCTCTGGAAAAGCAGCAAGAGCTTGACCACTGAGCCATCTCTCCAGCCTCTCTGCTTCATTTTTAACTTTTCTTTGAGACAGCGGTTCACTTTGTAACCTTGGATAGCCTCCAGTTTTCCATCCTTGTCTCTCCACCTCCCACGTGATAGGATTACAGACATCTGCCACCATGTCTATTTCTGTATCATGTGTCTCTTTTCTCCATTGTTAATTTTGCCTTTTGTATTTTGGGACTGTGCTGATAGGTTGATTATTATAGTTTTAGGACGGAAGGGACAGATCTCTCTCTCTCTCTCTCTCTCTCTCTCTCTCTCTCTCTCTCTCTCCAGGGTTTCTCTACATAGCACTGTCCTGTAATTCAGTATGTACTCCAGGCTAGCCCTAAACTCTCACAAAGACTTTGAACTTTCACAGGGTTGAGACTGTTATAGGTTGGAACTTTTGAAGTTGGACTAAATGCATTTTGCATTATGATATCGCTATAAGCCTGTGGTGGCCAGGGAGTGGAATGTGATATTTTGAATAAAAATGACCCTCACAGGTTCACAGGGAATGTCACTGTTAGGAGGTGTGGCCTTGTTGCTGCCTTTGAATCAAGATATAGAACTCTCAACTTCTTCTCCAGCATTGAGTCTGAGTGCTGCCATGTTCATTATCATCATTACCATGATGATAATGAACCAAATCTCTGAAGCTGTAACTCAACCCCAATTAAATATTGTCCTTTATAAGTGTTGTGGCTATGGTGTCTCTTCACAGTGTAGAAAGCATAAGACAGAAACTGGTACTAGGGTCTGGGGTGTTGCTGTCAAGGCCTGATTGTGCTTTTGTTTGGAGGAATGTGAACTGTGGATTAGAAAGCAGTTGAACTCCTTAAGCAGGGTTAATGGGCTGTACTAGAACCATGGAAGACAGTGGAACTGAGGGTGACTTGAACTGGGGGGCCTAGCTCAAGAGGTGTCAGAGGAGAATGTCAGAGGCCTCAAGTACGTGCTTGGCTGCTAGAACCTGTATATAAGGTCTCAAATTTGATATAACTTTCAAAGTCTTGTTGATATGTTCTTTTTTTTAATGCCTTATAGGTTAAGTAGCATGCCATTTTTATAGTACTCTATAGTATGTATGTCCTATATAGTGGTTAAAATATGCAGTGTGATATACTGAACTGTGCATTTTAAAATGGTACATATATTTATGTTGCTTCATAACAGATCTCCAAACCTTTTCATCCTAACCAGTCCTGGGCCACTTTATTCGCTGTGCGTGTGTGTGTGTCTCTGTGTGTGTGTCTCTGTGTGTCTGTGTATCTATGTGTGTATATGTGTGCCTCTGTGTGTATCTCTCTGTGTGTAGGGCACCATCTCTGTCTACGTTAGTTCCTGGGGAGATGTACGAGGAGTGGACCTTGGATCATATGTAGTGCTATTATTTAAAAGGTTTTGATGGGAGCTGAAGAGGGGGCTCAGTGGCTGAGAGTGCTTTGCTCTTCCAGAGAACCAGAGTTGGTTCCCAGAACTCAAGTTGGATAGTTCACTGCTTGAAGTGGCAGCTCTGGGGACCCAATGCTGGCCTCCACAAGCACATGCATTCATGTGGTATACATGTGACAAACACACATGTAAATAAAACAGGGAAAAGGTTTTGTGGGACTATCTTCACAGCAGCAAGCCCCTTTTGCACATATCACTTACAGGAAGTTCTACCTCCATATTTTTAGCAAAAGTCACTGTCACTTTCACATGTGCCATCCTAAAGCACCTGTGGTGACATTGTGCTGTGGCTTTGTTATTCTCCATGAAGTGATGCTGGCCATCAGTGTGTCATCTCTGGAGAGATGTCCAAGTGTTTCACACCCTTTAAGGGGTCACAGGCTTTGTTGCTGCAGTTGGGCTCTTTATTTTAGATATCAACCCCTTACTGGGTATAAGATCTGCATTTGTGACTTACATTAAGTTAGATTCATGGTTGTCTTAAGGATATTCTGCTGGCTAGAAATCAGTACAAGACTGGCAGTCTTGTAGCTTGGTTCTACTGCAGCTTTCTTCTTCCTCTTCTGTGTGATTGGCATGTATATTATATTACAAGGTATAATTTCAAAACTCTTGCTTTTACATGATAATGAACCAAATCTCTGAAGCTGTAACTCAACCCCAATTAAATATTGTCCTTTATAAGCATTGTGGCTATGGTGTCTCTTCACAGTGTAGAAAGCATAAGACAGAAACTGGTACTAGGGTCTGGGGTGTTGCTGTCAAGGCCTGATTGTGCTTTTGTTTGGAGGAATGTGAACTGTGGAACTTTTGGCTTAGAAAGCAGTTGAACTCCTTAAGCAGGGTTAATGGGCTGTACAAGAACCGTGGGGTGTGGGGGGCATGTGCCATGTACATGTGTGACCATCAGAGGACAACTTGCTAGTGTTGGTTCTTCTAGTCCACCATGTGGGTTCTGGGGATTGAACTTGGGTTGTCAGACTTGGTGGTAAGAGTTTTTACCTGCTGAGCCATCTTGCTGGCCCAATCTTTTATTGATAATGTCTGTCTGTCTGTCTGTATTTTTGAGACCAGATCTCAATATGTAGCCTAGGCTACTTTGAACTGGAGATCTCCCTGGCCAGGGAGGTACACCCAGCATAACTGTGGGACTACTGGTGCTTCCAGAAAAGATCACATGTGATCTTTGTATTGTCCATGTTATTTTTCTTTCCTGGGGCAGATCTCTCTGTGTAGATGTTCATTGCTACTTGGAGTCATCTTTTTCCCTAATGATTGACTGCCTGTAATAACTTTTGCAGGCTGGCCTGCTGGTGTACATTATTATTTTTTTAACCTTCACTTATTTTAGAGATAGTTTTGCTATTCTTATGGCTCTTTTAAAAAATGATTTATTTTTAAATTTCTACGTGTGTACCACATGTGTGCACCAGGTGCCTGTGGAGGTAAGAAGAGGGTGTCAGGTCTCCAGGAGCTTGCATTGTAGTCAGTTGTGAATTGCTCTATGTGGGTGCTGGAACTAAACTCAGTTCCTCTGGAAGCACAGCAACTGCTCAATGCTGTGCCATCTCTCCAGTCCTGTCCCCTGTTTAGGATTCTGAGTTGCCCTTCCCCATAGTGTCAGCTGATGGCATCCTGGTGAGGGGAGTGGGTGCTTTGCTGTTCCCTGTACAGTTCTTAGGGTCTCATCTTTTGGTCACTTTGGTTGTTTACTCTTCTTGGTGTCTATGGAGCTTTCTGGCTATGGAAGTTAATTTCATCTGATTGGGAAGTTTGCTTCAAATCTCCCTCCGCCCCCTCCCTTCCTTGTCCCTAGCCCCATTGGCATGCTTGGGTTGCTGCATTAGGATTTGAGGCTGTTTCTTCTTTTTTTCATCCTTTTCCCTGTTCTTCACGTTGGGTGATTCTACCGCTTTCTTAGTTTACACTCTTTGGCTCTCCAGAGTTTGCCCACACCATAGCACACCGGCAGCCAGTTATTTTTGTTTGAGATGGGACCTCTGTGAAGAGTCACAGTGCAGTGATTCTCCAGCCTCTGCCTCCTGAGTGTTGGGATCATAGGCATGTACCCAGCTATTAGGATGTACTTTAAAAATGTGTTTCTTTATTGAGATTCTCCATTGTCTAATTCAATGTTGCACACTTTATTGATTTTTGTGTATATGAATGTTTTAGCTGCATGTACACATGTCCTTGGTGCCCATGGAGATTAAGAAGAGGGCATTGGATTCCCTGGACATAGTTACAGACAGTTGTGAGCTACCATGTGGGTGCTGGGAATTGAACCTGGGACCACTGTAAGAACAGTGCTCTTTGCTACTAAGCCACCTCTCCAGCCCCACATACTTTAATTCTTAAAATGTGGTTTCCTTTCATTGATTCTGTTTAACCATGGGTTGAACACAGCAGGTTCTTTTGCAGGCTAAACATCTGCTGTCACTGAGTCATTTCAAAGACCCTGGTCATATTTGTAATAGATCTGAGGTCTCTGGTAGGTCCAACATGTATGCCACATAGATTTCTTTTGACTTTCCCTTTGAGGATGAGTTTTTCTTTGAATGTATCAGTTTTAGTTGAAAAAAAAATTAGTAGAAGTTTTCAATTTTCTCTTAGTTAAGTGGCTTATTATTATTTTGGTTAAGACCAGCCCTTACATAGCTCAGGCTGGCCTTGAATTTACTATGTAACAAAGTAGCCCAGAATTCCTGACCTTCCTGTTCCTATTTCCCAGGCACTGTATTTCTTTCTTGGCACCTTGACTTAATCAATGGGTTCTGTTTCCTGCTTAGCACACAAAGTTCCCACTCTCTTCCATTTTACAACAATTTTGAAGCTGAGCTTCCTAAGACCACCCTGTGCCTAGTGGCCAAACAACAATTTGGGCAGATATTCCCAGAACTAGGTCCTCTTCTGTTGTCTATTTGCTTCTATGAGGGTGCATATTCAGTTTGAAAGCGTGCCCTGGCTTGTGGTTTTGGAGTCCTCCTCTTGCATTTCCGCATGTGCCCAGCTATTGAGTGGATACACAGAGACTACAGCAAGACCTCCTGTGGCTGTGTTTCCCGTTCTGACAACTGTCCGGCTAGGCTGCTGTTGCTGCCAGGCTAGCTGGGAACTGGCCCTCCTGCATGTTTACTAGTTACAGTTACTGCCCATGCCACTGGGCATGGAATGTTATTGGACATGAGCCTCATCCAGGATCCCAGGTTAGAACGTTTTTAGGGTGAAATCACTGGGATGGCTTTCTTCCTTTCTCTTGCATCCTAGGGAAAGCAAGCCTCACTCCAGAAGACCCTTGAGTCCTTCTGTGAAGGCTCAGCAGCACCTTCTCTGGGATGCTGCAGGGCTCCATGTCACTTCTGCTCAGCATTCATGTCTACTCAAAGCCTAGAGGATTCTTGGATGCTGAGGACTAATTCTCCGACAGTGTCCTATGAGAAAGGTACTTTTGAGTGATGACGATCCCTAGTTTTCTAAGAAATGAACAAGTAGGGATGGTAAGACTCAGTGGGTAAAAGTGCTTGCCATATAGCTTAATGTTTGATCCCCGGAACCCATGGTGTCTTTTCACCTCCATCCGTCTACTATGGCACCCTTGAGCCTTCACTCTCACACAGCATAAGTAAGACAGCTGCCCGGAGAATCTGCTAGTACCACCCAGCAATGTAGTCATGATATCTAGACTTCTCGGAAAGCTGTTACAACCCACAATGTGCAGGTGAGGCATTGGGAGCTTTCCCAGGGATGGAAATGAAGAGCCCAACTTAAGACTCACCTGGTCCAAGCAGGGTCTTGCTATGGCCCGAGGCTGGCCTGGAATTTGCTGTGATCTTCTTGCTCTCCCTCCAGATTTCTGGGATTAGAGGTATGCATCACCCTGCCCAGTTCTATCTGCACTTTGTATGTGGCAACTATCAAAGGGCCAGACAGAATGCTGTTAGCTTTTTCCTATCTCCAAGCCTGAGCTTTTTGTGTGGTTTCTATCTCTCCTCATCTCTAGCAACCTCCTGCTTCCTCTAGAATAATCAAGTCATTCAGCTCCACAGACTAAGGTCTAGCCTACCCACTTTCAGTTCCCACCTGGTGGAGCCTGCTCTGGCTTCACAGCCTCCTGAGGTGGAGGTGCTCTTATCCTATCTTCCCACCACCTGCAGGGCACCTTCCTTTGGGAGGCACAGCTTACTAGAGTACTGAGTTTATGAAGCTGTCCTAATACCAGTACTTGTTAACTGCCTAATAGGGTTTCCAGCCATGATAAGGCATCCAGCTATGTCTAGGATCAGGGAAACCCTAGTAGACACAAAGGCAGCTTAGATGTCTGAGGCACATGCAATTTTTGAAGTATAGAAAATAGCTTTCAACCTAGTACTATTTTTCAGTACTTGTCCAGGAAGAGCTAACTAGCTTGGACACCAGATTTTGTGGAACCCAGGACAATGTTCCTTTTTTTTTTTTTTTTTTTTTGGTGCAGGCCCTGATCTAAACTTTCCCACACACTGACCCACATTCTGATATCAGAGGCATTTAAGAGCAGGAGCAGCTAGCTTCAGGTCTGGCACCTGCTTGCTTTGTCCGTCACTCCAAGTGGCCTCGAATAACCACAGACACCAACACTTCCATCCTGACAAGAGGCTTCCAGTCTAGATTGTCTGTGTACTCATGCTCATTTGGGCCTCTGAGCTCTCTGCCTCCCCAGGCAGTGTGAGCCTATCTCAGAAGCATAGACCAGTGCTAGCTAAGCACAGGGTTTGCTGAAAGCCCATACCCTAGCCCATGCCCTGGCCCTCAGCTGCAGACCAGGCTTCTGTGCCGACTCAGATTCTCTGTTCACAGGGTGCAGCTGCAGGCAGAGCAGCAGTTCTCACAGGGGATTCCTATCCCTCTACTTATTGATTTGAGATAGGCTCATATATAGGCCAGGATGGCCTAGATCTCACAACCTGCAACCCCTTGAATGCTAGATTATAAACATGGGCCACAAAGCCCAGCTCTAGCCTCTCTTCTTGCTCCTCTTTCTAGAACACTGACTTAGGGTAGTTAATATATTTTAGCATATTATTCATAAAAAGTATCACCCCCTGCTTACAAACAAAACAATTCCCCCCAAACAAAACTGAGCTTAATAATCAGCCAAGACCCCTACTCCCTTGCTTTGCTGCCTCCATTCCTCGGGGGCACAGAGCTCATTCTGAGGAACTGGGGGTAGGAGGAGTCAAGGATACACAATCATGACTTTCCTACCCCCTATTGCTCTAAGTGCTCAGTCTTTAAGACAAAGAAGGCCTAAAAATCCTTAAGGATGGGGTGGTCCCAGAACTCATAATGCTGAGGACAGTGGAAGTCCTGTATGCTGGCAGGGAGCAGGGTTCAGAGTTTCAAAGATTTTTGGTTTGGCTTTTCTCTGGGCTGGGACTCTGGAGCTGGTACCCACAAACAGGCTGAGTTCCTTCTTCCTGAGGTCTTATTCCTACCCTAGACCAATTCTCTTTTGGGGGAGTGACTTATTAGGACTCCCACCTGGATCTTGGCAGTAAAAATTCTATAGTAGAACACTCTATGGGAAAACACCACTAGAGAATTTATATTTAGCTAGAGGGATCTGGAATACTGGTAGTGTCAAAACATAGGGCAGGCCAAGGCCAGCACTGGACAGCTATCCATTTCTTATCCCATTCATTCTTAGCAATTTCAGGAGAGAAAGGCTAGCTGGTACTGTAGAGCCACAGAGGGGCTTGTCCCTTCTCTGGCCCCTGCAGTCTGCTGAAAGTGGGACCAGATAATGGGTGGCTGGACATGGACTGAAATGACAAACAGTGACTCTTCTACAAATGTGGAGGTTTATTTCAACAAAACGTGAAAAGAGTGCATTGGACTGAAGCCCCCGCTCATTGGTGTGTGTGTCCATTGGATTCTCACTGACATGAGTGAAGGCTGCTTTGTGAACAAGTGGACAGATAATATGGCAATCTCAGTTCAAGCAAGTCTGGGTCAATACATCATTCATCCTCCTCCCTCAGTGACCGTGCATGTGTAATGGGCTGTGGGACCGTCAGATTGCTCATGTGCTGTGGCTCTGACCTCTCTATGAGAAGCCCCGGTCCTGGATGGGGCAGCAGGGAAACGGGAATTAAACAAGCACAACCCACTTCACCTCTGAAGAAACGGCAGGACAGGCCTCCAAGAAGGCAACTTTCATACCGCCAAGGCTGTGTGGGATTGGATGTACTATAAGCAAAGTGTAGAGGCTGGAGACAAGTCTCTTCAAGGTAAGCAGAGAACCAGGGGCCAGGGAGCTTCCTTTTGGACTGAGGATGCTCCCTACCTGATCCGGCCCTGGCCCTCCTGTTCCTTCCACCAGGGATTGTGGGGGTGGGGCAACTTGCATCTATAGTCCCTTGGATGTCCATTTTCAGTGTGGCACCACTGAGAAGGTCCTCTGGAATATCTATCTGCTTGAGGTGCTCCTGAAGGGGAGCTCAGCTCTTTTCATGGAATCCAGGTTAAGGCTCAGACTGAAGTACTCACTCGAATGGTTTCTGTGGCAGGCACCTTTTTTCCTCCTTGATCTTCAGTGACAGATATATTAGTCATAAGGTAGAAACGGGGTGTTATACCAGCTCTGATCATCTCCATTCTTGCTTTAGGAACACCAATGCTGAACCATAAGCTGCTTTCTTGGGTAAATGGGTTGTTAAACTCTTCGGGCCACTCCTGAGGAGGCCATGTTGCTGGCCAAGGAGGGCCCAGAAAGTCTGGAAACACCAGCACCAAGACTGAACTGTAAGGTATCTTAAGGGCAGGTGAATTCTTGTTCCCTGGAAGCCTCCTCATATCAGGAAGGCCAGTTTCTGGTGCTGAAAGCACAGGTGTCATCAGGTGGGTGACCTGTCACACCTTCTGATAGGCATAGGCATAGCCCCACAGTGACAACCTGTCCCCAGAAGAGACTTCTCCTGTCTTGAACTACTCTCCGCCTATCACCAACAGGAAAGAGCCTCCTCTTAGCTCACCACCTCAGGCTCCTGCACTGTCTGCCTGCCTCCATCCACCCACAGAGGCTAGGGCCCTTACACACAGGCCTTTAGCTCCTAGGTATAGTGACAATGTGACTACACAGTGATAAGGAAGGTGGCGGCGGGTTGACCATCTCCCTGGGGAGATGCCATTCCAAGTGGTCGAGAGTGTTTGGCAACAATGACACGGTCTGCTTGTGAGCCTGCCTGTTAGATCGTGGCTTTGCCCTCATCTCTGTGTTCTCACAGGCCTGTGACAGATTTTCTGCTCTGACATTTCTCATAAATAGTTATCTTGCTGTGGTTAGATGGGGGACTGTTCCTCTCCAGTGCCTGGGATGTGCTTGGCTGCACGTGGGGTAATGATCGATGGACTTGAGTCTCCTCCTTCCTCAGCCCCAGCCCTCCCCTGCTGCCTGTGGCTGTGGCTCATGGGGCAGGGGCTGCAGCCATTTGGACACTGTTCACATGACCCTATGCTGGGGCAGGCAGGACAGAAGAGCAGTCCTGCTTTTAGTAAGACCTCATGGTACAGGCACGTACCTTTCATTGCCTTCTCAGTCCTGTGCATGGAAAGAGGACAGTCATCACAGCTGGGCTAATATAAATACTGAATCAGGTATGTGTGACTGGGCTTTGTGATCCTATAGCCCAGGATGTCATGCAGAGCCTGAAACACTCAAGGGGAAGCAAATGCCACTGACTCCAGTCCCAGGCCTCCCTCCGGTGCCTTCTCATTACAATGGTCTCAGACGGGAGAGGCAGCCCTAGCTCTCTTCTCCGGAGACAGGGCAAGGATGGGTGGGAAGCTCCTCCTACGTGGACGGGGAATCCATAGTGGAGAGGATCCTTACAACTTCTGCTCGCTGAGTGGGTGAGATGTGCTGGGTCATGTGGACGATGGAATCCATGGCAACTTCTGGATTGGCCTGTACCAAGCTGGAGAGAAGATTAGGGACAGTGAAGAAAAGATAGGTAGAAGGGTCTCCACTGTCGTGCTTAAGAACTGCCAGACAGATACATACCATACTCACCGTGTCATGGATGTGCCTATGTTCAAAATGTCCCTGGTAGCTAGGGAGTAGTATAAAATGAACTAGAAAACATCTTTCTATGTTAGAAAATAAAGAGTAATTAAAAAATAACCCCCCCTCCCCCAAAGAAAAAATGACGGGGACACACTGACAGTGGTGCCTGTATGAAGGGCACTTCCTAGACAGAATTATTTTGGTGCCAAATGTCCCAAAGCAAACTCTACCATGAGGTTAGTAGGAATAGTCTCCACCAATAATGAATATAGACAGGTATCGGGGAAGACATGAGCTCTTGCGTGTAGAGTTTGAGTGGAGTATAATTGTGAAAGGCAGAGTCCAGATCAAGGAGCCGCGTGGCTAGGCAATAGAATTTTAACATCAGGGGTCAGATGATCTTTGGGTGCCTTTCAGTGGGGTACTCTCTGATGGCCGGAATACTGCATGTATGATGATATGGCCATAATACAGAACTTGAATCACAAACATCAGATAACCTAAAAATAAGAATGTTCTACAAACGGAAGACCGGGGGCTGGAGAGATAGATGGCTCAGTGGTTAAGAGCACTGACTGCTTATCTAGAAGTCCCGAGTTCAATTCCCAGCAACCACATGGTGGCTCACAACCATCTGTAATGGGATCCGATGCCCTCTTCTGGTGTGTCTGAGGACAGCTACAGTGTACTCTCACACACACAGATTAAATAAATAAAACAGAAACAAACAGAAGACCAGGGCACGGCAGCGCAGAGGACTCCCACATGCTCCAGCACTGAGCCAAACACACTCAGGGAGAACTCCATAAAAGCACTCAGTCAGTGGCCTACTAAAAGTCCTTCTTTACTATAGCCACCTAGGAGAATGCTCTGTCCTTAGAGAGTCAGCACACAATGTCAATAAGGTAAACACAGAAACAACAGGAGAATTACTAGTACCAGCTTTTACTTTTGTGACTTTTTTTCCTAAGTAATATATTTCCAAACAGTATGGCCATCTCCCCAGGAAATGTGAGCTTCCCCTCCACCTAGAATCATGTACTTGGTTTGACTATCTGTACCTAGAGGGAACGCATGAGTAAAGGTGTCCTGGGTCAGCTGAGAGGAGGCTGTGTCTCAGGGCTGTATCTGAATCTGTGGGAACCACAGAGATCAGGGCAGCATTATCTCATAGTTTATTCTAAACTCTTTATTTTAAAGAAATTAGCCCCCCTAGGCTCGAGGACCCTCCTGGTGATCTCACCTGCGGATCTGCTTGAGGACATAGTCTCTGCTGATGTATTTGATGTTCTCCTCTATCACGGAGCGGACGCCATCTTCTTCTGTCAGTTGCTTCTCCAGCCACTCCACCAGGTCCTTATTATTGTCCCAGACGTAAGCCTGCAAACACGCAAGTCTTGGTCAAACCCCAGGGGCCAGGCCTAAACACCCAATTGTCTAGCATCCCCAAAGCTTTCTTGGTGTAAAACACTGTTCACAATTCTCCTTTTGTGGTTGGATGTGGCAAGGACAGGTTCGCAGCCTTTGTCTCCCTTCCTTTGACCTTCAGATGCTCACTCACATGGGAGCCTGTTCTGTGAGGCTCTGGCATCTACTGTTCTACAGTAGGTCTGTGTGGAGCAGGGAGGGTACTTAAGAGTGTGACCAGGAGGGAAAGGTGTGTTATGTGGCTGTTTCTTTTTGGAAGCACAGAGACACTGATCCTCAAGGGCCATTCCTGTGGCAGACAAGACTTCACACTGTGCCTTAGCCCTCTAGCTGGGGAAGCTTGCCTGCCTGGTAAAGACACATGGGAGCAAGGCTTTGAGGACAACACACAACTTGGCTGCGGATATGGGGGAAATCTTGGTGCTACAGTATTGCCACCAAGCAAGAAAGCCACCCCAGTCTAGAGAGCACGGCGGAGGGTCAAGGAGTCTGTAGCCCTCAGAGTCTCACAGCCCACCTCTCGCCTCCTTTCTTTCAAGATCATTTAGCTGAGTATCTGAGGCAGCTGACTACATAATAACTCAGGAGTGTGTTAGAAGCCTAATAGCCTTCTCCTTGCTCTCTTCTCTCATTTCTTTACAAATCATTTAGGAATCGTTTTGTTAATGGTTTCCGGAAAACCAAGTACCACCATTAGGGCTCATTCATATTTATGTCATTTTGTTTGGGTAATTAACCACAAAGCTCGTCATTTAAAGGTGTGCTATCCTTTTCTGTTATCACTAACGAAGTCAAAGTCAGAATGACAATGAGTTTGGCGCTGCAATTTAATAGGTGGGCACTGTAGGGACTCTGAGGCTTGTGTTGTGGTTTCCGGAAACCCAGATACAAGCAATGCCACAAAAGCCACAGCTGCAACCTCAGGGCCTACACAGTGTAGACTGAACATTCTAAGAAGCATCTGGCATTAGGAAGGACACTGGGTTGTCTTCTAACATACCATGCTTTAAAAATACCATTTATTGCTAGGTGTGGTAGCTCACACTTCATCCCAGCACTTGTAAGGCTGAGGCAGGAGGATAGAAGGTTAAGGTCAGCCTGGGCTACACTGAGGCAAGGGTACAGAGTGAGACCCCGTGGTTTCCTTTCAGACTCACATCCTCCCCTAACTTAGCTGGTGAGCTGGCCGTGCCTGCCTGTTCACTATGGCTGGATCACATGTTCCCAGGCCTAAGGAGCAGTGAGTGTTTTCCAGCAGCCTGTCGCAGCCTGTTTTCCTGGCTCAGATTTGCTCACTTTGGGCATATCTGATGGAAGCCAACTCTCCTCACAGAACGAGCTGGGGACTCCCCTCCTCTGTGTTTCATTCCAGAGTAACAACTCTGAGGGTCTACAACAGGGAAGCGCTTTTGCTCCTACAGAAAACTGTGGCAGACTCTGCTGACAAGGAACGCCTTGTTCATGTGGTCCAGCTTATAGCTGGCCCCAGATGAATGAACACCCCTGGAATCTAGTCACTGCCACCTTTATAAACCTGGCCATTGCTATCAGTGGTGATTAAAAGTTCTGTGGCTTGAGGACTGACACCTTCCCCAACGTGGGAAGGATTTGGTGGAGACAGGTGCAAAAAATAAAACAATAACAGCTTTAGCTTCAGAAGGAAACCAAACAAAACTAGATTCACTCAGGAGTCCCAACGCCTTTAGTTTAGGAGAATATTTAATACTCTTATTAATCATTTTTAATCCGTTTGCTTTTAATTAAGGAACAGCATGATGCTTTGCTATCAACATATGCCAGGGAGCAGATTAATTGTGGCTTAAGATAACTCTCCTTGATTGGTGTAATGCATTAGCTAACGAGATGCCAGCTTCTAACGATGCTCACACACTACACTGGAGAAAGCCAGCTACCCTCTAGAGTAAACACCCTTGCCTTCCCCTCCTGCAGCCACAAGCTACGGTGGGTGAGTGTTCAACATTCTAACAGTCCCCCTGCAGAGCTACAGCACCACACTCCAAGCCTTTACATGCTTAAAACCATGGACCCTGCTATGGTGAACCCTGCGATGAAACATACTGTTTGTTCAGAACACGACTGACCGGATGATGTCACTAAGCTCAAAGTACATGAAGACCATGAAGTGAGTACATGAAACTTTGTTTTTAACAAAAAAAAAAAAAAAAAAAAAAAATGCATTTTCTCAATGCTGTTTTGTCTGAATCAGTCTGGGAGGGTTTACCATGCTCTCTGCTCTGAGCTATTCTGTTCCACTTAGGAAATGCAAGCTGCCTTCAAGAACAGCCTCACCATTCCAGCCATGAGGAAGGACAGGCGATCTCTGTTCCAAGGGGTTGAAGTCATTATCATGTTCTTCCTTAGAATTATAAAAATATAGCTATCTACTATGGATTTTAAACAAGTATGGCATGCTGGCTACTTGCCTCATGACGAGCATCTTAATATCAATAAAATATCAATAATTAAACATCACACTTGCTTGTCTTACAATACACATTCAACAGACACTCTTTCTGCATCAATGGATAAGTATCTCAGGCACCACTCAGCCCCACTAATTATATGTGATAATTAGTCTAGCTTACAAAATCTAAATGACCTGTTTGAAAAGGTTCCTTTCTAATGCATTGGACAGCTGTTAAGCTTTCCCCAAGCAATGGTAGAACAGGGCCAAGGAGTGACTAGGGCACAACCTGGTGTCTATGAGCCCTGACTACCACACCTATGAATGACCCCACTGTGTGGGTTTCTTAAGAGATTCTTCCAGCTGGAAAGATGCCTAGGAGCCATCTGAGCTGGTGTGGAGGGAGGGGTTGGGGTAATGATGGAGATATATACACTCTAGAAAGATTGTTTCCAAGGTTAAGACCTTCCAACACCCAAGATAGCAGGTAATTCCTTTCAGAGGCTTTGGAGAACACCACAAAAAGATCATGCAAGCAGTGGCTTGCTAGATTCCATGGCTGGGCTAGGCAATTCCTGCCATTTTGCCCTCACCTCATCCCGCCCTGGTACACTGAACTATCTGTGGGTTGCTTGAGGCAATAGAGACCTATCAACACAAGATCCCATTCTGTTTGGAAATCCAGAAGAAGAGGAAGCAGGCAACTCTGGACAATTAGAATGAATCAGGGCACTAAGCCCTGAGAATACTACTGTGAGCCAAGCAATCCTTCCAGGACATGTCAGTACGACCAAATCTCATGCTTTAACTATTTCTTTCACTCGCTCTTCCTCCCTCCTACTTCCTTTCTCTTCTTGAGACAAGGTCTCACTATGTATTCTTGGCTAGCCTGAACTTATAGAAATCTCATCCATGAGTCTGGGGATTAAAGGCATAAACCATGCCTGGCTGCTATTAAACTTCTAAAATGCTTTGCCTTTGACACTAAATCCTGTGACACCATAACCATTATTCCCATTTTATACACAAGGGAATGGGGGTTCAAATAATGTGTCCAAGCAAATAAATTTAAAATGAGAAACCTCAGAGTTTGAGATCTCAAAACCCACTTTTTTCCGTTCCAAGAAAAGTCTTAACTGTGATTTCTCCTGTTGGAGTCTGCAGGCACAGAACCAATCAGCCTGTTAGAAAACTGTATACCTCAAATTGTGGCGCTAGAAATCAAAACAGAAACCATCGTCAGGAAGCAAACATGTGCTACGTTCGCACAACCTAATTCAACCCATAGCTCTTGAAGCTTTTCCTCAGGGAGCTGTGGTTGCGAAGCAGCTTCTGACCACAATGAAACCATGAGCCACAAACCCAAGAACCTCCTCCAACAGGATCACCCAGTGGATCCAAGCGGAATCCTAGAAATCATGGGATGAAGATCTCTAAAGGAACAGAAGTTTCATATCGTTCAAGAAAACAAAATCTCTGAAGGAAAAAAACAATACAAAGCATGGCTACTAAATGCCTATCGCTTCATGACTTCTGCACCAGTAGCTACAACAAAGACCCAGCACTCAAAAAGACTCTACCAGTCTCTGTGCTTGAGGGAAACAGCACATGAAAGCTGTCACCATTAGAACTGTGTGTGTGCCCCACACACCGAGTGCTCAGCCATTTCCTAACATCAGGCAGCTTCTATGGTGGCCCTGCAGAGCCACTACACCTTGAACACTGCAGCACTTTCTTCTCTCAAGGGCGCTGCTGATTTTATCACCTATCCCACACTAACCAGGTCCTGCTGAGCCTGCAGAACGTGGCAGGAGGTTTCAAAGTCGCATGTCCTGACTTCACAAGCTCAGTTGTCCTTCCTTTCTCTCTTTCCTGTCCCTTGGCAGGAGATCTCACAGGGAATGCAATCTTCTGTAAACATGGGCAAAGGAAACAGTATCAACTATTGGGGATCGCTGGTATTTAATGCGCAGACAGCCTCTTCCCGAGCTGTGTGCCTGCAGTGTCTTCTGCACTCAATCCAGCCGGGAGCCCGTGCACACAGAGCTCGCACTGATGAGAGATAGCAATGACTGGTTCCTTTAGACACGCTGCCCCCTGGGAGGATGCCACTAAGGAGCAAGTGAGGGACCTATCTATTCACTTCATGCTTGGAGGGAAGCTATTCCTTCTCCTCATCCTTGTGCCCACCGAGGCTGTGCACGTCCATTAGTGACTAATGTGGTAGGGAGGCGTATGGGCCACACACACACACTCCATTTACCTAGCTGGCCACTCTTAACTGGAGAACAACCTCTTATTTTACACTTGCATGACTTTCAATGCCAACTTCCACTAGAAGCTGCCAGTAGCCACTGACAAAATTGTCTCACTCAATTATGATGCCAGAGACTGACCTTAACCTGAACCAAATGTCAGAGAATGTCCCACTCCCCTGCTGCACATCTGAAATATTTATCCAAGAAGCTTCCCAGTCATAAAGAAACAGGCAGACTTAACACAAAGGTGAATTTCAGAATACTCCACATCACTGGCTTTAAAACTGATGGTGAGTTTTACAGCTCCTTGATGAGAAAGGTCATTAGCAAAGACTCCAGGTAGCATTTTTGAGGAGACTGGAGTGACCCTCTGTAGGACAAGGCCACCAGCCACTTCCCATCAATATCTGACAGTCACCAAAGATTTTGATCACACAAGTAATAAATGACAAAGTATATCTGTCTAATAGCCTGATAAAGTAGGACCAGCAAAATGGCTTAGCAGTTAAGGACACTTGCTGCCAAGGCTGAAGACCTGAGTTTGATCCCAGGAACCTATATGGTAAAAGAAAGAATCAATTCCGTCAAGTTGTTCTCTGACTTCTGTGTGTACACTGTGGCATGCCTGTGTAGGCAGGAATACTGTCTCTCACTGCTAAGCCCCCAGGGTCTAGCATGTTGTAAGTGTTACATATGGTTTGCTAAGTGACTGGGTAGCTGCAGATAGGCCTTTCTAGCTTTTCTAACAGGATCTGATAGCATAGCATTTGGCTGTGTGTACACAGGGGAGGGTTTGGGCATTAGGCTCCTCTTTTAAGTCCTGCCCCTGAAGGCCTGTAGATTCTTTGACAACCCTTGTAATTCTCAGGTGCGCTGTACAGGTTTGTCAGTAGATGCCTCACATACCTTCACCGTGCCTTCCACTTCTACAAACCAGCGTCTCAACATGGCCTGGATCTGGCCATCAGTCAGCTCAGGGTTGGCATTGTGAATTTTCTTCTTGACCAGGTCCTCCAGCAGGAGGCGCCTCAGCCGCCAGTAGAAGAAGGTGCGGGATGTTTTCCAATCTAAGATATCCTAAACTCACAGAAGAGCATAGAGGAATTAGTGTAGTCACTGTAGCACTGGCACATAATCTGAAGGAACCCCACAGGCATAAAAAGCTACTCTCTAGGAAAGCCCTTGGACACTCCAAAACTGGCCTGAATCCCCCACCCCTCCACTCCCTCCCAACAAATCGCAGTACACTCCACATAGAGTAGCCTGCCAAAGGCTACCAAAGACTTCACAGTGGTTTTCAGCAAGAGACTGAATTCACAGAGAACTAGAAAGGTAATAATCTGTTTTGAGCAGCCAGCTCAACTTTCATGCAGATCAAAGGCGAATCAGCTGTTACCATAACCTTGACACAGTAGTACCCCACAGTCTGAGGTTCACCTGGATTTATGTCACTAATGAAGGCACACATGACTCAGTTTCCTACTAGAATCCTCAGAGCTGTGTCAGGATTCCAAGGAAATATAAATCATTTTATTTTAGATGACAGGGGGACACAGAAAAGGGGAAAGATCTCAAACAACACTGGAAATGGTTTGATCTGCATAAGCCGTGCTGATCTGGCCCTAGCAGCTTCTTGTGCCACTATATTGTGTGCCTATGTCATTTATAAGGCTCTGACAAGTCAGAAATGGCAATTGTGTTACTTACGTTAATGACACCCTTTTCCTGCATCCGGCCTGGTGTGTCATGCAAGTCAGCAAACTGCACAGCTACCTGATGGTAAATGGGAATTAGGAACTCCTCTCGCTCCTTCAACTTGCTCTCCAGCTCCTTCCGCTCAGTGGGGCTGAGCTCTGGGGTGCCTGCAATTACATAAACCTGTCTGTCACACTCAGCAGTGACCAGAAATCTTGGCACAGATGCAGCCACCATTCTTCCCTCTAGGACCCAGCTTCCACTGTTGTCACTAAGTCTTTAATGCAGAACAGACTCTGAGATGGCAGTCCTGTCCTTACTTGTCACAGGGAGCACATGTGTCTTCTTTGTCCTATAGAGGTCACAAGTATGAAAGCAGTGGTGGCAACTCTGCTCTCCAGGCCTCTTCTGAGAAGGTGAAGTGACCACCCAGAGGTCTGGATCTCTCTCATCAGTCTAGTGCCCTAGAGCAAGGCTCTTCTATCCCCACGAGGCAGGACCGGAGCATGGGCAGCATGCCCATCATTGCTGACAAGCATCAGAGCAGTTGGGCTGGCCCAAGTATAGTATTTTGAAGAAAGCTTCCCCTGAGACCTGAGCACAGACCAGCAGCCCTGGCTCTACCATGTCCTCAACAGGTGCCTGGGAAACTGCTAAGCACCAAGTTGCAAGCTATACTCCACAGCGTCTAATGCCAGATTTGGGTATGCTTAACCTCAAAGTAGTACAATTCAGTCAAGTAAAGCAGATTCTGTGTATTAGTCCCTGGTTTCCCAATCGCTGACCAGGTGACAAAATTTCAGGAGGGGAAGAGAAGAGCAGCTGTGTGAATTGCTAAGCAGAGAACACACAAGACTTGATTTGGGTGGAGACTTTAGCTCCTTAGAACAAGGACGACCACTCCCTCAGCAGCTAAGTTCTAGTAGAGGTGTTGCTGTGTTCATGATTCCCTCCCTAGTTATTTTCAGAATGGGGTCTGTAATCAATACTGAAGATGTATCTGTCTGCCAGGAAAGGAAGAGTACATCTAGCTGAAGAAACAATAGGTGACAGCCTGGTGCTGGGGACAATCTCATGTGCTCTGTCACCAGCACTGACAAATACATAAGCACAAGTGATGGGATGCAGAAGAGAAAGCTCTGTTTCAAGCACATACCTGTCTGGAAATAGGCCTCGTTTCTTATGCCGTTATGAATCACATGATTATGAACGGCCCTGGGCTGCCAAGTGAGCTGTAGGTATCACATAGAAGGACAGGGATGGAATTCTAGCACCTAGCTTCATTTTATGGAACTTTTTGGATACCCAGCTCCACCTGTGAGAGGCAGGTCCAATCCCATGGGTCTTGGGTGCTCACACTGAGGGCAATCACTGACCTTCTGCAACTGCCTAAGGCTGTATTTTTCTTAGCACCTTACAGGTAAGGACACTGAGACACTGAGAACTTTTGTGACTTATCAAGGCCACAGAGCAATGGAGTGACAGCCAGGACTTCTCTGAGGCTTTTGGACAGTATCACACTGCTGTTTTTACTTGGGAAAGACCACAGTGGAAGAATCCTGAATGAGGAGACACAAGTAATCTTAGTCTTACTGTGTAGCTAAGACCAGGACAATGTCTGTAGCTTCCTCTACTGTTTTAGTCAAGGATGTAAAAACACAGTTTGCTGGGGCCCAAAGGATGGTAGGACTGAGAAGACAGTTCAACAGGGAACTCCAAACTCATCAAGATTCCTCTGGGTAAACAGTCAACATTGTATTTGAATGTGCATGTGCATCTATATGGGCCACACATAATTTTTTTGTTTGTTTGTTTGTTTTGAGACAGGGTTTCTCTGTGTAGCCCTGGCTGTCCTGGAGCTCACTCTGCAGACCAGGCTGGCCTCAAACTCAGAAATCCACCTGCCTCTGCCTCCCAAGTGCTGGGATTAAAGGTGTGCGCCACCACTGCCCCGTCTGGGCCACACATAATTTATTGAGCATTTATTTTGTGTCAGGCTTGAGTTTCTCAAGATCATATATGTCATAATTCTTTCTCTCTCTTTCTCTCTCTCTCTCTCTCTCTCTCTCTCTCTCTCTCTCTCTCCACATATACAGCTGAACAGCTGTTAACCTGTTGCTAAGATGAGTCCTCAGTGCTTTGAGTGTTTCTCAGGTCGCTTTATAGATATTATCTCTGATTCTTATGCCTACCTTTCCACATTAGAAACCAGAAAAAAAGGCTCTGAAGTGTAAAGTGGCTCCTGGCTGTTAAGCAATTCAATCTGGATTTACACTCAGGTCTGGCCACACCGAAAGCCTGTGCTTATTCTCAGTAATGGTCCTGAAAGTGGCTAAGCAGACCTTCTAGCAGTAGCTGGAGAGTTGGATGCAGTAGAAGAGGGAATGACAGGGTGAGGAGAGCTTTCTGGAAGCCAGCCAATGATTTTACCACGTTGGAGGAAAAGGGGAGGTAGAGCCAACTGCGCTGGTCTAGAACTTTGAAGGAATAATGAAATAATACAATGGTCCTCTTGTCATCCCAGGAGCCAGAAAATGAAGCAGTATTCCCCAAAGGCCACCTCAGAAGAGAAACAGGGCAAGGAGAGGTGCGGACAAGTCTTAAGCATGTAAGAAGGCCCAGGGTCTGTGCTTTGTTTCGAGGAAAAGTGTCTCTAAATCTTTTATGTCCTAGGAGTGAAGATTGCTCTCAAGTGGGTGCCACCCTTGTGCCGTGCACTAAGGGCCCTGCTCCCTGTGTAGCAGAGCAGCCAGCTCCGGTAATGATTTAGGGGAGATTAACAAATATGTCAATGTCTATTTTCTGCTTAATTTAAAAGCGGCGTCTATAAAGATTTTTGACTTCTGAACCCTGCTCTCCTGAAAGAAAGAAGGTAAGAATGAGGAGGGATAAAGAGTGATTATCCTATCATTGATCGTTTGTCAGGAGCATTTCTTATTCACTGGACTATTGTAAAAAGCTAAGCTCTCGATCAATCCTGTAAGCTCCCTGTACAATTAAATATCTTGGAATGGTTTTCTTTCTTTTCTAGCCAGATTGTAGGGCCTCAGGGTTTTTAGGAAAGTGTGTGTGTGTAAGAATATGCTCTACAGAGGAAAGCCATTCTTCAGAATTCTGCCTTAGTCAAAGGCTAACGTGAGAGAAAGGCAGGCTACTTCTATCCCTTCACAAAATCAAAAGTTCCCATGAAATCCTAAAAGCCAAACCTTCTGATTCAAGAATTAACATAAAGAGTAAAACACAGATAAGCCATCATTAGCCTAATCAAGTGTCAAGAGCTGATATCACTGAGATGCCATGATCCTTCCATTTCCTCTAATATGTCAGCTCTGAAAGGTTATGACCTCAAAGATGAGGAGACTAAGAGACAAGTAACTTGCCAAATGCTGCAGAACCAGGAGATCAGAGCTGGCACTGGTGGCCTACAGAGTCCAGCCAAAGTCCTGGGTCTTTAAATTTTTTACATTTATTTGTTTTATGTATATTAGTGTTTCATCTGTATGTATATGTACAACACATGTGCCTGGTGCCTACAGAGGTCAGAGATGTCATTGGAACCTCTGGAACCAGAGTTACAGATGGTGTGAGCTGTCATGTGGGTGCTGAGAATCAAACTCTGGTCTTCTGGAAGAGCACCAAGTGCTCTTAACTGCTCTGCTATCTCTCTGGCCACAAGTTCTGGGTCTTTAAAACAGCTCACACTGATCTACAATTATCTCAGTCCAGCAGCCTGTCAGACTGAAGCTAGGACAAACAGTGCCACATGGCTTCTGCAGCTGCTGTTTAACACAGAAGATGGCAGAAGAGAGCCAGACCTACCCCAGATCAAGCAGATACAACCCAGGGAGTAGGATTTGAGGGACTAGTAGGGAGTAGGATTTTAAACCTAGAACAATGACCCTCAGAAAGTGCACCCCTCATTCAAGCTTGGCTTCTCATTTATAATGCTAATCTGGGAAATGGGGATAAAATTTTATATATATAAACATAATATTAAAGTTTTAAAAAACAAAAATACTCTTAACTTGTCTTTTAAGAGACCTATGTAAATCTAAACCTAACCTTAACTTTTATAGACTCTTCTTTCTCTTAAAAAAAGCAGTTTACTTTGATTGGTTAAAAACAAGATAATGCAAGAGCTAAGAGCTGAATTACCCTCCCCACAAGGCCCCTGAATGCCACAGATATTAAACTTGTTACTGAAAAACCACAAAGACTGAACTCTTCTGGTTCAAAGGTAGCACCAGAAGTAGCAGTTAGAAGAACTATGCAATCATGTTTTCTATGTTGGAAAAAAAATCCCTCTATGAGGACAGTAAATAAATCATGAAAAAGTATTTCTGTATTTCTATATATATAACATGTGCGTTTTTAAAAATGATTTTTTATGTGCATTGGCGTTTTGCTTGCATGTATGTCTGTGTGAGGGTGTCGAAGCCCCTGGAACAGGAGTTACAGACAGTTGTGCGTTCCCATGTGGTTGATGGGAATTGAACCCAGGACCTCTGGAAGAGCAGTCAGTGCTCTTTGCTGAGCCATCACTCCAGCCCTAACAGGTATGCTTTTTAAAAAAAAAAAAAAAAAAAGCCACAAAACCATTCTTGAGAAAACTGTAAATTAGATCCTGTTTTAAATGCCCCAAGGGAGCTATTTAGAAGGTCCCCTGCAGTGAATCCCTTGGTAAAGTACATCATCCTTTTGTAATGGGAATAATTTCTCCCAATCCCAACTCCACAATCCCATATTCATGTCTGCTTTTTTTTTTTTTTCCAAAAGGGGCCATGCCTACATAAACACAACTGCATTGCATATTGATTCTAAGCATAATCTTGCTAAGGGATGTCTAATCCAGAAATTCCTTGCAATAGTGTGAATAATATCTTACTCATATTTTAAACAATCCTTACAGTAAACTGAATAAAAATGAATAGTTCTGTCTTCAGTCCTGTCCCCTGCTCTCATACAGACATATCCACATGAGAAAGTGAGATAACAACACAGAATTTCCTGAGTTCTGGTAGAGATATTCCTCTCTGGCCTTTGCTGTTTCTCTCCTTAAATCTGACAGGTCAGGATACATGGATCTGGGCCAGTTAAGAACAAGAGGGGAAGAGGGCCTTGGACATATTCCGACATCAGCTTTCAGGTGGAGAGAAGCCTGGGTTTACTTGAACAAAATCCCTGCCAAGTAGTAATTGAAAATCACAGCTTTCTGGGAGGGAGCAAGGCTGGTGCATGTATGCATAGATATATATGCGCGCGCGCGCGCGCGCACACACACACACACACACACACACAATTGTATTGGTCTGAAGTCAAACTAAAATAGCTCCCCCCCACAAATGCCATGGTCTCACTAAATTACATCAAGCTGAAGAGGCTGAGAATTAAAGTGAGGAGGTGTGTCTGCCTTTAGCTACTACCAACTATGTCTTCTCAGCTTCCTTACCACAAAGGACACTCCATGCATGAGAAACCACTTTTAAGGCATAAATATTGGGCCATCTTTCCTAGTCTCAAGTTCCTAGGCAAAGACACCTCTTTCTGCTTCAGACAAGCAGCACTGACTTTTTTTTGGTTCCCAACAGCTTGGAGAGATGGGAAAACACACACTTTTGATAGTAACTCCTGAGTCGCCATCACCTAAGATGATCCTTTTCAGGTCATTCTTGCTGATAAAGAGGGGGCTTTGGAGAAAGGCATCTAGAAGTTTTTGCATGCATATCCTCAACTGCTACAATACTCCAAACGCACTGGGTACCTCAGCCTATTGGATATAGTGGATCCTAGTTAGGCCTGAGGCCGGCAAGGGCCAGCAGGGAACGGAGCTGTCAGCCATCAGGGCAGTTTCATATGGGCAGAGCTATGCAGCTAGCTATATGGCAGCTGCTCAGCTGTCTGGGAACAGGGCCATGATGGACAATGAGGGTACCCTGCATGACTCCTTTGCCCAGGTGCTCACTGTACTGAGGGAGAGGGACGCCTGGGTACTAATACTTGCTTTGCGCTTACTTGGGCTGCTACAGGAGCCCAAGAAGAAACTTGGATAGTTCCTTCTTCATCTATTTGACATTTCTTTCGGGTAAAGATCCATAGGAAGACCTCAGCTCACGCCACAGGAGTGGCAGGGCGAGCCCAGCACTCCTCTCCCCCACCATTCTCCTGCTGTCTTCCGAGAGGCAGCACTAGGATGACAGAGGCACAGAAGGCTTTGGAGGACCTGGACTCTGTTTCCAGAGAAAGAATTTGATTTCCTTAAGCCTCAAATGGTAGAATGCAATCTTCAATGACTACCAAGACCTGCTAAATCTGAGAACATGGGGTCAGAACTGGCTCAGTGACGGAACATCCTGCCATCTGAACTTACTATTAAGGGCAATTATTTCATTTCAAACAGAAATCAACATATATTATAATCAGTATAGACCTGCAAAACCTTCTCTTCCAAACCAGCCATGGAAAATGGCAAACCCTCATTTAAGAATGTAAACTCCTGCTTTCAGTCTTTAGCTCTTTCCCTTGATCTACCTATCAAATACAGTTTGGAAGAGGAATGGTTTGAAGTAAACCATTTAAAAAATTATTAGTTATATATATCCTTAGCGAGTAAATTGTAATTTTGTGCAGCCAACCTCTTTGCACAGGTCTGTTTAGGTAATCTGTGGGTGCTCCCCAGTACAGAGGCTGATTTGGAAGGAGATCAGAAATACAAGTTAACACCCACTCCTATAGGCTTTTGCCTAAATCAGATTTTCTCCATGCAGCTGGTTTTAGCTCACAATGGGAAAGAATCCCTGTTTGATTTAGACCAGGTATAGTATTCAGCTTAGGGACTGAGAATTCTACTCTGTGCTCTCACGTATATTTACTGTTTGTCTTGGAAGCCTTGTTTAATCTTCATTCTTGCTTCAATTTTGCAATCTAGACAATGAGGTCATTTTTCACCTACTTTGTAAAAGGCATTTGGTAGTGTTTGGTTGTGGGCACTGTGAGAGAAACCAGAAGACACTACACCTCTCCCCAGCCTGGGTTTATATTATGCTGTAGCTCATCCAAGACAATCTGCTGTGTCTAACTGTACTTTAGAAGTCTCTGAGCCTGCAAATACCTGTAAGTAACATACCTTATAGTTATTTATAATCCACATCCATTCATGTTTCCAAGATGCCTGTAGTCAGAGATTGCTTCAGATTTAGCACACCATGGATTCATCCATCCTTCTATTTATTCATTCATTGACAGGGTTTCTCTGGGTAGCCCTGGCTCTCCTGGAACTTACTCTGTAGACCAGGCTTCCCTTGAATTCGAGGATCTGCCTGCCTCTGCCTCCCGAGTGCTGGGTATAGATTCTTTTTTGAGTGTCATTATTTGGTCAAGGTTAAATAAGTATGATTTTGCTCAGCACAAATAGGAAATTGATAATGAGATGATTCATATCAAATGATAAAGTAGCCATCACTTGGGGATCTTTCTCTTCCCACTGCACATGTTTCTACAGTTAAAGGTGCTGGATGAAGATGGGAGCAACACCACTCCTGTGAAGAGAAGGAAGCACCGGCCCCACCCCCTCACCACCCAGGCCTTCTGCAAACGGATGTGGAGAGGATCCCTCCTTCTACCATCCTGTTACTCAAAAGGATGATAACAGCCATTGGGGGGTTAAAAAGAGGCAGTGAACCCCCAGTTAATGAGTAGGAATTCAGCAGGCAGTGCAAGATAAATGGGTCTCTCTCTGCTTCTGCTAGAGTCAGCATGAACTGCGGCCCTGCGGCTTGTTTGTGGCAAATGGAGTGCGCGAAATATCAAAGGGCAGTGATCCAGAAGAAGACCGACTTTGACAAATTTTAAATTGGCCAGAAAGAAAACCAGGAGAGGAAAAAAAAAAAAAAGAGGAAAAAAATAAATGAAAGAAAATTAGGCAATTGTTGTGTCGTACAGTTGTGTCGTTGCTGCCCTTGTACAGAATTATTGGTAAAACCAGCAGCGAGCGTCACTGGATGCTGGAGCAATTATGAACCACCTAAGTGAGATGCTTATCAGCAGCTGAAGCTTTTAGAGCTTCCTGTGTACAGTTGTAAGTAACTTGCTCTTGGGCTGCAGTCACTTTAATTAAAGTGTATGGGGTTGGTCAGAGGTAATTATCCTGTTTGGAAAAGAAAGAAAAAATCACCTCAACGAATCTGGTGGTAGTAGATTTCAGAACAACTCCTGCCAGTTCCCCTTTGTGTGTGTGTTTCCCCAGAAAGGGTCAGGCTGCGGCTGGGTTAGTTTCTGGCTGCTGTTAGCTGACAGCTAACAATGGGGTACAAACAGGGTTTATTATGGCTCAAGTCACCACTTTTGGCAAGCAACCTGGGCCAGGCTTCACCTGCTCAGACTCCATGCTACAGGCACTCAGGAGAGCTTTCCTGATCCTACATGTGGAAGATAGTAGAATCCAAAAAACAGTATTTTATAAAACTGTTCCTAAGAACATAAATGAGTTAGCATCTCTCTGCTCTTCCCATTCACTAGGTTTTTAAACTTAACCACTCTATTCCTTTAGAAAAACAAAACCACAATAAAACAAAACAAATCCTAAACAATTTTCACTGACATAGCAAGTGGCTGGAAGGGAGAAAACTGCTCAGTGTTTTAAGAGAATCAGTTATCACAGGGCTCTCATAGTTTAGCTGCATGCTCTAATCATAAGAGTCTTTCAAGAGCTCTGAAACAAACGAGCAACAGGGCACTGGCTGGGCACATGGTGTGCAAATGCTCCTAGGGCATGGCTGCTGCAGCCACTGCATAGAGGACACAATCTTTTCTTCCATTTTCTATAGCGTACTGCCCCAGAACACTGTCTGGGTAGAGACCAGCTTTTCGATAATGTGACACTGATTCACACTCCCCTAGAAATGAGACAGGCTGTCCAAAGAGACAGCAGAACTAAGAAATATTTACATCACAGACATTCTCCACCTGATTAGCCTGCCTTCCAAAGCAACTTCTAGCTAATGATACTCTGCGAGAAGAGTAAGTGGGCTTTTTGCCTTTTAAGGAAAATCATGTGACTTTTCTTCTCAGTGCCCACCTTCTATCCTATTTCATTCTACCAGGGTTCTTACCATACAGAGGATGGTAAATAAAGATCATCGTGAATTTGATCACATGCTTCAGTGCCTCCTCCCCTGACCTACGAATGCACTCATTACAAATCAGCTGAATGGCTCATTGATTTGCCAGGACAAGCAGACATACCCAATCGCTCAGCCAAGTGGATGTAGACTGGGTCTACCCGACGCATGGTTTTTACCAGATCCTTTTTGCGGAATTTGATTTCTACTGTCCCTTCTGGTTCCAGAACGGATCCCCTGGATGCAAGAAAGAAAACAAACAGTGGACTTTAGAGGAAAGAAGACAAAGAATTAGGCCAGTTACAATTTATGGAACAGAAAATAGGTTTGTTACTGTTTTGGTCACCCATGGTTCCCAGAAGTTACCCCTGGGAAAAAAGCAGGCACCTAAGATGTATCAAAGTGAGGTATAAGAAAGGCCTGGCATAAAGCAGTTAAAATAATTCTCAGTACCACACCAGTAGGTTTCCATCTCAAAGAGAGAATACAGGTTCCACTGCTGATAGCTGATAGAGGTGCAGGCAGCACATTTTTGTTTTCCAGAAAAAACAACAAAACCAAAAAAGTCCCAAAAGCTAGGCATCCTGGCAGAGAAAGCACCTCTAGTCCTTGGGCTGTACAAGTGGGTATATGTGTAGGGTAGGGAGCAGTGTTGGTTATGACTGTCCTGTACCACAGCTGTTAACGTACTTCTGGAAGCACACACGCTAGGCCAGGCTGAGAGGCATTAGATATTTTTTAATGGACTTTAAAAGTGTTTACGGCAGGGTTCCTGGAGTCAGCATATTGTTAGCATTCACTGTAGGGAATTCCAAGGCCTTCGCTTTGCTAACTTCAATAGCACTGGGCAGGATGCTTTAGCTACCTCTCTGATCTGGTATCAGAGGATAGCTGAGGGCTTAAAAGTAAGAGACTTGTTGGTGTACAACGTCAGCTTAGGGATTCAAACGTGAACGACTGCACGTTCCTAAGTAGCTCTTGGCATAAAAGGCTAAAATTTGGGGAGTCAGAAGCGGGTGCCCCAATAAAATGACGGGATGTCGTAATGTACATGGACAATGATGATGTTTTCAGAAAAGCACTGTAAACACATGTGAGGATGCTTGGCTTAATTTGTTTAATTTCAAGAACTACTTTCTTACAGATCTGAGCTTCTCTGCAGTTTTTTCTCTTTTTGGCAGTGGGGTGGTGGGAGTGGGGTGGTTTACAAACTTAGTTCTTTAGCCTTTTAGAATGTCAGAGTGAAGCCCTGGACTCCAATAGAAGGGGGAAGCTTTGGTCTGGAGTCACAGAGTGTGGGTGAGCTCATTAACAGGAGAGACAATCCCAGAAAAGCAAAGACCACTCCAAATTTATCTATAGTTGGCGGATTAAACTCCAGAACTGGGCTAAAGAGATGGCTCAGTGGTTAAGAATGCTTGCTGCTCTTCCAGAGAGCCTGTATTTGATTCCCAGCATCCATAGAGGCTTACCAATTGCCTGACTCCAGTTTCAGGGATCTGACACCCTCTTCTGACCTCTACAAACAGTCCCCACACCTGGCATACACTCTCACAGACACATGCATATACATATAACTAAAAACAAATTTAATAAATAAAGACACATGCATGCATCCTTAAAAGTCCTGGTTACACTAGACACTTCCTTTAAGCTCCTTTTTGCCCCAAAAAGAGATTGTTAAGAGCCATATCCAAATAGAGAAAGGGAAGAGAGAATCTTTCTGAGTTTGGAGGGGCCTGGAAGAGAGGACTTTGCAGTAAAATAATCTGGGATGGGGACTAGACTGAGAAAACCTGACTCTAGCCTGGTTTCCTTCTTGTGCCAGCAGACACTATTTAGAAAGCCTATTTTTCTCACCTTGGAGTCTTTTAGGAATGGACAAATTAAAATGAATTGTCATGACTATAATGTGGCAGGAGTGGCAATAGCTAGAGGGTCCCTTAAGGCATGAAGTGCAATAAAGAAGGCATGATACCTGCTTTCTCGGTCAGCGTACATCTCCATGTGCCGAGGGTTGATGGTAGGATCGATCACAACCCAAGAACCACCCCGAAGCTCAGCCTGGGGGGGAATGTAAACCATAACAGGCTGGGAACATTCCCGCAAGCTATCCACAATGTAAGCGCCAAACTTGAGCACTTGGTCATACATATCTATGGAGAATGAAACAAATTAAAAACAATCAAACTTCTCCTCAAAGCAGAGCTTCCATGTTATGGGACATGCAGAAAACAGAATTTTTGTCTCCACGAGGACGTTGCTCATGGGAGAAGTGACAGGTCTTAGGGTTCCAGCCACCACAGGTCCTGTGGCCATCCCAAAGGCTACAGTGACTGATGCCTTCACCTGTATCCCACTCAAGATTTCACAGGAGCTTCAAAAGCACAAGACAGAAATGCAATCTTTCACAAGACACAGTAAGCAAAGCCCAGGATCAAACATCCATTTTATACCCTCCCTGCATTTCGGGATTCAGGTTTCACCACATTAATTCATACTCGCTCTACATACGTTAAGTATTTTTCATGTCAATATGTGATCTCTCTCACTACATTAAGTTTTCTGAAGGAAGGAACTATTTCCAGCTTCTTTCAATTCCTTTCATGATTCTTAGCACACAATGAGTTTTTAAAATATGCAGCTAATGGCAATAGGTCTTGAAAAAAGAATTCTTCTTTAAGAACTGGAGCCAGGAGTGGTAGGGCACACCTATAATCCCATAATTCCTTGTACTTGGGAGGCTGAGGCAGGAGAATGATGGTGAGTTGTGAAGCCAGCCTGGACCACAGGGTGAGTTACAGATCAACCTGAGCAACTTAGTGAGCTCTTATTTCAAAGTAAGATGAAAACTGTGGACTTTTCATCCCTGTACACACAAAGGCTTGCTCAGTATTGAAACACACTCAGGCTTAAGGTCAGCAGGTAATGAGGGAATAAGCATTCCTACTTTTAAAAGAATTTAAGAAATAGTATGTAGTAATTGTATTTTTATAGGGTATCAGTGAGGAAAAATTATATATGCACACTCATATATGAAATGTCACATGGTCATATTCTTCTCATTCTGTTAGTGAATACTCTGTAGTCCCTCAAAAGCCAGGAGTGGCTTGCAGACAAAGACCCTCGGTCCACAGACGAGAGAGTCCTGGGATCAGTCATTCATTTCTCAGTGCTTTATGGGCTGCTTCCCACTTCCCAGCTCCGAAGGTCTGAACATTGCTAGTGTTAGGGTTCTGAGTCCAGACATTTATTTAATGAGCACTTCACTGCAGCCACAAAGGATCCTTCCTAAACAACAAATAACAGGTTCAGCTGGGTTCAAAGTCTCCTATCCAGAGAGGATCTCAATTTGGAATAAATCAATTCTGGAAATCCAAGGCAAAGAAGCATTTTTCAGGAAGTTAAAAGCAAACCAAATAGAAACTGCTTTCATTGTAGTTACAGGCAAATTAAACTGCCATGGTCTCCAGAGTAAATATGGCTCTATATTTAGGGCATCAGTGAGCATAGTTTACTGTGAGGCACCTGCCTTTGACCACTGCTCTAACCTGGCTTTTCTGTGAGGACTTTAGAAATTCCAAGTTGCCCCAGGATACATTTTCTATTCTGTGTGGAATGTGTATGGTCATATACTCTGTATGTATATATGATCAGAATGAAGACATTTATTTCTTTGGGTGGAAAGCAAAGACCAAAAAAAATCTTTTTACTGCTAATTGCACAACGGCTGTATGAAGAGCAGGAATAAAGGACTTTAAGCACTTTACGCTAATTCTGTGCTTATGAAAATAATTGCTCAGTTCAAATTATTTTAACTAAATTAATTCTTTAGTGGGTATTTCGGCCAGTGCTACATAATGAAATGATTGTGTAATTATCGGTACATTTTTCAGTACTGCCAGGAGTACAGTTTCAGAACAAGTGGCAGGAAGGAGTGGCCCTCTTGGTGTATGCACGGAGAAGAAATGGAAGGGTAGATAAGAGATGAAAACAAAGCAGAAGACAGGACAAAAGTCATATGACTTGAAAGCAAATGAAATTACAGGTCAACAAAGACAAGGTTTGCAGCGAAAATTCATTAAAATGTATTTCTACCAAAATCTATCCCTGTACTGTCCATCTGGTTAACAGCTAATTCTCCAAAGGGCAAGACTTTTCTTATATTTTCATTCATTTAATAAAAAAACCAGCTGGGCATGGTAGCACATGCCTTTAATTCCAGCACTCTGGAGGTAGAGGCAGGCAGATCTCTGTGAGTTCCAGGACAGCCTGGTCTACAGGACGAGTTCTAGAACATCCAGGGCTACACAAAGAAACACTATCTTGGAAACACACACATTTGCATGCCCTGAGTAGATTACCGCAGAGCAAGAATCATGACTGCACATGTGTGTACTTGTATGCCCAGGTAAAAACATTCATAACATTAACACAACATTAATATTTATATTGTTAATAATATAATTACAATAATCAGAATATTTATCTTTTTCCTATATCCATGTAACAGCTAAGCAATAGGAAGCATAGTTAAGTAAGAGTAAATGGCAGAGATGATATTCAAATGAAGTTTTTCTTCTGAAATAGGGTTTCACTATGTAGCCCAGGTTGGTCTTGAACTTTTAATCCTCCTCTCTGTCTCCTAATTGCTGATATTACGAGCATGTATTCACATTCCCAGCTCCAAACTTAGGACCTTAAAGTTACCACTTCACTACCTTTCCTTACTTATCCTTAACTGTTTGGAAAGAGTGTGAAGCTTGAGAGGAGTCTCTAACATCTAATGGCTGACTACACTAAAACCAGGAGACTTGAGTGACTGAACCTATCTAAATGTGGCCTAGATTTCCTTTATGTTCAGAGACGTCAGGAACTGTATTGATGGCACTAGCAGTTATGTGAGGGGCCTGGATCTGGCTGCCAAACAAGTATCTTCAAGTTCTAAATCTGACAAAAGGAAGGGACTTTAGGCTTCTTTAAAGCTGCCATGGTTGAAGCTAAAATAACATTTCTTTCTCCCCTGGAACACCAACAGACCTAAAGTGTAACTGTCAAAACATACCCCCAAACAGGCTACTCAAATATAAATACACAGCAAATTCTATAATTAATATGCTAATACTGAATCACAAGTTTCCCCAAATCAAGTATTTTGAAACAATGATCTGACATACAAATGTCTGAAACCCTTCCACATTTTAAGAAATAAAGACTTAGCTAAGAACATCAGGGGAGGGGTCTCCAAGGGTTTATGGTAGAGTCAGTTCAGGGAAATTTAAAGCCACACATTTGCTTGATGTTCTGGTGCCTGAGAAATGCAACTGGACTGGAAACAGAAATATTGATCCATTTTTCACTGAAGAGGAAGGAGCTTTCTAGCATCCTGGGAAAGTACATCTGCATGAATGGTGATTACACTCAGTATCCAGGTATCAGCTCTGCCTGGGGCCTTTACTGTTATACAACATGGAAAAGATGTGGCAGCCACATGTACCAATGAGGGAGTAGGGTGTGGAAGTACTTCAGCAGTGCCCCACACTAGGAAACTGGAACAGATCTTATTGGCTTAGGCAAGATTTTGTTAGGCACTGAGGTAAACATTAGACATACACAAGCTGCATACATGTAATATCTCTCATGAGTTCATTACAGCCGGTGGACATTGTATTTCAACATCCAAGTAATCAGAGACTTTAAAATAGACTTTCATTCCAGTTAAAGTTTTCAATAAATGTGGTTTTTTTATTGTTATTTATAACCTGTCCTAGGAAAAAATAATAAGTATAACATGAAAAGCCAACTGAGAGTGACCCTGTAGCACCAGCAGTGAGGCGGCTTAATATCACTGGGATTTGCATCCTATCAAGCTATTCATGCTGAGGCTGGGACCCTGGTGCTAATTTCTAGTAAATTTCACGCTTGATGTCTCCCTGTTGTGGGTCATTGCCGGTTCGTCTAAATAAACTGCTTCCAAATGGCTCTTCCATCTAAATATTCAGCCAGTTTTTATAATTTAATTTTGCATTATGCTGAATAGCCTTCCGGCCAGATAGAGCTCATTGGAAAAAAAGCACCAATACCATCTTGACAAGCATTTATTTATTTATTTATTTATTTATATTTTTTACTGCTCGAATCAGACCTCCTAGGCCGACTAGTAAAGAGTTTTGTTTTTTTTCTTCCTCCACTAATGTCAATTTTCAGCATAGCAAGAGCTGTCTCTAATCTTTTCCTACTCATTACACACAATTTTGGAGTCATTTTACCCACAGTGCAGTCGGCTCCTGGCTGTGTGTTTGTGTGCACTGAGGGATGGCATAATTGTTTATTTTCCCTCCTTGCATAATCCCCAGCCAGTATTGAAACCAAAACTGCAAACATCTCCCCAAGGGGTGTGGAGAGTGACAAGAGGCTCTCAGTTGAGGTCCTCTTCCATGAGATAATATGTGGGAAGCACCCTGACCTGTACGTACACATGAGTGTGTTCTCCCCTCCTGTGCTCACAGACCTCTATCTCGCCTAAAGCCTCTGTGATATGTAAACGGATGGCATCATACCTAAGTTGAGAAGAAAGAACTTTGCTCTGGACTGTATTAGGGCAATAACTCATCTCCAACCAGGGACAGAAATTATTTAGTGAGCAGAGATTAAGTTGAATGATAAAGTTTGAGATAGAAGTAATACTAATAATTGTTAAGCTGCTCTATCAAGATAGTTACTCAATATACTGTACACATAGAAATGGTTAAGACAAGGACTAGTATCTTTTACCACAATTAAAAAATAACTTTTTTTTTTAAAGACAAAGAGTTATATACATCAAGCTAATTTTGAATTTGCTCTGATGTTCAGGAAAAAAAAAACCAAAACAAAACTCATTTCTGAGCTCTAGCTATTTGTTCCTACAATAACCACAGGCATTTCAGATGGAGGGAAAAACAGACAAGTGATAAGTTTTTTAGGATATCCAAGGATGCTATAAGTTGACTGGTTCTGGTCCTGGACTCTGGTTAGCCAGAGTGCTCTAGAGAGAGAGGCAAGCAGGATGGTTCAGTGTGTGAAGCTCCTCGGTGAGCAAATCTGAGAAAGTTAGATCTCACACTCACTTAAATGGTAGAAATGACCCCACAAATGTATTGTGGTGTGCATGCACCCTGCCACACACACTTAAAAAAGAAAGATGGATCCACACTCTTCTACCAATTCAGTAATTTTTTAAAAGGAGATTTACTTAAGCCAAGCCTTAATTCATGTACACTGAGCACAGAAATTTGACATGTCTCTTAGATTACAGAAGACAGCATGATCACAGGTAATATAGTTTCTAGCACAAAGATTCAATAACTCGGCCACACCACACTGAGAACAGGTATGACTATACAGTGTCCAGGTTGGCCTCACACTCACATCAATCCTCCTGCCTCAGCCTCCCAAGTGCTAGAATTATGGAATGTGGTACCAGTCTTGCCTTCAATGAATCTTAATTTTGTACTTAATATTTCAGGGCTTAGTAATCAATATAAGGGACTGACACCAAAACAGGCAACAGAATTGAAGCCAGCAAAGAATGTCAGATTCCTTGGAATTGAAGTTACAAATGTTTGTGAGCCGCCACGAGGGTGCTGGGAACTAAACCCAGGTTCAATTCGAGAGAAATAGATGCTCTAACCACCTAGTGATCTTCGGGTAGAAGTGGCAACTCTGACCTCTAGGAAGATAGGCTAGGCAGGGTGACTCCCTGCAGGTGTGTCAAGAAGGCTGCATTCTTGGTGCCCCGCACTGAAGTCATAAGGAATATCACTGAGCCCACAGGTTTCAGCGTAAAACAAACAGAAGGAAGTGGGAGCAAAATGAGAGCCAATATTAATGGAACCTCACATGTGTGACAAGAGTGTTAACAGCCTTCTATCCTAGCTTCCACATGGTACCTTCTCTTGGACCCCTGGGTATTTTGCTTATATATTACAGCTTTATCACGCTTCCCAAAGGACATTTTTCTTGACCCCTTGAGATAATGTCTTTCTCTGACATATCTTTGTTTCTTCAGAGACACCTAATAATGGCGCACATAGGAACTCAGTAAAAGTGTGTACGATTGACCAGATTAAACTATACACTCCTTTTCTCACAGTGTTTGTATAGATGATTTACCTTTATATTAAAAAAAAAAATATGTAAGGGGATGGTAACATGGTTCAGGGGTAAAGGTGTTTGCCATTACATTTGACAACTTGAGTTGGAATTCCAGGACCTATATGATGGGAGAAGAGAACCAACAAGTTGTCCTTTGACCTTTCCTCCTACCCTCTCCACAACCAAATATAATAATAAAAATATTACAGTCCTCAAGTGGAGCTGGAAAGATGGCTAATTGGTTAGAGCATCTATTTCTCTTGCATTGAACCTGGTTTTAGTTCCCAGCACCCACATGGTGGCTCACAAACATTTGTGACTTCAGTTCTAGGGAATCTGGCATTTTCTGCTGACTTCAACAGGCACTAGGCATACATGTGATGCACACAAATACATGGAGGTGAAACAACCCAGATACATAAAAAAATCATTTTTAAAAAGTACATAAGTGCTGGGCAGTGGTGGCTCACACCTTTAATCCCAGCACTTGGGAGGCAGAGGCAGGTGGATTTCTGAGTTCGAGGCCAGCCTGGTCTACAGAGGGAAACATAGAGAAACCCTGTCTCGAAAAACCAAACCAAACCAAAACAACAACAACAAAAAAAGTACATAAGCATTAAACTGCAGTGTACAGTCAAGCCTTTTCCAGGAGAAGTGGTATTCTCTAATAAAAACGGTCTCTTTGATGACTGCAAAAACAGTAACAGCCTTTCTTTTTCTCAAGGAGTCCAGGGTCCGTCACCAACAAACACTGTGAATACACAGTGGCCTACAAAGGGGAGCTCTCCCAGACTGTCCCTCCCCCCAGAAAGTGAGGAGCTCCTGTTCTAAGCTTTGCATAGGCTCTCTACAGAGGGCTCATTACTTCGCATTTCTACAATCTGAGCAATGCCAATCACTTCGGTGTGTCAGCTCCTTCCATTTCCCCATCCCATTCATTCCTTCAGAATCCTGAGGTAAATAAGGAATGGAGCCATCGGCATACTCTCACAGCCTGTAGGTGCAGATGCTGGCCTTTGCACAGCTGTGGGTATCTATCCTTAGATGAGATCATCATTTTTGGCTCTCCCTGGACTGTCCACAGTGGCTCTGTTCATGGAGAATTTTTAGTTAATAGTGACACTGGCTGCCTAATCACTAGGAAATTCCCAAGGCATGGACTACAGCCTTTATACTGATGGTCTAATCTGCTGGAGCCAGAGGCCTAGGGCTATTGGTGGATAATAAAAAGATATCACAAATTGCCAAAGAACAGCCAGTCTCTAGTATAGTTTTTTCATTTTCTTGCAGTTACTGCTAATTTCAGAATACATCTTGGTCATCGAAGAATGCTAGAGAGTAATGTGAGTGAAGAACATGTCCAGAAAAGAGGGGTGGAAACCAGTAAAACAATACTTCCCAGGAGCACCAGAATGGTCTAACATGCTGAATCTTCAACAGTAGCCCACCTATACAATACTAGATTGTTCAGTAATTTTTGGGGGGTGGAGTGGGGAGGTGACAGGGTTTCTCTGTGCAGCCCTGGCTGCCATGGAACTCAGAGCTCCACCTGGGACTAAAGACATGCACCACCAGGCCCACAGGATCACTACTACTGACACTCTGCCACCAACCTCTATCCCCTGCCTCCCAGCCCCTGCCTAGCAATCACTGGTTCCCTTCTAGCCCAAAGCAGGCCTGTCACCGTCTCCCCAGCCCATCAGTCACCTTTCATCCCACCAGAGAAGCCTCTCCAGTTGGCAAAGACCATTAGAGGTAGCCCTTCACGGTTAAAGTCCTTGATAGCTTGATAGGTCTTAAATGCAGAGTCTGGGAACCAAACCTGGCCAGCCTGCTGGATTATCTGTTGGGGAAAGTAAGGGAGGAGCCAATTATCAACACAGTTTGAAGGAGAACCTCCTTTAACTGATCAATGTGTTATTTATTACGAATAGTAAGTCAAGCTCAAACCAGATAAATTAGAACTGTTGTTCACTACGAGGATGACCTCTGCAGTGAGAAAGAAAAGATCCTGGATCTTTGACTTGTTGAACACTCTTTTCTGGGGAGCCTGACCTACATCACCCCTTAGACAAAGAACTGAATTGCTTCTCTCAAGCAGTCACAGGAACCCTTTTAAAAGGCAACTCAATTACATTACTATCTTTTTCTTTTCTTTGTGTATGTATGTGCATGCGGGTGAACATGTGTGTACCTATGTGTACATGCATGAGAAGGCCAAGGATGGACACTGGATATCATTCTCAGGTCTCATATACTTTGCTTTTGTGAGACAGGGCCTCTCATTGGCCTAGAGTTCACTCAAGTAGGTGAGGCTGGCTGGTCAGCAAGCCCCGGGAATCCACCTGTCTTTGCCTCCCCAGTGCTAGGATTACAAGCATGTGCCATCATGTCTAATTTGTTTGTTTTTAACATGAGTCCTGGGGTCCAACTCGGGTCCTCATGCTTGTAGAGCAATCACTTTCCTGATGGAGCTCTCCCCAGCCCTACTCTACTCTTCAAAGAGAGCAAACTGTACAGCTTCCAAGTCCTTTGACCTCTCTAGCACTGTGACTAGTCAGTCACCTGACTCTTAGTGTGAGATTGCTGAGGAACCTCCTTATTGCTCTGCTTCCCCCCCTCCCTCCTATTCTAGCTGGTGACAAAGAATGAAAGTAGAATCCATCTTTAAAAAGAAAAGGGCGGTAGTTTCCACAACCGGCCCTCTGTAAGACTATTATCACTCAGGGAATCTGGAACAGATGAGCATCAGCACCAATTGCTTCTCTGTAAGACTACCTGCCCAACAAAAGCAGACTGCTTTCTAGCATCACTAAGACTGCCATCAAGGCCTAGTTAACACTTGCTTGCAGTTATCTATCTAGAGGCATCTTGGAAGTGATCAGTGTTCTGCAATCATTTCAGGTGGCTGCCACCCTTCCCTCTAAAATCTGGTGGCTTACAATATACCCATTATATCTGTAGGAGGGAAAATGGACTCCAGGCCCAAAGACTCAAAAGGCATGAGCACAGGGAATATTTGAGGTGGCCAACCTTGGCTTCAGAATCCAGGTTTGCAGGATCAGCTGGGATACTGAGTTCCACGGTTCTGGTTTCTACAGCAACAACTCCCACGGGTATTCCCCCTAACCTGGGGAAAGGGAGAGCCACAGAGGAACATAATACATGTTAATATTACAATTACGCTTTTATTTTTCAGTTTCATGCAAACATTGAGAAGCAAACAGAGAGCAGAGAAGACTCTAAAGCTTCTGGGGGTTAAATGTGAGACCGCTGGGTTTCATTCACTTTGTAAACACAATGGAAGTACCTGCACATGCACTCATATTTTAGGACACCCAACAGGATAAACCCAAACTGAGTGCTGAAGCAGGGGACTCAACAGACTAGTACACACATCTACTTCTGTGGTTGCCAAATGAAATGTCTCAGTTCGCTGTCAATCAGCTCTTGATAGTAGGACACAGTCTGAAACTGCTGGCCTTATGGGATAGAGCCTAGGTAGTAAAACAAGCCCTTGACTTTGCTTCAGTGGAAAACAACAATGAGGTAGGAATATTTTTCAGTAATAATCTTGGTGGAATCTGTCTCAGAAGCAGATATTTTATTTCACAGCTATGTTAAGCTAGGATTCAGAAGCTTGACGCTTCCGCATGTATATTCTGTAATAATCTCTTATACTAGTCCTTTGTTTCCCAGGATGAATCAGAGATGAAGGGAAGAAGGAAGAGAAACCAAGAGGGAGATGTCAGATGCAGGGTGAGTCCTTACTCCAGAAAAATGTGATTCCATCTGTGTTGTGCCGGTTGCTTTCCCCGAGGCGGGACTGGGCTACAACATGTCCATAACAAACTTTTCCATGAAGGATGGTCTTTAGCTGATATATCAACTACTGGAAATGGATTCTTTTCCTCACAAGAGACCTAACTGGAGCTGAGTGGAGACCACCCACCACCCCCTTGTCACTTGCCTGCACTGAATCAGAATCAAAAGCCCTCTAGACAACCAGACAACGAGCAGGAGGTACACAGGAGAGTTCAGAAATATTTCTGTTCACAATGATTAACACTCCAACTGGAAACTTGTAATTGCAAAAGCCACCCTAAATCGGTAACTTATAACTTATATATTAGGGCCCATGTGACCTAATAAAGAACATCTTTATCCGAGTATTACAGTTATTTATTGAAGTTGAAAACAGCTCAGAACAACTTCTGTTTTCTATTATACTTCATATAAATTTTATCAGGCTAGCACATGAAGATGCTACATCTTGTTTTATAGTGTGTCCCTGGACAAGGTGCCATGGAATAATAAAAGACAATTTACAGCCAATAGCACACATATTCCAAACATACATACCAAAGATGAGTTTTGGCAGCACTTACAGTAACAATCCCAGAAGAATACATTTATATTTATTTCTTGAAATGCCACTGCCTTTGAAAGAAGCTAGCTCCATTTGTTTTATACACTTCTGAGCATGTGGATGTGTTTAGAGTAAGAAGCCCAGAAATCATCAGATGGAAAGAAAGGAAGAAGTCAGAGTGAGTGTTGGAATAAACAAGAGCTGAGCTACCCAAGGCCAGTCTGACTGATGGCTGCAGAGTATCTGCTGTTCTTCTGATCTTAAGGGTAAAGCATTGCTGTCTCACATCCCACGGGAGGTGTAAAGACTTTAGCAGAATTTTGGCCTTGGAAAGCTTAAATACTTCTGCATATTTTATACATAGGAAAGGTAAAACAATAAACAAAACCAAATTCAATATAACCTGAGACCCCATGACTAATTGTACACTCCACTCCCACTTCCTCAGCAGGAATCTTACCAACATAAAATAATTCTCACGTGGATGCTGTAGCTTTGGATGAGGGAAAGACCTGACACTTGAAAGAAAATGAGCAGATAGTTTCCGAGTTCCTGTCTCAGGTGACTCCTATTCAGTGTCGCAGGGGAAGGCCCTGTCTGTGGGATTTGCCATCTGATGGCTCCTTGTCACTGGCTGCACGAGGCATGCTGACCTGATGTACTGAGAGAACCACAAAGCCTAGAATTATTTTCAAGGCTAGCATCTAAATCTCAAGCCAATGTGGCATGTTGGAGAATCTTGAGCAGGTGCCTCTTTTCACCAAGATAAGAAAAACTGATTGCCCCCTGGAGGAAGGTGAGCCCCCGATGCAGATCTCACAGGCAGCATGTCTGCAGCACAGACCTAGATTAAGATCAGCCTTGGCAGGTGCTCGTTATAGCAAGCACAACAGATTATTTTGCACAGAGCTTGCTGTTGAGTGAAGCACTTCTTAGAGTGGTATTAAAATTTAATAGAAACTTCAATTTCCCACTTGAAATATATGTGTATCCCAGCAACCTATGCCAGCTTACTTTACTCACTCCTGCTTCAGATTAACAAAAAAAAAATTTTTTTTTCAATTCAAATCTGATTCTATTCCAATATAGTACAGTATTATAAGTCATTTCAGTACTCATGATGTCAGAAAAAAACCCTCTCAGGGTAAAGAACCATGTGGTGCCTGCTTCTGAGAGAAAGTGGTCTTCTGGGGAGGAAACTGATTGGCGATGGTGACTGTAGTGTGGCTTTGAGGTTCCCAAGAGTTTCTCTTGCAGAAGTATAAAAAGGAAATCCTGTCAAAATCAGCCTTCAGATTAAACACCTCATTAGAAGGACACACTAAATGACTAGAGGAATCAGTAGATTACCTTGGCTCTGGCTCTCATCTAATCCTCTTAGAAAACGCAGACAAAGAGCTTTACTGTTAAAAGCTATGACCCCTTCCTTTACTATTTTCACTTGGGAAGAAAAAGAGTTTCCAAAACGAAGAGGTCTTACCTGGCTCTGCCAACTACCACGGTTTGTGCCCAGGGCTGCATGATTTCTGAGAAAGATCCATAGTCAAAAAATCCACTCAACCATTGGCCTTTCTGGGCTGTGAAGGAAAAGAGGTGGGGGTGAGAAAGACATAAAAAAGCATAAAGACAGTCGACCTACTTGCAGTGCACTGGGCTGATGGATTTAAGGTAGGATCTGGGGATTTGCTTTGAGGAGTTTGTTGTTTCTAACCATATTATAATAGATGGAAGCATTAAGCAACTGAGTGTTCATCTGCCTTCAGAAATCACCCCCTATTTCATTTGCTAGTCTGCATAGAAAGAATCATTTATCAGCAAAAGCATCATTTATTGTTAAACGATGGGGTTCAGCTATCGGAGAGTTTGCGTGCCTTTAAATAAATAGCTTGCCTTTTTTCAAGACACTGAAAACATTTGTCAAGAGGCAGCCAAGTCATTAAAAATGTTTTTAAAATGTTTATTTCTATTTTAAAACTTGCCTTACAATTTTGTTTGATTCCACTGATTTTCTTTTAATGGGAAGATGAAAACACTAAGTATTAATGATCAGATGAAGACTCAAACTTGGAGGTAAATAAGAGATTCAGTCTCTCTGCCAGAATGAAACAATATAGATCCACTTATGGCTGACAAAGTATAATCTTTCTACATGAAAGGCCATGACATACGCCCTTGACAGAACAAAAACATAATGGTTAAGCTATATGCACTTAAAAAATATACACACACTTAATAGCATCACCTTTTTCCCTTATCCAGTTCCCTATACCAGCAAGGCATGTAACTTTCACCACCTCAGTTTAAGACAAAACTTCTGATCCACCGGCATGAATGTTTGACCAAGTCCCCACAAAGGCTTCTGCAAATACCTGTTTCCTCGTTTGCCCTCTCAGCTCACAGTTTCTCAGAGATTCTTCTAATTTGAACAAGGCCCTCCACCCCCTAAACCTAAAGTCCAAAACCAATTAAAAGTAGAGATCTGAGCAAGCTAACCTCAGCTGACTTAAACAGGACGGACAGTGTTTTATCAAGACTAAACTTGTAATTACTGTGTTCTACATTCCTTGCCTCTATGGCCCCAGTGTAAAATGTGATCATCCATTTCAAAATTATCTCTCTATCGTGAGCCCAAAGCTGATCGTTTAGATTCTGGTCTCGTGTTGGGCGTCAGTTTGAAGAATATCACGGCACTATCTCCTCTAATAAATGACTTTAACTTTTCACCTAGAAGATATCTGCTTTAACTTATCATAGGGAATCATCTGCTTTCTTTAACGCTTCCACTAAATTAAAATCTGAAGTCCCTCGATTTGGGAGCGAGTGTTAGCTGCACATAGACAGCAGGATGAATTACTAGAGAGTCGATGAAAAAATATTATCCAAAACACCAGAAAACTTAGTTTATCACACATTTCATTTATTCTGTGGTTCTTATTAATAATGACCTGGATAATGCCCACCTAAATGTGTGCTTCTGTTTACCCTATGAAACAAAGGTGCTTTGCTTTTTAAGATAATCTTACCCAGGGGAGACTTGAATTTGCAATCCTCCTGCCTCATCCTCTCAAAGCACTGGATTAAATGCATATACTATTTATTATGCTTTTGCAAAGGGCTCAAATTCTGACGAAGGTTCTAAACCAAATTTGTAGCTTCACAAGGATACTGAGATTTTAACTTTATATGCCTGGGCCATTTTATGATTTTTACTTTGCTAATAAGTGATTTGACCTATAGAATTAATTTTAAAACCAGAGGGTTTACTTGTTTCAAAACCCCTGGAAGCTGGCTAGAAGCATGCTAGGTGGTAGGATTCTTGTCTGGTACGCATAATGCCCAGGGTTCAGGCTCTAGTACCACCACAGCCACACCATCCCGCCTCATATGCTGACTAGGAAGGAAGGTGCCATTGGCTATGCTAGCTGGACTTGATGGTCCCACAAGGAAGTCACTCTAACTCAGATGTAGAACTGGAGTGCCACTAAGATGCTTCCCTATGTTTCCCAGGAGAACGCTACTAAGCTTTGTTCTGAATTTAGAGGAGAAACACTTAATTCCCAGAAAAGTCCTAGATTTTTAAGGCCAATCACTGTGTCAGATTTGTGGTTCTCACCATAATCATGTATAAAAATAAGGAAGAGAAAGATTATTATGGTGATTTTTCTGCCTATGTAAGAAAAAATAATTTTATTAAGAATAATAAGAAAAGGCCTAGAAAAAAGAGTTATGATTATTAAAACAAAACAAAACAAAACAAAGCAGAGTTCTTTTGAATTTTCTAGAATATCTACAGTTAGAGATCATGTCTAACTGCATCAATCCAATGGCTGTGGGATCTTGCAAAAATAAGACATGTATATGAAAGTGCTCTTACACCAGACTCTTCTTTGAGTGGTTTTTATTAAATCTTGCTTATGAACAAATCTTTTTATTTCAGCAGAATCATAATGGCCCTTAAACTTAGCAAAATATCTTCTGCAATTCATTTTCTATTTTAACGTGTTAGTACTTTGCCCACATGTGTGTCTGTATGCCAAGTGTGTACCTGGCACCTAGGGAGGCCGGAGGAGGACATTGATTTCCTTGGAACTGTAGTTACAGATGGTTGTGAGCTGCTGTGTAGTTCCTGGAAGCTGAGTGTGTGTCTGGAAGGGCAGCCAGTGATATTAACCACTGAGCCATCTCCAGCCCCTGCGACCCATTCTTTTATATACAGTATTTTATAAATAAACAGTGACAACAGACATGCAAGAAAGAACCAACACTTTCCCACACCATTCAGAGAAAGCAGGGTCAGGTGTGGTGGGGAGCTCATGCTGGGAATCTCAGCACTTGGCATACTGGAGCAAAAGGATTTGAGAGTTAAAGGCCAACCTGAGCTACATCACTAGTTCCAGGCCCCCTTGGGCTACACAGATAAACCTTATCTTAATGAAAAACAAAACAAAACAAAACAGGCTACTTGGGGTTTTACAAAAGCAACTGTCAAGTGGATTGACAATGTAAATTTAGTTTCTACACTCACTCATTTTTTTCCCCCGCAGTATGTGAATGTGTATAGTGTATGAGGCATGTGAGGAAAGAGGACCGTAGGTGTTGTCATCTCTCAGGTGCCATCTACTGGCTTGGAACTATAGTACATTAGGCTAGATGTCCAGCAAGCCAAGCCCCCAGGGATCCACCTGTCTTCACCTCCCCAGTGATGAGATTATAAGCATATGCTACCATGCCCAACTTTTTAAAATGAGGGCTCTAGGGATAGAACTCAGAACTTCTTAAAAGCATTTTACTATCAATATTATTCCCAGTATCATAGGAAGAATGTGGGAGTGTTTGGTATTCAGCAATAATTTGCTAGGAAGCATATAGTTAAATTCTACATTTAAAGTTTAGAGATATTTTCTCAAGGTAACTCCATTAATCTGTCTTCCCCCACCTTTTGTTTTTAGAGACATGGTTTAGCTATGCATGTCAGGCTGGACTTGAATCACATGTAACTCAAGCTGGTCTCATGCTACTACTGGTGATCCTTATGCCTCAGCCTCCCAAGTGCAGGCAATTCCCTATAGTTGGCACAATGCTCTTTTTTATACATACTGGTTGGCCAAAGAGTCTGATCCTTGGCCCAGTATACAGGAGCTCAGTGATAAAGTGCTTACATAGCATAAATGAGGCTCTGAGTTTGATCCCCAGGATCACCACCCCCACCCCAACAAAAAAGATTCTGGTCCTGTAAGACCATAATTTTATGGTTTATATCAAATGGTTTACTAAGTTCCTTAGTAACAGAAGGAATGAATCAGCAACTACGCAGTTGTGACTGAGCAAGTGATTTATAAAGCTCACTTTTCTCCTGTTTGCTCACCAAGATTTTGGATTTTTACCTTTTTCTTCATGGGGCTTTTTTCTTATATCTTCCTTATTTCTGGGTATTTAGCTCCAGTTTCTTACAAATACACTTTTGCGCTAGAGTCAGATAGTTACTAGACAGCCGGGATACTATTAACATAACTTAAACATACACGTACTTGGGTGAGGACGGCCTGCCAGCATCCACCGAGGATCATACGGGGCCTTTGTGGGAACAAACTCGATGACTCTATCTATAGGATCCTTGGAATTCAGGAGAGGAACTGAACTGTGCATGCTCTAGAGAAAGAGTGGGAGAGAAAGGGCATCAATCAGCAGATGTCAGTCTCAGACCTCAACTCAGCAGCAGCAGCTCCACACAAAGACAGTAGGCCCACCTTCAGAATTACACCCATTGGTCCTGGGCATTAAGCAGAAGCATCCCAGTTATGTGTCAAGCCCCAAGGAACACGCACAGTTCCCAATTCTCATTTAGGAGCCTAACACACACTGGTGCACTCTGACCCGATCCTTTGAGAAGCAAGCTCCTGGAAGACAAACGGCTGCTACAGGGAGGAAACGCATAGAGATGAGGAGGTCTTAACATTTTGGAATCTGAACATATATAGGTCATGAAATATCTGTGGCTGGAAACAAGCAGAAGATAGTGAGATCCAAAGCTATTCTGAAGAGAGGAGGTGAACGACAGCCTCAAGAGAAAGAAACCTACAGGTTTCAGAGGAAGACTTCATGAGGAATTCTTTAAACAGAGGAGCTCAAACACAATAAGCTGCGGCAGAGATGGTGGGTAGGAAAGACTCACCTTGGGCATGTATGACAGCCAGTATAAGACTGTGAATACTCCCTCAAAGTCATCACAAACAGTGGAGTGGGTAACCCCATTGTTGTGCATAATCTGGATGCCCCCAAGCTGATTGTTGGAGGTGTATACTTCCCGACCAAGGACCTAGACAAATGAGCAAATGAAAAGGCATTGGTCTCTACAGATAGAACAATGGACATTATTTCCCAATTCTTACTAAAATAGGTTTTCTTTCCCCTCTACCAAACAAAGCCATCTTCTGTGGGTTGTTTAGAGGGACTTCCAGAACTTTCTTTCCTAAAAGAAAATTTAGAAAACAAAAAAGACCTTCAACAATTATACACTTTGTTGCAATTTTAAAGCCATCAAGCTCCCTCTCTCTAGAAGCCACCATAGACAAATGCAGAGGACTTTAGCTCTGAGAAAAAAAAAAATGTGGTAGGTAGGCTGGGACCCTGGGGACACTGACTACATCTTCTTTTACAGTCTGACAGTTACACACACACACACACACACACACACAGAGAGAGAGAGAGAGAGAGAGAGAGAGAGAGAGAGAGAGAGAGAGAGAGACAGTGAGTCTATGTTTAAGAAAGGCTATGGAGCTGGGGCCTTATTTTTCTAAAGGATTAACTTTCTCCTGACATTTGATTTTTAAAGCTGGCTCACTGTCTCCCTTCCCCATTCCTAAACCAGGTAGAATCCTGAAGCAGCTCATGACACTGCCCAATGCCCCTAGACTCCAGTCTTCTTTGTGTGCTGGGTGTAAGGTTGTGCTATACTTCCCAAGCCTGTTACCTTCTGAGGACTGGAAAGGATTCAGGCCTTACCCTGTTGTCTCTGGAGGACTTTAACCCTTGTCAGGTGGGGGCACTTGCATACAAAAACTACAACGTTCCCCAAAGATGAAAAAAAGAAAGGAAAAATGTTCTCCATGTTGGAAATCGTAGGGTTTCGTTTCTTCCCTGAGACTGGTAATAATTTCTTCCAGGGGAGAGGGTTTCTGACCCAGCAGATGGACGTCAGGCGGCCTGATCACCGACTATTGCAAACTGCTGAGTGTGTAGTAATTGCCAGTCATCTAGGGTAGCCCTGGAGAGCACTAAACAGTTGTGGAGGGCTCACTGTACACGCTCTTTTCTGTTCCCTCTCCTTTCTTCTAAGAAACAACAACATCAGAATTTTTTTTTTTCTAACTTTTATACATTTTCAGCCTCTTGGGAGAACCTAAACAAATTAAGGCCAACAAATTATGCCTGTATGTTTTCATTTGACCCTTTCTTATTAGGGGCTTGGAGAGGTTCCCCTGCCTGCTGGGTCAGCCCCCTGCATCAAGACCTTCCAAAGGCTGAGCAAAGTTGGTGACCAAAGTAATAACCTTACTGTGATCCTGCTGGCCTTGGTTCCATTTAACTTCAGCTAGGAAGGGCATAAGCAAGTATTCGGAAAAGAATATGGAGAGCAAAACTGCTCTACGGTTACTCTTTCCTTGATAAGGAAGCACAGAGAACAAGCCTTTCCAGGCAGCCCTAAGCCAAGCACCATGCTGGCAGCTGCTCTGAAGGAGCGGGTGAGCAGGGGAGACCATATCTGACCAGTGGGCTGCCTTCCTCCTTTCAGTCTGTCTTTAATCTCAGCCCAGGCTCTGCGGCTCTTTTCTCATTCTCCTGCTGTCTCTTTCCATTTGCCCTCTCTCTGACTGATACACTGATCTCTCGGTCACTCGGCTTTCTGCTCCACTGAGTCCATATTACTAATAACACCTCCGCCACGGCCAGTTTACCTCATGAAGGCAGGAGCACATCATTACAAAATAAACTCATAACTTTGACATTCTAGCAAATACATGCCGTTTGTTATTTTTATGGCTTTAGTCTCTCTAACAGGCAGAGGGCATTACATACCTGTTTCATTTATATCTTTAGGCGTGCGTGCAAACACACTCTTGCACATGCACCAGGAAACAAAACAGAACAACAACAAAACCCCCAAACAAATAGAAATTTCAAAAGCCATCGTTGGTTGATGGGGAGTCTGGTGGAGGCAGAAGGCCCGTCATTCAGGGAGGCCATGCTCTGATCTGACTCTGGTTTTATGGCTGTCATAAACCTGATGGCCCACAACTGGTCCTTCTGGGACAGAATGCTTCTCTGCTAGAAGTCATTCAGTATGATCAGCAGTATTTTTAATTATTAAAATAAAATTGGAAAGGAGAAATGAAATAAAAAGGAGACACTGTGCTGACCCTGAATATCTGATATTCATAATTTATGTTGGGAGCCAGATACTCCCTGTTGCATAGGAAAGGGGTATTTTCTGTTCAAAAACAGTATTTTTGGTCCTACTTTTGATACTCGAAGATGTCTAACCATGAGAACACTGAACAGTTAACAAAACCTGCAGTGAACCAAGGAAGGACCAAGTTCAGACAAAGGGACCTAAGACGACCAAGGACAGCCTGTTATTTAAGTGCACCATCTTAAATGCCTTCACCCTCTTTTCAATGAGTTGAGAAGGGCATCCAGAACGAGGCCACCCCCAGAGAGACTCTAACACTCATCCATTCCATTATACAGATTGTTATTTTGAACCACAGCACACACTTCTCTGAACGCCAATCCCACATTTTCATGTGGGAGCAAGATTCAGTGACTTTGCATGTCTTTTCCCTCAAGTTCTGATGCCTTGGAAGTGTTCGTAAGAGCAGCAGCATTTGTGCATTTCTTCTCCTCTGGGTTCCAAAGAAACCCTAGGGCTCCCCACAACTGAAAACATGATTTCTGTTCTAACAAATGCTTATCACCTGAGAAAACTCCTTTAATTTGTTAATAAAAGAGAAATCATAGGATAGAGTTACAGAGCACCCAAAGAGCCCAGACTGACTGGTATTAGCTTGGGAGATGGGGGTGGGGTAGAGATGGAAACACAAAAGAAGCTCATTTTCTTAACTACAAAGACAGCAATAATCAAAGCCACTCAACAATCAAGAGAAACCAGTAGCCTAGACTGTCCTCAGCTGCCTGTAAGTTTGGAGTACCTACCAGTGAGAGGAAGACTCACTTGATAGCTCCTTGTTTATAGGGGTCATTCTGACTCAAGTGGTTTAATGACTTTAGGATACCTCTTAACAAAAGCTCCAACCAAAGCAGCAGAATGTGGGCTAGGAAAGGTTCTATTCTGCCCAACTTTGAAATCATTATGCAGGGACAGCCACACAAGTCCTAGCTGGCAACTAGAAAGATAAAAATCACCTGCAAACAGTCACTGTGTTTCTCGGCATGTCGGCCTACCCACCCTTGAGGGAAAGGTGTGGGTCAACAGCCCTCACCATCACCATCTTCTCATTATGTAGGTACATTTCACTTGTCACCCATTGAAACAGTGACAGGCATCTAGGTATTGTCAAGTTCCTTGCAATGTTCTGGTTCCTGAGTCATTCTCCTCACATTCTCTACTATATGATACAAACTTCTAATTTATTTGCCTAAGGAGAATTTACCACCAGTTACACACAAGAGACATCCAAAAGGGCACTCCTGAGACTGCCTTTACCGTCTAGCCCTAAATGGTCAAAGTAGATCTATGAAATAACAAGAAAAGCAATACCCCAGGGTTCTCTGCTCAGAAGTGCTCAGACCACAGAACTAAAGGGCTAACTCAGAGAGGAAAGAAGATCTTCACCCAGTCTGGCTACATACTTAAGCTTCATTGAACACTCCACTTTCTGTAGCTGGTAGGCCTAAGAATTAAAGTACCTCATGAAAGCCAGTTAGTACAAATGCAATTGTTAAAGGTTTCACCAAAGGTGCTATAGAGCCTGCAAAAATGCTGAGATGCCTAAGGGTATAAATGAATGCAGTCAAACATACTAAGGCCACTGTTGCTGCTGCTGCTGCTTATCCAGAGACACTGCAGACAGCTCAGGTTTACCACAGCTGACAGGCAATGAAAACAGTCTAATATACCGCCTGCTCTCACCCTTAAATCCCTTTTCGGAGATCAAGATAAACACATTCTTCCTTTCCCCAGTGCTCCAAACGTTTGACTGAAGTGGCAGAGCACTGTGAGCGTTTGTGCAAATGAAATCACTGTAATACTGAACGAGTGCAGTATTTTCTTGTAAGGATATTTGTCAGTACAACATTGAGATTTCCAAGTATCACAGATGGAACCTGGATCAGCTCCTAAAATATTGCTTTTATCCTAATATACACACTTTTGGAACATTATATTGGAATGTGTGTTGGTTTTGGAACCTTTAGTTATATTTGCCAATCATGTGATAAGGTGGAAAATAATAATGGTGAATATCAATCATAGTGAGAAAGGAAATTTGCTCCTTTCTTTCCTTTTTAACAATCCTTGTAGAGTCAGGGCATCTACTATTTTAGGAAGCAGGGAGCACGAAATTCCTCCGATTCTGAGAATCAGGCTACACAAGTGGAGTCCTTGCTGCAGTCCTCTCGTGCTATTTCCATTCTCCAGAGGGTAAATCTACTGAGCAATGATCATCCCTCGATCGCATGCATGATTCTAGGTATTAACATCACTCGGGGATAGGGAGGGCAGACAGACAGACAGATGAGTGAGAGCAAATGGCAGTGGGGAAAGAGTGGCACAAAGGGACAAAGGGGAGGATGGAATAGAAGAAAGGGCTGAGGGGACAGGGGAAAGCACTTCTCCTAGCATCCTCCTTGACCTGAGAGAACTACATTTTAAAAGCTGTCAAGTAATTCAATCTCCAATTAACAATTCTAAGTGGTGCTGCACATATTACTGTGTAAATGCTTCACCAGGAATATATCCAAGGGTGAGTGGAATTAAATTTCTTGGGAGTCAGGGACAATGCCTCTGTAACCAAGAATATTTGGATGTTACCAAATACACAGCTAAAGGGTTACGCTCCTTTCTATACTGTTGTCATGGCCGGCACTGGCAAACTAGAGAGCTAGCCGGCAGCTGGTGGATTAGGCTTGGGGGCAGAGAGGAAGCTCAGTGATACACACCGGCAGGGAGAGGGGATTTGAGCCATGGTTTGAGTCAAGATAATCCCCTTGGCAAAACTCAAAAATCCCTCAATAAGAAACAAATTCTGATGTGATCAAGTTTGTTGAAGAGTAATCTTGAGCAAAGAGACTGTTGCTACCAGTGGCAGGAAAAGACTGGTTTTGTTTTAAATGTATTTTAAAACAAGTGTCTTGCTATGTATGTAGCTCAGGTTGGCCTCAAGCTGACCATCTTATCCTGGCCTTCTAGGGCAGGTGTGTGCCATCATTTTCTGCTAGGAAAGTATTTAGCCACAAAGACACTGAGGTACAGATCAGAAAAAGTAGTGTAAGAGCTCTGCTTATTGAGAACACAAACACAAACTCACCAGTAGAGGAACAACAAGGACTTCCAGGTGCAGTGGGTAAGGGACAGAGGCTCTTAATGTAAAGGAATAAAGAAGACCCATAGATAGTTTGCCTGTCAAATGTGAGAGAAAAGGCATGGGTTTCCGAATAGAGAGCTGTCTGCCAAAAGAAATCACTCATCCCAGAGATCCATCAGCTAACTACTCATTTAGCTAGAGACGTGAAAGTACTGACAATAAATCAATTCCAAATGGAAATACTTAGCATTTTAAATAAAGTCTGGTTTAGAGCCAGGTATGGTGACTCATGCCTGTGATCCCAGCACTTGGGAATTGGAGGCAGGAGAGTCAGGAGTTTATGGTCAGCTTCCACTCTGTGAGGCCCCGACTCAAAAAAAAAACAAACCCAAGAGGGCAGACAAGAGTCTGGCTTATTGAGAAATTATTTACATGTAACAAAAGTATCCAATTTATGGTGTAAAATTCTATGACACTGACAAACACATCCAGTCATATCCAGTCCACAGTAGTGATATGGGAACATCATCACCATCACACTTGTCCGTCCCCTCTGCCTACTCCTAACAGTCAGTGATCAAATTTCTGCTCTGACTGCTTTGCCTTTTGTAAGATGGCATACAAAGAGATTCCCAGAGTACACAGCGTTTGAGGCCTAGCTTCTTTTGCTTATCATATGGAATGCATCACATGCATTCATATAGTCCAAGTGTAGGTAGTTCCTTTTCATAGCTGGGTGCCATGACTCATTCAGTGTTTGTCAATTGGTAGACATCAAGGTTGTCAGTTTGGGGAGAGATTAGGAAGAAAGCTGCCATGTACATTTAGATACAGGTAACTTCTGGATTGTATAGTAAGCGTATAGTTAATAAAAGAAACAGAAACCAAACTCACAGATTTCAAAGTAGCTATATCATTTTGCATTACTTTTAATAGTGGACAGAGTTCTAGCTATCTCAATCCATATCAGCAATTGGAATTTTGTAAATTAAACATTAAAAGATACTTGTTTTTGTTTTTCCTAGAGCTAGGGATGTAGCTCAGCTTTAGAGCACTTACCTAGCATGAATCAGACTGTGGGTTTCATTGCCATCACCATAAACAAACAGCAAAAAGCTGTAATCATTTAGGGAAAGAATGTAATGCTGTGAAATTGTGGTTTTAATCTCCCTAATGAGTAGTGACAGACATAATTGCATATACTTCTCTTCCATCCTTAAACATCTTCTTTCATGGAGAGTCTACTCAAATTTCTTGCCCATGTATTTAACTATTGGGCTGTTTTCTTATTGAGTTCTGAGAATTCTTTATATATTCTAGATTGTCTTTTATCAAAAACGTGTTTCCCATAGATAATTTTTAAAATGTTTTTTAGTCACCTCCTGGCTTTTCTAAATAGACTGGTACTTGAGGCAAATGGTAAAGTAACCAAATGCCAGAGCTCACAGCAGCCAGTTATCTGATATATCTAAGAAGATTTACTTGCTAGAGCCTGACTTCCTAGACAGTAACATTTATTCTTTCTCTGCGGCCTTTTGTTTGTTTTATTTTCTTGTTTATGTCTGGTGTGGATAGCATTTTTTTTTAAAATTCCCTTAGTATCAGGAGTGTCCAAACATTAGTACACAGGCTGCATGTATCATGATGGGCAGGCATGAATAGGTCCCACATGTTTACAGATATTACGTTGCAAAGTCAAAAGATTGGATATTCCTGAAAATGAAGGTTGTTTTAAATACCATGAAAACAGGAATCATAATGTATCTCAACATAAAAGCAACTTTACAAATAACAAATGCAATGAATGAATGCCACAGTTCCATATGCATTACAGGAACTCAACACTGACATATTGAGGCGAGTCAAGCTACAAAAAGCAAGTCTTATATTAGTGCTATAATGTGAAGTATTAAATGGAAGCAAGTGACGCATTCCTTTCAGCTGTCTCGGGTGCAGACTGCTGGGTGATGGTTCTGAGTTGTTACTGGTTTTGACCACAACCCTTAGCATTTATTTTGTGTGTATATGTGTATGAGTGCACCGGGGTGTGTGTATAAGGAAGAGGACAATCTGTGAGGGTCGGTGCTCTCCTTTCCTCATGTGAGATCAGAGGATGGATATCAGTTCCTTACACTTGGCAGCAAGAGCCCTTACCTGCTGAGCCATCCCTCTGGCCCTCTTTAAAAATTTTCTACATGGGCTACTAGTAAGCCAGTAATTCTAGTCATACATTATCAGTGTTGCTCTACTGAATTGTATAAACCCACTTTCTTGATTGAGAGAAGGTATTTTATCAATGAGTCAAGTAGAAAATGAAGATATTCAAAAGTTATCTGTTAAGATGGTCTTAAGTCATCATATTTGTACCTTATTCTATTGGTTAAACTGGAGTGAATTATTTTCCTTTACAACTGGTTTCCCAAATTTTCAGATATGTGTGCTATTTTACAGGACTTGAATCCTAGGCACCGAGACATTATTAAAGTTAGAAATTGGTCAAACTCAAGCACAAGAACAATGAAGCTCAGGCATGGTAATCTGGAGTTCAATCTAAAATGCTCCTCAAGCTTCTCTCATGATTCAACACTCGTGTCTTTGCACATTAGCTGATTAGACTGTGTGATGACGGCCATCCTGAAGGACAGGGAACCTAGCTAGATTTGGACCCATGCACAGGGGACATCTCCTAGAATGATGAACAGCAGGAGTCAGGTTTCTAAAGAGTCTAGAGTCCCAAGTCTTCATCACATTCACACAGTAGTCTGCACAGCAAGGGCTTAGGTCTATCTTCCTCAGGAAAGACTGGAGTCCTCGAATTTCTAATCTACCAACATGTGCAGTTGTTGCACTTTTAATTTATGAGTGTTAGGGGGCCCCTCTGACTTGGGAACATATTGGCTTGGTCTAATGCTTGGAGATTATTAAACTTGGAGCTGTGCTCCACTATCAGGTGTACAGATCTTTTATTTAGAAGATATGGTGCTCTAAATGCACAAAGAGCTCCCTGTCACCTTCACATTAAAGCCCCTAGTGCCTGGTAAATGGAATTATATAGCTGTCATCTCCTTTCCCCAAAGTTTTAAGAGTACAATGGGCTCATTTTTTCACACTCCATCCCAGCTTCAGAACTAAGAGACCTACTTTGTATTGATTTAAGGTCTCAGAAATAAATAAACCTGCTTCACCGCTGTGATTCACAACAAATTCATGATACACTATTGCATGATATATTTCAAGCTCTGGCTCCAGCTCTCTTTTTCCTCTATGAGTGATGGGGGAGGTGGGAGGTAGCAGGGAGCTGCAAAGCTGACAGCCTGATGGTGATTGGAGATGGCTGCGGACTGCAAATCCAAGAGGAGACACTATTGGAGGAGTGCAGGATTTTAACTGGGAGGCAAGGGTGAGGAGCTAATTTACTTGATTTCCAGGCTGGGGTTGTGGGAGAAGAAAGGTTGGAGAGGAGAGGGCTGGCAGGGAAGTAAGCTTCAAGTGAAGAACAATCTGAAAAGGAGCTATGAACAGGTATAGAAAGAGGGAAGTGAAGAAAACAGACTAAACAATGGTGTAAGGAATGCATGGCGAGAAAATGAAGGCACTGGGGCACAGCTCTGCATAAGGGGTCATGCCCACAGACCTAAGGGAATATTTAGCTTGAGTTCAGGGGAGATGCTTTACTAGTAACAGGAAGTGAAGAAAGAGGCCCTTGTGAATCACAGAATATGTGAAATAAAGACAGTTCTTCATTTAACACTCAAAAGACACACTAGAACTTGTTATCCTGGAGGTGGGGCAGAGATACATCAGAGTTCCACATATATAAGGTGATGTATAGCCCGCACATTGAAGTGAGGGTTTCTAGCAGGTTAGCTTTTGTATGTATCGCCTCAGGGCTTTGAGTGCCCCAAACTATGTCACCTTTACTGATTCTACCAGACACTGGACTGCAGGAGATCACTAAGTCTCTGCAGCATGATTAACTTATAACTGTTCTCTGTGTCTCTCAGTCTTCTGTCTCTGTTTTGCTCTCTCCAGGGTCTCACCACATGTTCCTGGCTGTCTTGGAACTCACTGTATAAACAAAGCTGGTCTTAAACTGGCCTCTGCTGAGATTAAAAGCATGAACCACTATGTATATGAAGATAAAATTTAAATCATGATGTTACTTCCACTAATATATAAGAATTTTACATTTTATTATACATAATTTTACTATTACATAGCATAATATATAGTACCTTTTTAAAATTCCACTGTCCTAACCTGTTCTTTTCCTGTTTAGCCTAACACAGTTCTCTACTTCCAGATCAACACACATCTTTGTACTACAGAATGGAAGCAATTAAAAGGAAATTTAAGTGCTCTTCTGGTCTTCCATTTTAAGGTAAGCAATACATATTGTATGCTTCCCATTTTACACAAAGAACTAAAGTTCAAAGTTACTTGCAAAAGGGGAGACTGAGCAAAAATTTTTTTCAGCTAAAGGTTTTATGTGTTGGTTAGTTTGTGCCATCTTGACACAAACTAGAGTCTCCTGGGAAGAGATAATTTCAATCTCTAATTGATGAACTACCTCAATCAAATTGGTGTGTGTGTGTGTGTGCACATGCGTACACGCACATGCATGCACATGCATGAACAAGTTTTCTTGATTAATGACTGATGTGGGAGGACCCAGCCATTCTTGGACAGTGCCACCCTTGGACAGGTGTATGTGTTGTAGACGAGAGCTGGCTGAGCAAGCCACGGGGAACAAGCCAGTTAACAGCTTTCCTTCTACACTTCTATCTCTCCTTCTGCTTGATATCCTCCCTGACCTCCCTCAACGATGTACTGGAAGCCAAATAAATGCTCTTCTCCCCAAGTAGCTTTGGTCATGGTATTTACTACAGAAACAGAAAGCAAACCAGAACATTTTAGAACTCCAGAGACTTTGAGTCCACTTCTACTGTGTTGGCCAGTGTGATCATTCCTGTGTCTGTATTCAATGCCCCAAAGCAGAGTCTCAGGCTTTTCCCTTCATCTAGAAGCTCTGCACTAGAACCTGTCAGTTCTCCCAAGTCTGTAGTGTTGAAACCATTATAGATACATAAGGTTCTTTTAGATAGTCAGAGGCAACTTTTGTAATGGAAATCTGAATGGCAATTCCACTGTGCAGCATCTCCAAGCCAGTATTCAGGACTGGGCTGCTCGTACATCACTAAGGTTTGCTAACAGAGTCAGAAATGCTTGGTACAGTTTTCTACAAACTGAGGAGCAACAAAGGAAAACCAAACAGCTTTCTAAAATGGGACCAGATTTACCAACATTTTGTCTATGTGTAGAAGATGAGCTTGAAAATTAAGGAGATCAGATATCTACAATATTCTCTGAGAATTCACTCATAGTGTCAAATGTAAAACTCATTTAGACAAGATATTAAAACAATCTCTTTACAAAGGAAAGAGCTATGGGATATAGGAACTATCTATTGTAAAAATAGGGAGTGGGGCTTTAACAATGATAATTGGTGGACTGATGCTTACAGTGACTAGGGTTATTGTATCAACAAGTCCCTGGGAACTCTTAGAGACAGATGACTGACACATATACTACCCAATCATGGCTGAACATGGTGCCTCTTACCTTAATGGTGTTCCAAAGTGTGTTACAATCTTTACATGACATCTATTGGGAACATTAATATACGAGCGTACTACTAAAGTGAGGAAAGCCATGTAACCTTTATTTCCAAAGCACTTTTGCCTCCAGAGAGCCACAGAGAATAAAGAACACTGTGTTTATGTTCCTACGCCAGGGTCTAGACACTGCCCTGTGAGAAGCACAAACCTGGAATGTATTGTAGAAAAACCACATAGCACCAGGAGCTCCCTAAGTTAACTCATCTAATTCCCACGAAAGCCTTGGTATTACAATGGGCTCCCACTGTACAATTAATAAAACTGATACACAGCTGGGGGTGGGGGTGTTAAGGAACTGCTCAGGGTGATAATTTGTATGAGGTAGAGCCAGAATCTAAACCTGAGCAGCCTGGCTCTACAGTCTATGTTGCTAACCTCTTTCTGTCAAAGTGACAATGCTGCACATCGCACAGGGATAGCTAAGGACTGCTTCCCTCCTTCAACCTCTCTAACTTTCTCACATTGTGTATGACAGCATCATGGATGAGCATGGAAACTACACTGCAGATCTCTGGTTCCACAAACAAATCTCTTTCATATGATCTCCAGTACTCTGTTCAAGAGTTAGATGTGAGTGACATTACACACTTCACGTTGCATGGCTACATATAGCTTTGTGCATAGTAATGAAGGTAAATCAGAGAGGGCTGTGGTTTTTTATTTATTTATTTTTTTTGACTAAGTCTCAAAAGCAAGATTAACACTAAAGAGATGGCTTAGTGATACTGCTATTCCTGAGGACATGAGTTCAATTCCCCGTGTCCATATCAGGGAACTCATCCCAGGCAATCGCCTACAGTAACTCCAGCTATAGGGACACCTGATGCCTCCAAAAGCACCTGTACTTAATGTGCACACCCCAACCATACACATACACTTAATTCAAAAATAAAAATGAATCCTAAAGAAATAGCAAGATTAACAGAATTAGGCCCTGAAGGACTTAGAGCTCTCAGCCACAAGTACTATATAAGTACTTTTTCCTAGTAGATTCAGTGCAAAGAGCAGCCTAACTTTACTAAAGGGGAAGAGATTATGGGGTTTCTCTTTTTCCTAAAAGAGAAGTAGAAGCTCAAAGAAGAAATGTTTACTACAAGGAAGTCACATAGAACCTTCAGAGTAATCTACCCCCACACATCACAGCCATTAGCAGAGAGAGGTCTTACCTCCGCAGGCAACTGCTGTCCAGAGCACTCCCACAAACCACAGATTCTGATCGCTATCCAAAGATCAGGCTTTCATCAAGTCTGGGGCTGAGAGGTAGCAGGCCCTGATCTGCATCAGTGCTGTCTTATAATAGAGGCCTCCCAGCCTGGCTGCCGCTGGACACTATGCTAAACATGCGAACAGAAACTGAGAGGTGCTGGGGGGTGGGGGGGATATTTATGTTACTGCAAGTGTCCAAAAGGCACCCCAACCTAGTTTATAACTGCAAATCATCTCAGCTCACCAAGGGTCTATCCTACCAACAGTTCAAGTAGACAATTCCTACCTCTGCCACACCAGCACGAGTCAGTCATACCCATCAGGTTAACCCTATCATTTTGAGGACATACCAATGTGCAGCCTATAGTTCCTGAAGTCATGACTGTTGTAGCCTTGAGAGACGTGGAAAAGCAAATCCTCATGGACTTCTATTTATGCCGTCACTCTCTGTGGACAGTGCGCAGAGGCCTGAGCTCCTCTGTAATGAGACTCAAGGTCACATTCTAACTGATCCAGTCTGTCCATTGTTTCAGCCTTGTCCGAGCCCTGACACCACTCTAACTCCCCAACAACAAGGAACTGGGAAGAAGCTCTTGACTTTGAGTTTCAGATGTCATTTGGGCTACTTCCAATCAATCACCAGCTCACTGGCTTAAAGTATCAAATCTGGATCACAAAGGTCAAATCAAGAAATCAACCTGCTCCTTAACTGGGCAATATTCTACTTTACAATTAACTGCAGAGAACAAAACACGGTAGGTGTGGAAGGAACACACATACTCTTGACCACAAGAAGAACAGGATAAAAATACTAATGTGGAAAACATCTTCTTGTTTTGAAACAAACTATGCAGTAGCAGGGAACAGTGCTGGAGAATAAAATGTACAGAAAACTCAGCAGCAGTGAAAGGAGGAGGGAACGCAGCAATATGTTTATTTACTATTCAGGTCACTATAGGAGGAGGAGAGGGAAGGGGGAAATCTCTAAAGCAAGACACTTTGGAAGTGTAGGTAGGAAGGTGCACACCAAAACCAGGTCACCAACACCATGTTTGAAGACATGGAGTGCAGCTGTAAAAGCCGATGCACACATGCAACGTAATGAGTTGGAAATTGTGTGTGCTGAAGCTTCTTAGCTATTAAAGGAACGAGCAGTTTACATGTTGCTGTGTTATGTGAGTAGAGTATGTGGCATGTCAACCCTTCCTCTCCCAATATCCCATGTTAAGTTAAATCAGTAATGGGGCTGGAGGGGGTGGGAAGGGTTGGGGGAAAATCCAAGAGAAAGAAAGTTTTTTAAAAATCTCTGTCTCAGCAAAAGTTTTCATTAAAATTTTAGACAAATGATCCCTGTGTCCTTCTCTCTTGCTGCCTGGGGCTCCATGCTATTTCTATGCAAATAACAACCTCGTGGTTTATATCTTATTATTTCCACCGGAGCTGCAACGACATGACCTGAGACGTGTAAGAGGTGGGATGGGGGTGGGGGGGAGGGTTGGAAAGGAGAGAGAGAGAAAGGCAGAAAGGGAGAGAGAGATGGAGTGGGTGTTCACTCAAGTGTGAAAAAATATTGTCAGGAGTGAGCATCAAGAACAAAAAAAAAATTGCAGGGATAACGTGTTTATTTCAGTCCCACCACCCACCCTACCCCCACCCTTGCAAACAGGCACCTTTTAAAATTCATTGGGCATCAGGCGATCATGCACAATCCATCTGCCTCACTTTATCATTTGCATTTCATGCCTCCTGGCTTTTGATGTGCTGATACTTTGATGCAGTCAGGAGACTCGCATTATCATTATTTCAATTTCCAAAGGGGTCAACGGGATCAGCACTGCACACACAGAATCTTTTCTCCCCTATAACCTCTGTGCACCCCTTTCTTATTCTTCACCCCAATGTTTAACATAAAGGATAAAGACTCCAAAAGGTGAGCATTAGATGCTTACAGTCTCAAACTTTATATAAGCCTGCATATACTGCCTACATTTCCACTCTACACATAGGCACACAGATACAGTGACCACAATGCTCAGGTTTAAACAGCAAGCTGCACAGTGCTTCAAACACACAAAGACTTTCTTACACGTGGACACTCGGGGAGAACTGCATTCAGAAAAAGAAAGGAATCTACAAGCAAGACCTCGAAACAAAGAGAGATCAGCTCACATAGAAAGATGTAGACGAAGAGTGACTAGCACGAGCCAGGAGTGAGATGGAAAGAAATGTGCAGAGAGAATGGTAAGCAGAGACTAGAGAGACAGAGTAAGCATGTGTGTGAGACGCTAGCATTCAGGAGTAAGCCAGAGGCAGCAATCTGAGCTGGCACTCTCTGATAGCTTCTCTTTTCATTCCTGATAAGCAACAGAGCAGAGAAGACATTCTTAATGAATTTGCATGAAATTGGGTGTCTTCCAGCAACAAGACTTTGTAGTTAAGAGGTGCAGACATGAAGATAGTATAGCAGGTGGAGCAGGATTAGGTAACCTCTACAAAGAACACTCCCTTCAACTAAGATGATCGCATCCTTCTGGGAAGGAGCATTGTTAAACTACTACAGAGCCTCCCCTCAGCAACCAGGCTCTTCTCTAACAAACAGCACTGCAGGCTAGGGAACAGGTGAATACTGAATTTGATCAGAACAGATTTTTAAAAAGAAACCACTACTGTTTTCTTCTTGGCACAAATGAAATTCAACTAATAAGATGCTAGCAAATCCCTCAGAACAGAAAACATTTGCTCTTTAACAATCACTGTGTGTAATATACTGGAGTAGGAGGGGCACTAATACAAACCATATGCATTTCAGAAACATACTCTGTCTACATATGACAACATCATAGAAATACAGGGGTATATATCATTTTAAAAATCTGTCCTCATAGAAAACGGTGTCTAAACCTCTCTTCAGTGTTCACCAAAACCTCACACTTAGATAATAACCAAAGGAACAACTTAAAGAAATTAAGAGCCTCAGCAGTCTCTCCCACTGCAGTCATCTTTAGTGGTGGCAGTTCTTCACTTTCATTTCCAGGCTGATACTACTCTGCCCTTCCTTAGAGAGAAACGCAAACCCTGTGATTTCTGGTATTCCCTCAAGCTAATTAGACAATGAAATTATCAATGTTTTCTACATGGGAACAATAGGATTGACCAGCTAGTCTCTATTCTGTCATTTAAAAAACAAATCTTAAAAAGCACTTCTACCATACACGTGTTCTTTTTTAGAGGTCTTTTTAGAATCTTCTGAAAACAGCAAAATTGTACATTCTCAACACCTCACAAGTACTCAATCCATACTGCAAAGCTAGTGTCACAAACACAACATCCAATACTACTTGGCATGTGTGTAGCTCTACAGGCTGTCACCGAGCCATATAAGGGAGATCCAGGAAAGCCCACACTCTGTGCTAAGTATCTGTGTATTTTTCTTTAGTGTCACAAAATTAAGATGCAAATTAATACCTCCCTTTAACAGACAAGAAAGCTGAAAAGCTAAAGGGTTCTGTAAATTGTACAGTAGAAGCCAATTAATTTCAAACTATTCCATTTCATATGTTTCCTGCTCTGGAGGGAAAATAAAGTTCTGATGCTTACAGGATGTGTGTGAAAGGAAAGGAGGGGAGGAGGGAGGAAAACAGGAAGGGAGGAGGGAGTGCTGCACGGTCTTGGCTAGTTTCACTCTCCTCTGCAGTATCCTCACCATCTCTCCCCCCTTTGAAAAGAGCCCCGTAAGCTCAGATGTGTCCCCTTTCTCTGTCTGTGTCATTCCTTCTGCACAATCCATCCACAGAACCCAATCATTTCACCATGCATTGTTTACTGAGCACTTCCCCTATACAAGTGTTCTTTGTCAGAGCTATGTTTAGAAATTTCTCAAAACATTAAAATTGCACATTCTCAACACCTCAACCAGTGCTAAGTCCACATTGTAGAGTCAAAAAACAGAAGCCAGTACACTTAGAACCTGACAGCTTCCGGCATTAAGAACAGGTCTGCTCACATGTCAAGGCTGGAACAAAGCAGAAGTATTCAGTTTTCAGTCTTTCTAGAGTTTGCTCTAGAAAGAGCACTAGAATATGACCTCTTTGGAGCAGAGGTTTATATAGTTTGCTTACTAATACATATTTTATATATAATATGTAAATATTTTAATATATATTTTATATATAAATATATACAAATACAAGACTGGTGCACAAATAGTTACTCAAAATATTTGTTGGATGAAATAATGAATGAATGAACGAATGAATGAATGAATGAGTGAATGAATGGATAAGTAAGTCAGTGAGCAAACATAAGAGGAAGAGACACACTAAGGAAGGCATGGGCTGAGAGGGCTGCCCTCTAGAGTCAGAACCTTGAATTGAAAAGTCATACTTTTTCATTATTAAACAATCTCATATACATGTACCAAATCCTGGCAACTTACTTTGTTGAGGGCACCAGCTCCTGTCAGAATTAAGTGAGAATTCTCAACCTGGATGGTTCTTTGTCCCAGCCGGACAAGGTAAGCCCCAATACCAATGGCCCGGCATGTAACCTTAAAAAAGAATAGATTCTGCAAGTTACATATTTAAGTCCTTTCCCAAGCTGTAAAAACAAAGGCACAAATGAAATACAAAATTCTTATGAACAGAAATATATCTTTTTATGAAACCTAATGACAATACAACCCCCACCCAATCCAATTTCCAGGTCAAATAAAGGACAAAATTCATTGAATAATGATTATTAGACACTCCAGAAGTCATGGTTCTTTTATTTGCCCATTTCACAGATACCTGCTACTCCCACAACATGTACAAGTAAAGTACTAAGAAGAAATTCAAGCTGTTAAAAATCTGGTAGAATATGTGGAGAAATAAGAAATCAAATTAAATGTTGAAATAGCCTACATTTGGGAAATTTAGTAGTTTATATCATCCTGTCTTGTCATTTATTGTGTATAATTATGATAAACTTGTACATATATCATCTCACAAAGTGTTTCAGCTTAAGACCCAACAGCAGTGAGAAAGGGAAGAAAAATAAACCCAGCTTTTCAGTAAGTTTCATAGCTTGTGGGGAATGGAGGACGTAACTCTGTGGTAGATAACACCTGTCTAGACGATGTAAGACCCTGCATTCAATCCCAGCGTTGAAAGGAAACTTCATTCTAGGAATATTTACCAGGCTGATGGTGATGATCTCATCATAAGCCAATGAGGATTCCCCAGCAATCATTCCAGAACCCCGAAGGTTCTCTGCTCCAAGTCCTTCTTCTTTCCCGATAATATCTGTTATCTTGTACCTATGGCATAGTCATGCCAAATCACAAAAGTTAAACACAGCAATAGGAACTTATAAGCAGAATCATCACCATTACGAGACTATTTAAGACTCTTTAATTCTGTTCATGTTCTTAATTACTAAGGGTCTCCATCTTAGCTTAGGTCCTACTTCACTGGAAATAATATTCTGTAACAGAAACAACAAAACTTGGAATTTAGTAGCTGTGTTAAAGCTTTGCTGATTCAAATACTGGTGTGGCTCTGAAGATAATAACTTCTGTAAAATGGGGATAGTAGTCTCTATCTCTAAGGCATGGAAGACATGATGGTTAAAGCAACAAGACAGCATGACATGACACAGCTCAGATTTTAAAAGCCCTTTCTTATATCCTTGGACACATTCTTAAGAAAAAAGCAAGGCCAACATATATCTCTAAAGTAAGCCACAACCATTAAATAATCTTAGACAATTCGTATAAAAATCAAAACCCACAAATAGAGAAATAGAGAGGAGGTGGAGATTATCATCCCTCTTCTTTTCAAAGATCATAATAAAGAGGAAGGTCAAAACAATTATTCCCACTCACAAATAACAAGTATACTGGTGAGGGTTCTTGGCTATAGTTCTCTGAAGGGAATGGTGTGATGTATGCAGAAGTGAAATGCTGACCAAGTTACCCAGAAAGTATCCTGCGGGTCACTTATTAGGAGGGACAGCTGACAACAGGAAATGGGAGATGGCAACAAGGCTAATAAAAGTAAGAATGTCCAGCACCACACACACACACACATGAATACAGGCATACACATGTGCATGGAAAGTACAGAGCTCATAAAAGGAAAGATCTCCAGCACCACACATACACATGCATGAATACACACGTACACACATATGCATGGAAAGTACACAGTTGGAAGCAGAGATGGGCATACATTACTTATTGTTCCTGGCACAGGGCAGGAATTGTGTTTTATTTTAACTTTCATGAGCTGAAATAATAAAAATAAGCACTGTATAACAGCTCTTAACTACCTCGGCCCTGTATTTTTCTGCTCCTTTCTGTCTCTCCCTCCTCCAACTCCATTTCTTTGTCTTAGCTGTGGTCCGTGACTGTATCTCTGCTTCTCAGATTGCTGTAGCTTTCTATTTTTAGCCTCTCTCAATATCAAGTTATCCACAATTCTTTTTCTCTATATATCTAGACTTCAGATTCAAGAGTTATGTTACAAATAAGCTAATCTTCCTTTAGAAAGAGACATGAAAAAGCTGGCAAAACTCCACCATCCCCACACCATGTTCCAAGGCACCCCAAGGCACCACAGTGAACCCCTAGGGGCTCGGCAGTATATTTTTAGAAAAACATTATGACATGTGATATCTGTTAGACCCATGTGGATGATTAGCTTTAGGAAGTTCACAACTTAACAGAAGATAGAATGTTGTCAAAAGAAATGCAGCACTATCTTTATAAAGCCAGGTTTTTGCAGGTTCTGTGGAACAAATGCAAGCTTTGCATAAAAACCAAGGAAGAACAAGAAATGAGGGTGGCTACATGCATGGTAACTCCAATCTGCAAGCACAGTATCACATTATTTGTAAGTTACTGTAATTATTTAACCATCAGCTAGTTACTACTCTCAGATGCTAGAGGTAAAGGTATGAGGGACCAGAGTTCAAGACCATCCTTAACTACACGGTGAATTCAAGGTTAGCTTGGGTTTCATGAAACCCTCTTTCAACACTCCCCAAGAACCTACCCAGAAAACATGAATGAAATACTTTTTTCCAACTCACATGGATTACTTTATCCAAGCGATCATTAACCTCATAGGAAAGAAACATTTATGATGCTATTTGCATTCAACTACTTAATTAAAAAAAAAAAACACATTAGGTCTATATTTAGTTTAGGAGTGCTGTGAAAAAGTATTACAGACATAGTAAAGGTGCCATGAGCTGGGTGGCAGTGGCGCACGCCTTTAATACCACCACTTGGGAGGCAGAGGCAGGGGGATCTCTAAGTTCCAGAACAGCCAGGGTTACACAAGGAAACCCTGCTTTGGGGATGGGAGAAGTGCCGTAAACTAAGGAAGTCTGAGAACCAATGGCATAACTTCTATGAAGAAAACTATACACATCAGTAAATAGAAAAATATGCCATGTTCCTGTTTAGGGAAATTAAAGAGTGATGTCAGATCCTTATAAACTAATATGTAAAACCAATATAAAGTCATTATGGTAAGTTTCTTGTGATTAAAACATGTACTAGGCCCTGGGCTTGTTCTCCAGCACAAAAACAAAAACAAAAAAAACCCAAAAAACAACAACAACAAAAAAAACAAAAACAAAAAAATCAAAAACTAATGAAGTATATCAGCTAGTTACAACTTGGAAAAAATTAATAATGTGAAAAAAATGTCCCACAGCAATAGTTCAAATAGTATGGCAATGGCCCAAGAATGTAAGAATTAGTCAATAAATAGTACCACAGCAATTAACATTTTAGAAAATACATGCAAAGAAATCATCAAAATGATCAGCCTTACTGGTAATCAAAACTGTAAGATAAACATAACAGTTGCTATCTTGTTTTTGGAAACAGGGTTTCTCTGTGTAGTCTTGGATGTCCTGGAACTCACTCTGTAGACCAGGCTGGCCTCGAACTCACAGAGGTGCACCTGCCTCTGCCTCCCGAGTGCTGGGATTAAAGGCATGCACTACCACTGCCCGACTGACAGTTGCTACTTTTGAGAAGATACTCATTTTACTAAATATAGTAATTACTGTTTTAAACAACAGTGATATTCAGAACAGAAGAAATCAGTGCTATCATGTACTTACTGACTGGGGATGCAAATCTGGAAAGAGCAATTTGAAAAAATTTACCCAAAGGGTTCTATCAGATACCTTGTGCTTCAACATACACCCCCCAAAACCCCTTATGAATGAAATTCTTACAATTCCATGTGGTATTAATATACTGCATTATTTTATTCAAGTGATCAAGCTGTTAGGACAGAAGCTTGAAGCTGTTGTATTTAACTACTTAAACAGAAACATTAGTGCAGTTTACGGATAGGGCGCCAAGAACAAAGATTAGGGACAGTCTAAAAGTGTCTCCAAAGGAATAGTCAACTCAGAGAATAACAGTGAAAGGCTGGAAATGGTCTGCATGTGCAAAGATAGTATATTCACTATGATATAATATCATGCAACTATTAAACTTCATGTTCATTTCTGAAGGAAGATTAGCTTTATATGTAACATAACTAATCTGAATGTAAGAAATTGCCCACAGGGCAGTGGTGGCGCACACCTTTAATCCCAGCACTTGGGAGGCAGAGGCAGGTGGATTTCTGAGTTCGAGGCCAGCCTGGTCTACAGAGTGAGTTCCAGGACAGCCAGGGCTACACAGAGAAAACAAAACAAAAAAAAAAAAAAAAAGAAAGAAAGAAAGAAATTACCCTGAAATATATTTTAGTTCAAAGGATAAAAACCAACACACACCTCTTCTCTCCTATAATCCCAATTACATAGGGAAAAGAGTCATGAATACAGAAAAGGCAGTAATAACGTAAATTCATAATTGTGCTTTAGGGTAGGCCTGTGGCCGATATTCTACTTTTTATTCAGAATTATTTGCATATTTCACTGTTTCTCAAAGGAATAAATAATATAAGTATTACCTAAAAGCCTCCATCAATAGCAGGGCATTTCAGCTAATAAGCTAAGGCACAAATCTAAGATGTCTAGATTAAGCCACAGAGCTTTTCAAGGTTGTCTGAGCACAAAGTAAAGAAATATTCTCTTTCTTTGAGAATCATGGCCAAGTCCATCTGACATACAAATACGCACCTGGATTCTCCTTCGTCCTCCACATGTTCACAGTGGACAGAATTGAGAGCACTGACTCTTTTATAATCTTGGGGTGTCAGATACAAATACTTGTATCCCTGTGAAGCACAAGTAGATTTTAACTCATTATCTCCATTATCACATAACCAAGAAAAAGTCAAACACAGATAACAAAACTTGCTCCACATCGAGCTTTAAATTGATAAATTATCTGAGTGACTATCTAGCAGAGCACTGGCATAGGTGATTTGAAAGACCTTGAAACAATATACCCTATAGTTCCAATTCCAGGTATGTTCCATTCATTTCATTTCCAGTAGGGTTAAAGGGTCATTCTGAGTCTTTCGTGACACTCCCATTAAATATACCAGCCCAGGACTCAGGGCTGTGTGCATTACTGCTCTTCACTCAAATCCACAGCATCAAACAGAGAGGGACGGTATAACTGAAAGGGTCACAGATCTGGGAAATCAACACTGAAATCAGAGGCCTGGCAGTGAAAGGTTTGAGCACAGAATTTATACTTTTGCTTTTTTCAATAAGTAAGTTCTATTTGTGTTAAAAAGCTATATTAATACTTAATGATGTATTTGCATGCATACATATACAGGCTTACAATTAAAGCAGAGACCATGTTATACATGTTTAACATGCTGTGTGTATTTACAAAGTAGCAGTTTTTATACACTGAGATGTGGTACAACTGTCATGACTAATTCTAAGTTCTTCCAATACTCAAACAGAAACACAAACTTTCAAGTAGTGATTACTGACTTCATTATATACTCAATAGATGCATTTTAATGAACTATAATTTACATTCACTAAAATCCATCGACTTTGTTATAAACTTTTATTTTTGAGGCACTGTCTGGCTATGTTTCCCAGGCTGGCCTTAGTATCCAGGGGAGTTGGGATTGTAGACTTCGGCAACCATACCTGGCTTTTATCATTACAACCTGATGAGTTCTGATAAGTGTGTATTCTTATGTTAGCATCAGGGTAATCAGAATAAGGAATGTTTTTTTTTATTATACCTTGAAATAGTCTTATATATAAGGACATGAAAGGTAGGAAAAGAAACTGAGAAAGAGGAGGCACAAAGGTAGATAGAAAACCAAGAGAAGTATTTAAAAGATAAAGCAGAGACCACTGGTATCAAATGGTGCTGAATCATCAAATAACACTAAGATAAAGACTGAGAACTCAATGTTGGATTTGCAACACATGATCTCTGGTGACCTTGACAAAAGTAACTTGATTAGAACGGTTCTGGTACAGGCGTCATAGAAGGAAGTTCAAGAGAGTGGGAACAGAGCCTGCAGACAGCAAGAGCAGACAACTCTGAAATTTTGCTTTTAAGTAAAGAGAAAGACCAGGAGTGAGTTACTTGAGGGATATGTGTCTGTATGTCGAGGTACAGCTCCAGGAGAGAGGGAAAAGGTAATGGAGCCGAGCAAAGGAGGGGTGGTATTCGTCACTACAAAGGGAGGGATGGCTGTAGGAAGTACAGGGATTATTCATTTCAAGCATAGGAGTGAGGTGCAGAGGAGTGGGGACAGATACAGGAAGTGCTCATCTGCACGAGGAGCTGAAGCTTCTCACTTGTTTCTCTTGCAGTACTGGGGTGAATGCAGAGAAGAAGCAAGTCTTGTTTCTGAGTAGGAATGAAGATAAGGGAGGAGGGTGGAGAGGAAGGGAAGAGGGAGGGAGTATGATGAGACCAGCATCCAGGAGTTTGGTAAGCTCAGATTTAGAAAGCAGGACCAGTCAGAGAACCACATTTTTCTCCATCTCTGTTCAGTTGCACAGTGCACCTGTGGAGAAGGTGGACAGAGCTAGGTTTTAAAAGGTTTACAGAGGAAGCAGAATGGGCAGAAACACAAAAGGGTGACAATTAAGACAAATGCTATTAAGATGAACCTTGGAATTAAAGAAGAATTGAATGAGCAGGGCACAGGCCTTGAATGCTAGCAGAGCCAAGCTGGCCTTTGTGAATTAAAGTACAACTGGGCCTACATGGTATATCCCAGGCCAGCTAAAAATACATAGAGAGACCTACAAGCGAAAAAACAAAACCAAAACAAAACAAAAAAAATCACCCAAAAAACCAAGCTGGGTTGTGGTGGTGAACACCTTTAATCCCAGCACTCAGGAGGCAGAGGCAGAGGCAGGTGCACCTCTGTGAGTTCAAGGCCAGTCTGGTCTACAGAGTGAGTTCCAGGACACTCAGGGTTACACAGAGAAACCTTGTTCAGAAAGAACAAACCAAACTAAACCAAAAAAAGCCAAAACCAAAGCAAAAAACAAAACAAAACAAACAAACAAAACAAAAAAACCCCAAAACAATAAAAGAACCCACCAAACAAGTTAAATGAAATGAGAATGAAAAATGGGGAAGAGGGGGTAGAATCACAGTATTTGTAGGCTTACAGGATCATTTGATTTTGAAAACTACAGAGACTGAGCACATGGAACACATGTGATGACACCCTGCCATTCAATTCTTGCTCCACTGTAGGCAGCTACAAGTTGCTCTGGCAAGTTAGAAGCTCCAAGGACAAAGGAATGGAAGGGTAGCAAAGAGAAGGATAAAAGTGATATCATAAAGAGAGTGAGCAAGGGTGGGACCATTAGAGAGAGATCCCAAAGATCCAGTTATAGTAAGGATCACCTACTAAGTACAACAATCCCAAGAATTACCATACAACTAAGTAGCATTGGAGAAAGTTAGTATAGTAGAAATTAAAAGAAGCAATGTGGTCTGGAGAGGTGGCTCCAGGGTTAAAAGCACTTAGTGCTACTGCTCTTAGAGTTCTGGTTCAATTCCCAGCACCTACAAGACAGCTCATAAGTGGCTGTGACTCCAGTTCCAGGGGCTCTGATACCCTCTTTTGTTGGCTACAGGTGCTCTCAAAATCAATCTCTCTCTCTCTCTCTCTCTCTCTCTCTCTCTCTCTCTCTCTCTCTCACACACACACACACACACACACACACACACACACACACACACACACGCACACGGTGTACGTACGTATACTCAGTCGCATACACACATACACATAAATAAACTTGGGAGCTGGAGAGACGAGTCAGTGATTAAGAGTATGCTCTGCTCCTGAGAAGGAGCCAGCATCTATGTTGGGTAGCTCACAACTACTCAATATAGTGACTCAAAACCACTTCCTAAGGAAGGTGGTTTTCTTGTTTTAAACTTCATCTTGTGTATTATGTGTACTATGAATAGGTGTGCATGTGGAGGTCTGAGAACTGTGGTAATTGGCTCTTCCCTTCCAGCACTGTGGATCCTAGGGACTGAACTCAGGCCTTCAGGGTTGGCAGCATGCATCTTACTCTTGATCACCTCACTGGCCCTAAGGAATTTTTGTAAGTAATTTTGTAAATGCTCCCTTCTAAACATAAGCCTCTTCCCTTGTTGTTCTCATGTACATCAACACATACCCATGCATAAACATACAGAGTCTCGAGGTGTTATCTCTGGGTGGCCCATACCTTGTAGGGATCCTCAGGATCTACCCAGGCCACGTGGAACATATGACGTATTTCTTCTGCCAGTCCAATTCTAGCTCCACTGTTGGCTGCCACGTAGATGCGTGGGATACCTTCTGCTCTGGCAAGTTCAGAAGCTCTGAGAAACAGCAAATCCTCCTGAGGCCCAAAAGAGCCAATCAGATACGTAATGTCATTGCCGATGACAATGATATCTCGGCCATCTGGATATTCAGGGCTTTTAAGGCTCATTTTCCAGGCTACCATGCCAATCTACAAGAACAGAAACAAATGAATACAGCTTCTTACATGCCTTTACTTTTGAGGTTTCTTGAAGGTAAGACACTAGATTTAGACAGATCCTTCGGAAGATGTGCATTGTGAAAGAACCAAGCTCCCTCTTGGAAAGCAGACAAACATTCTAGGACACTGCCTTCACATTATTACTGTGTTGTCTTAATTCTTCGATGGATTTACTTAAACAAAATGGAAAAACTCCAAATCTAAATGCACTCAAGATTACATCCTAAAGAAAGACAAGACAGTGGGGATGAGTCCAGATGTCTATTTTACTAAACTATATGCTAAGACACTATTTTTAGCTTTGGTGAGATTTGTTTCAAAAAACCTTAGCACATAAGGGATAGAAAGAAAGAGCGTCACCTCTCAGACTGTCCAACTTTTGTGACCTGAGGCCCTTTTATTATCCTCTATGAAAGATTCCTCAGTGGCTCAGGTCCAGGTATTTTCCATTTCTGCAAGGATTTACTATCATAACTCTTGTTGCTTTCTTCAGCTCCAGAAAACCAAAGGATGCACAGAGCTAATCTCTTGATGCACTATGATGTATGTAAATCTCTGCTCTCTGTTCAGTGGCATCTGACCAGCCACACAAACAAATGATACAGACTTGAAAGACAGAGGTGACATGTCTTTCTCACACCCTCATGGTTCTCTCCTTTTTAATCCCCTTCTATCTGAGAGCTACTCAATCCTACTTGTTTATTTGCTAGTCCCATTTCTTTCGTATTCACTTACACCTCAGTTACAGCTGCAGTTTTTCATGTCTGCCTGTCTATTTCCCCTATACCTGGATAAGTAATGCTTTCCATTCTTTACCCTCTTTTTTTTTCTGTCTCCTGCTTCCCTCCCTACCCCCACCACTCATGCCCAAATACAAAGCCTACCAGATGAGCATTTCTGGTCCTGCCTAATGGAGCTCAGCCACATCTGCAGCCTTGGTCCCTCATCCCCAGGCTGCTGCATATCACCTCATTGGGGAGCTGGCCATCAAGAAGGGCCATTAACAGATGTAAATAGCAGCATCCCTGGAAAGCCACATGCATCACCCAGACTCAACCCGGCCAGTGATCATAAGCTCTGAGTACACATTCCTCAATCCAATTGCACATCCACTATAATCAGACTGGTTGAAGCTTTCTACACAGCGATTTGTGATTCTCTGCATTAAGAAATATATATGAAACACCCACTGATAAATATAAGCTATTTAATATATCATACCACTGGCCGAATACAAAATGGATGTAATATAGGAAAAAAATTCCACTCACTTTATGAGATACGATATTACTCTATTGGCTCATTAAAGACAAATAAGGGGAAAAAAGCTTACCATTTGAATGCTGCACATAGAAACCCCAAATATCAGGACAATCTTGATCTAAAACAACAGCAGCAGCAGCAGCAAAAAGGCTAGTTTATAAAATGCATGTATGATGAGAAATGCTTTTTTTGTTGTTGTTGTTGCATTTTCAGGTATTATTTTAGCTAAACCACTCATTTGTTTTTCAGAAAAGCTACTCCCTGTCTATTTTCTTCTAAGTGTATTTGTAGTTAGAAAGATTGGGTTTGACACCAGATTTTATGCTATTTTAACCTTAGACACCTAGGCCAGCTTAGATATAAGCCCTGAAGCTTCTACTTTGGCATTTGTATCCTAATGTAAACACTGTGACTGTGGCACTGGGAAAGCAGATAATACTCTTATATTTCCTCATTATCTAGGGATTCTTGTGTCACTTGGGCAGCCCATGCAGCAACTGGCCAGGTCATTATGCTTGCAAAATTGACTTCTAATTAGGTGTCAACACAGTAGCATCAAGAATATTTTTTTCTCTCTTCAGTTTTTTAAGGCAGGTCACGCTAAATAGCTTCAGATGACCTGGAATTTGTTAAGATGGTCTTGAATTTACAATCCTCCTGCCTCAGCCTCCTATGTGTTGGGATTATAAACACACAAGACCATATCTGGCTTTACACATTACTTTCTTTTCTCAATGTCTTTCATTGATTAGCCCCCACCCACTGACTCCTACATTGAAGATGACAAAAGAGAACTGAGAGTGTTTCGCCAGTCTCAGTACAGGAAAGATCATTATAAGAACACATTCAGGTTTGAGTTAGCACAATGAACACATGAGGAAGCATCTGTGCTTCAATTAACATTAAAATTTGGATTTCATTGCTAATCAAACAGTAGGGTGAATAAGGGTAAACATGGGCTTTGGAATCAACCAAACTTAGATCTAAATTGAAGACCTATCACTTATTAGGTTAGTGACCTTGGTATATATTTAACCTTATTGAACTTCAGTGTCCTCATATGAAAGATAAAGATAGCTGATGAATTTGATGAACTGCTGGAAGCAAGATGCCTTATTAAACCCAATATACAAAGCTTGCCCTTTTCTTTCCTCAATCAACTAAATCCTATTTCAAAGTTTCATTCAAACTCCACTTCCTCATTAAAGCTCCCCCATTCTAAAGTGACTCCTGTACTCCTGTGTTCTCTCATCTCCAAGACCTTTACGTGTAGATCAGTTATCACCTACAACCAATTGACTTTCTTCTGTTTTTAGACAGATTTTATTTGTAGCCTAGACTTCTTCCTTCCTTCCTTCCTTCCTTCCTTCTTTCCTTCCTTTCTTTTCTTTTTTTCTTCCCCAACACAGCATTTAATTCTGTAGAGAACTCACTGTGTAGCACAGGGTTGGCCTCGCATTCATGGCAATCCTCCCATCTCAGCCTATGAATGCTGAGACCGTGTGTGTGCCATCAGTCACAGAACAGTCCTTTCATTACAACAATGAATAATACTGGAAACAATACTACTTGGAAAAACTTGGAAAACTGTCAACACTGTGGGTTAAAACACTGGTCATGACCAATATCTAAAGACTATAGATTGAGAGTCCCATTAAGAGAAACTGTACGGTAAGAAAGATAGGTATTATCAAATAAATCTCTACCATATGCTGCATTGCACTGTAAGCTGACAAACACTGACAATTAAGAGCTTAAGTGAGTGAAGAAGTCAGATGTCTTGGTACAAATGTCAGTTTCATACTAGCTGTAAAACCTTGGACACAGCAACCTTGACAGGCTCACTTTCCCCATCTATAAAATAGGACTTTTCTTGAGGGATTGTTATGAAGAGCACACTGAAGTGGTACAGAGCCTGTGCACACATGCTCTCACAGTAGCTGTTATAACGCAGAAGGTTGCTAGCTGTTACTGCCATAAAGAAACGGGGGCACAAAGTAACTTCTAGGAGGGAGATTTGCTGGGGATTCAAACCATAGCTCCATACATATTATGCACACACACTACCACTAAGCTATATTCTCTACCCACTATCTTGTTTTTATAGCTAGTGAGATTTATTTTTTAAGATAGGGCTCACAGAAAAAGAAATGCTACTCTTTACTAGAGAAATTATAGAAATATATTTCAGAATATTATTATTGTCTTTAGTTGAATACAATATGGATGGTGAATATTAATTACAGCACAAACATAAATGTCACTGATCCCTAACTGCAATGTGGTTTCACGGACTGGGTCCTGGAATAGAAAAGGGTATTATCAGAAAAAGACGAGTGAAATTCACAGCAAGCTCATTTGTTTTTGTCAAACTGCAACAATGATAATTTCTTTATTTTGATCATTTTAGTATGATTATATGATGTTAATACAAGGGGTAAAGAGTACAGTTTAGTGGTAGAATGCATACTGTTGTTTCTGTAACTGTTCTAGCGCTACCCTTATTTTAAAATAGTGCAAACAGATACTTCCAGCATTCTGAAGGCAGAGGCAGGAAAATTACAAACTCGAAGTTCCAGACTAGCTTGGGCTTCTGCCATGCCTACTGCACTCTCTGTACTGTACTAAATAGTGTTTTCTTTCTTACACACACACACACACACACACACACACACACACACACACACACACATACACACACACACACCCTTTTCTGAAGCAAAGAAAATTGGATAGTCACTGTTAGTATTCTGAATAGCATTACAATCATGAAACTGGTAAATGCATGGTCCTGACAGTCAAAACATCTCAAATGTTGACAGATGCAGCAAGAAGAGAATGGAGATAAAGCACAAAGAAGAACGTGCTACTGGGATTTAGTGGGTATAGGAATCACGGGGGAAGACATGTCAAAGACAGGGGAGACTGTAGAGGCTGGGTTTGTGGCAGGGAAGAATTCAACAATTCTTGGTTGTTTCTATATTAAAACATTCTTTCAGTCTCAAAAACAAAGTGATGGCTTTGAAGGTTATGAATAGCATTTAAAACTACCTATGATGTAGTACATAAGTAGAAAAGGACACAAAAAATACATGCATATCATAACTGTAATAGGCAAAACAATGTGGTAGTTAAGGGTACAGACTCAGAAGCCACACTCCTAGAATCTGAGTGTGTGGTGCACAGCTGTAATCCCAGCACTTGGGAAGCAAAATGACTGAGTTACACTGAAAGATTTTTGCCGTAAAAAGATAAAAAATCCAGTCAGATGTGGTTGGGCACATCTATAAGCCCAGCCCTTAGCAGGCAGAGGTTGGCTTTAAGTTCTAGGTAAGTCAGAGTTATAAAGCAAGAGCCCATCTCAAAACAAACAGAAAGAACTATCTTGGGCTGCTGGGGCTATCATTTTATTTTTAAAAGAGAAGTGTTCTATAGCATTGTAGTAGAATGTAAACATATGTATACACAGGTTTATACAATATTAATATCTCTACCGGAGAAGTAACTGCTTCTCAGTGTTGTTCTGGTCTGATGGTTAAATACATATTTATACTTTTAAAGTCAATATTTGTATAATAGACAAGAACAGTGCCTATCAGCTAAATACATATTTAGGACTGTACCACATGTATTACAAACATGCACTAAAATCGAAAGCTTATATTTATACAGAGCCTTTCGTCTTGAAGGGGACTAAAGAGCTTACAAACATATGTACATAAAAGGGCGTTAGCACTGATAGGCAGGCAAGTATCAGCTCCCCACTTCCCGATGTCTCTTAGCAGTCCTGGGCAGGAACCCAGAGTGTCAACCGCTGCAAAGACATTAACACACCAATCCAGTTGTAACACGCAGGCACCTAGGACAGCAGCTGGAAAACAGCAGCTGCTTTCCTCTGGTGCAGAAGCACCATGGCCATTTCCAGCTTGTGTTTTTAAATTATTCTCTACCAAACTCGACTAATCACTTGACAAAATTGAACTTGATACTGAAAATGGTTTCTGAATGCAAAACACTTTGTCTGATGATTGAACACAGGGTTGAAGAACGCTTCCTCTTGCCCTTGACTTAAAGAGGGGGTGGGAGTTGGGGGGGTTATGACAGTCAGGAGAAAGACTCAAAATATTTTAAGAATAGCTTTGTCTCAGAGGATTCAGCCACTACATCAAAAGACAGTTATATCCTCCCTTCCCCATTTAATTAGGACACTATCAAGTTTTTCAGTCCGGTTCCTTCATATCTGTGGGTCTATGAAGATTTCCTATCAGTGGCTTCAAGTCTGTAGGAATACACAGTGTGACAATGTGATTAGGAACGCAGCACTAACTGACTTCACCTAAGCCCGACTGACAGCCTTGCACACTAACAGAATACCCACCGAGGGAACTACATCACTGAATCCTCTTTTTCCCTCTTTTATGTACATAAAACTTTGTTAAAAAGAAAAGAAACTCCAGGACAGAAGCCTGAAGAGGCCTGAAAGGCTGCAGAGGAGCGACCTGCGGCCTGCTTGTCTGAGAGGGCAGGATTGTGTCCAGTGAGTTTCCAAGTGGGCTTCTCGGCTGGCAGCATCAAGCATTCTCTTCCCTGGACAAATCCTGTTTACAGCACCTTCTAGCCAAGTAGTCCTATGCACTTATCACTGAAAAGTATGTTTTTATTGATGTAGATACCCACAAGTAAGTTTTAAAATACTAAATTTCAGGTATGTGGGTATTTTTCTTAACAGAACTTCCAGTGAGTAGGTTTCTTAGGCTTAGGGTTATCAATTCAAGCTAACTAATCATCTTCAGGTAAAAAGGGGAGATGGGCCAAAAGAGCTACAGTGAATAAGCTAGAGAGCAGCAGCAATACATGTTATTTTCCTTATGCAAGTCCTGAGGAAGAAAATAATTCTCTGGCCACACTCTGATCCTGGAATAAACATGCTCAAATAAGGGAGGAGGGAACAGGGAGGGGAAGCAAGCAGAAGAGAACAGTCTTATTTAACTGTTTTTATGTGGGTAAAATGATTTGTGCCATGGTATTTCCATAAGAAGTGGGACCATTATTTTCCTGTAGAAACATATTTGGTTTGAAAAGTATCACTGGACAGGACGTGAAAATCAAACCAAATGAATTATTCACAACCTCCGATCAGAGGTGATCATTATTTCTGATGCTCCAAACAGTGATTAGGATTCTGCCCTGAGATGTCATTTTCTCGCTGAGTAACACCAGTGATAGAGAAGGCATTATCTATCTATCCACATATGTATTTTTTTCTCCTGGGAGGACCCTGGTTTAATGTTACTATAACAGATACTAAAAAATATGATAACATTAACATTTATTCTGGTGGTGCCTATAAATGCCATTAGTCTGACATATAGTGTCAACACTAATCATGACCCAAAATTAACACCAAAATTGGCATCAGCATTAATTGTACTATCAGTGTGACTAGAATGTGCAAGTACACACAGGCACTTCCCAGAGTGGCTGCTGCTGTCATAAAGCTACAGCATTAAGCTCCACAGAGAAATGTGAAGGAAAAGCTGGGGGGCAAAACATGGCAGGGTTTATTTTTGAGGGTGTAATGGGGTACCCGTCAGCTCCTGCCAGGCTATGGGAGCAGAAAGGGGATCTTTGCCACAGTTGCCTTTCGTCTCTCCACACTTTAAGCTCAGCTGTAATAACACTTTCTCAAGTAGACTGAGGGACAGGCTGGCCAGCGGTACACTCACCATTGTTCTAACTCTGCTACTGTCTGAAAGATGACTACTTGCAAGTCTCTAGAGAGAACACAAAGAACCCTAGGCTGTCACAGCTGAAATGGCATTGAATCACAAAAATGGAGAAAAAAAAAAAAAAACAAGACCCAGAGAGAATGAACTTGAATATGAGCTTCTTTTTAGGAACTTATATCAAAATGTTACCTTTTGCACTTCTAAATATAAATGTAGCAAACTAAAGCTGTACTTTTAATTAGAAACTATCAAAAGCAATTGCCATAATAAAAATATAACAAAATACAAGAAAATATTTAAAAGGTGTATTTTTTAAGGCAATGTGATATTTCATTTGTCTTGTTTGTGAAAACTATGCTAAAAATAGTGTCTTTTCATGCTATACAATCTGCCAGAACATCATGTGCCAGTGCTAATGTCCAACAATCACATGAGCTCATGACAACGTTCTTGACAACTGAAAACTTATTTTTATATGAAAAATTTCAACCATATGAAAATATAACCAAAGATTACAATAACAATCTGGTACTAGGGAATAATTTCTCCTTGTGACATTTACATACATGAAACCATAGTAATTTTACATATCTATACTCAGAAATTGTTTAAACACACAATCGAATAGACACAGGCAGTGGTACTTGAGAAATGCAGCACAGGGTTAGCTGATACAGAAGTTCACTAAGCAGGCCTACTATAGTTCTGGAAGCACTGCCTGCTGACCACACAAACAGATGTTCATCTCTGGTATATCATGCCTCATTTTGGGGAGTCATCTGCTGCCTCCAGATGGAGCTGTATAGCTTCTTGACATGGTACTATGCCACACCCATCAGCCCCCAGGAAAATCTTAAAACTTAGAATATATAAAAACAGCTGGCAAGAGTGTTCTTCTGAGGACCATCTCTAGTACTTAAATCTGGACAAAACAAGGGGAAGTCCTGTTCTACTGGATAACAAGAACTTTAGGACTTTCAGTTAATTAAGCTCACTGAACTTTGGTTTGTTATCAGTTAGTCAAAACCAACTAAACAACCTAATGTGAAATCTCCAATACTGACAAAAAACATTTGGAAGGAATTCTAAGAAAAGCATATGCACCCAAAAGAACAATATTAGAAATTCACTGGAATTCCATATAGACAGACTTATTTTTCAAAATTAGCCTCACACATTTTCTAATTGAAGTGATAGAAGATGATTTTAGACAAAGGCATAGAGCCAAATATGCTCACTTAGACTTAGGGTAAAAGAAGAGTATAGAGTTTTTAAATACCACATAATATATGTTTTTCCATATTTAGATTTTCTTTTCTTTCTTTCTTTCTTTTTTTTTTTTTTTGAGACAGGGTTTCTCTGTATATCCCTGGCTGTCCTGGAACTCACTCTGTAGACCAGGCTGGCCTTGAACTCAGAAATCCGCCTGCCTCTGCTTCCCAAGTGCTGGGATTAAAGGTGTGCGCCACCACTGGCCGGCTATATTTAGATTTTCTATCTGGCAAGGTCCTGAGGCTGGGATTGAACCCACAGCCTTGGCCATGTCAGACAAGTGCTTTATCACTGAGCTTCATCTGCTATCTTTGGAAATAGTATTTTCTTCTTCCTCTTAAAGCCCTTCATAGAAAATAAAGCTTTGTACTCAAATACAAATTATGAGTATTGTGTACACCTAGTGGTATATGATCCCCATCTGCTGAGGATTTCATGTTTAGCTAAAGATGTTCTCCCTCCTTCAGGCATAGATTGGTGTTTTTGATTCTTCAGTAAGTTCAGAGTTCATGGTCCTCTGTTTTTCTTGTACTTTTGGTTGTGAGTCTGCCTCTAAGAGCTGAGCCATCTCTCCAGCCCTGGTCTTCTGCTTCTCTAAGGGCTCTTTCAGAGCTCAACTTCAGGCCAGTACAAGTCAAATGAGCTGCTTTCCTAATACATATTTAACAAGACACTACTGACTTAATATTCACCATTTTAAAAGGCAAACTAATTTCAAAAGATTTAAAGAAAACACAATAAAATTTATCCAGAGTAGCTTCACGATCTTGAAGCTTATTTGAGGTTGAGTTGAAAAATAATACATATAAAATAATATATAATATATATATAATAATATATATATAAATAATAAAAAATATAAAAACATAGTGTTAAGCTAGAAAAATATGTGGGTCCCATGTTTGGGAGAAACAAGCAATCATTTTTGTATTCAAGCCAACAAAATAAGCACACACACACTCTCCAGGCACTCTTAGACACTACTGGGTTCCAGGAGAATTTGAGTCCATGGTAAACTAAGCTGTAGCAGTTCCTTTTCTCATCACTGTGTCCAAATACCCAGTTAAAGCAAACTTAAGGGGAGTTTATTTTAGCTTGGGTTGAAGAGAGGATTCAGTTCATCATAGTGGGAAGACCTGGATGCAGGGATGTAATTGGCAACACTGTGTCTGTGGCCAGGAAGCAGGGAGTTTCAGTGGAAGTCTCTATTCCATGGGAAATGGGTCACCACATTCAGGGAAGGGACTTCCTTTAGGAGATAAATTTCTCTGGAAACACCTCAGATGTTAGTCTGAGACAGAAGTGTGTCTCCTCTGTGATTACAGCACCAGTTAGCTTGACAGTGAGAATGGAGCATCACAACAACCAGTTCTTTGTTAACTATGGAAAGGACCTGGCCTTAGAGCAGTCAGAACACATCTGATGAATTTCATCTAAGATTTTAGACTTATTTTGGTTCCTCAACCTCTTTTTCCTATTACTACATTCTTCTCTTCTCTCTCTCCACTCTCTTTCTTGAGATAGAGTCTTTCCACACGCCGTGGCTGTCCTAGAACTCACTATGGACCAGGTTGGTTTCACACTCACAAGATCTGCCTGCCTCTGCCTCCAAAATGCTAGGAAACCAGCCACCCCCACCCCCACCCTCACTCCCATCCGCTCCTTCTCCCCTTCCTCCTCCTCCTGCTGCTGCTTCTTCTACTCCTCCTCCTCTCAAATTAAAACTTTCAAAGAAATATAGTCTCAAAGTGAGAAGTACAGTCACAATAGTAGGATCTTAGTGGTTCATAGGTGATGGAGTATTTATTAAATCATTTTTAAAAAATTTTTTCTATATTGTCTAAAGTACTTTATAATAAAAAAATACATGAGGGTTAGTCAAGAGGCTCAGTAGGTAAAGGCACTTGCCACAAAGATGGCTAACCTGAGTTTGAGACCTGGAACCCACATGGTTGAAGGAGAGAACGGATTCCCACAAGTTAGAATCTGATCTCCACATGTGTGCCACAGTAAAGAAAAACACACATTCAATCTTTGTCTGTCTGTCTGTGTCTCTCTGTCTGTCTCTCACGCGCACACACACTAAATAAATAAATAAATAAATAAATAAATAGGATGATAGCACACTATAAGCGATGATACTTAAGTACTGATATAAGTATGCTAAGTAGTTTCAAAGCTGAATTCCTAATATCCACTATCCCCACCATTTTACCCTGAGAACATAAAGCAGAAAATGAAATAAACATATCAACCATGATAGCTGCTAGTCTTTAAACTTTAGTTTATATTAATTTCCTATTTGAGCATTCTTTTCTTTAAAAAGCAATGTGCTAGGCTATGAGGTAGGTTCAACACATATTCAACCAGAGTTAAAATGCCAACAGGAACATAAGAAAAAAACCTACCAAGCCAACAACAACCAAATAAAAAAATAAAAAGGAAGAAGGAAACAAACAGGTTTGCCTCACCAGGCAGGGGAATTTTAAAAGCCTCTTTCTATTAAAGGGAAGAGGAGGGAAAACTCTGACACCTAGTGCCCATCTGAAACACAAAGCCTGGGAGCCACTAGGACCCCTGGCGTGGAAGCTTATGCAGAGAGGACTACTGAGGTGCAATAAAGGGGCAAGGCACTTTTCTCCCAGAACAGCAGCAACAAACCTGAAGGAAAAATTCTTAGGCCACGCTAGGATTGCAGCCTATCATTACCACTCCTGTTCTGGGTCCCATATAATCATTGCTATAACTACTTCTAAGCACAATGTTTTCTCATTTCCAGTTTTTCATTATGAAGAAATGTTAAAATCCCACGTTCTCGGGATTCGGTTTCCACCAGCACTAAAGTTACTGAAAGACTTGCCTCCTGAACACATTTTCATCATTATAGATCACTGGTCGAGTGTAAGTAACTGTAATAAATAAACAAACAAACAAATAAAATGCCAGTGGATTTATTTCAGAACAATTAAGAATGTAACACCCTGGTGGCAGTGGCTCATGTCTGTAATCCTAGCACTTGGGAGGCTGTGGCAGGTGAATCTCAATGAGTTCCAGGCCAATGTGGCCTATAAAGTGAGTTCCAAGACAGCCAAAGCTACACAGAGAAACCACCTAGCAAAAACAAAACAACACACACACACACACACACACACACACACACGCTCGCGCAAATGTAACCATATGAAAGCCAGGATTTTTCTTCTTCCTAGCCCGCAAAGTTGAGTTGTTCTCTGTCAAGTCCACTGCAACCATTGGCTTGACCTTAGCCTGAGCTTTTTAATAACTGGGTTTAGTGCAGAAAGCAGCTATGCTACACTGGGAAGTGTTACTCAAATGTTTCCACCTGCAATTACAGCTTCCACCAAGTGATCAAAATAGGTTAGCAAACTGGCAGAAGGATGACACTGACTCCTCACAGCACAAGCAGTAAGGCAGGCTAGATGGATAGCTGCGTCTCTGTGGCTCCACAGTGCACATTCATCTAGCTGTGTATTTACATACAGTGCTCATAACTGCAGCACTGGGGCAGCTAGAAAGGAAATCAGTGTAGTCTCTGTTGCAATCACATTTTCCTCAATTTTCATCTTTACTTGAAACTATTAAGAAAATCCAGGCAACTCATCTTTAGAGCTATTTTCAAGTAATGTAGTTCACAGATTTGGTACACGTTGTTCATATTCCCACTCTAAATTCATATTAAAAATGCAATGGCATTCAAATCTCACAATGAGAAGAAAGTATCCTGTACTTCTCATCAGGAATTAGGTGGTACTTCTTTAATTACATCTTTCTTGATGGGGAAAGGGATAGTAGGAAAACAGGGAGGAGCCATCTAACACAGAGGCAGAAAAGCTATTTCTTGTGCTCTTAGCATGGGTACAAGTGTTCAGAACGCAGGTCACATCTCTGCTGAAATAGCCAATATCTTTCTCAAGCAGCAAACAGGTTACCTAAAACTAAATGGAACTGAATTGGTCCAAGTTCTGGTCCTATCACCTTTCACCTATTTACCATCCTAGGAAGAAAGAGGGGAAGACAGGCTGGCCAACAAGGTAACAATGGTCTAGTAAATGCAGGATTTCTGCCTCTGGCTGTGGGGAGAAGCATCTCAATTCATGGAAAAACTATGCAGGAGTCTCTTGTTTTAGCTTCGATCCTTATATCCACGTGCTGGCTTTAAACCCAGAAACTCCAGTACCTCAAGGTAATTCACTATCATCCACAATGATGACCTAGTAGGGCCGTCACTCTGGAGAACATTACATTATGATGATTTAATGTCTATGTAGCTTCGATACATTTACATTGAGCCTTGGCTTTCAGAACATTAACAGGTCAATTTTTTTATTCCTTTTTAAATAAGACTATTCCTCACAGCTCTGTTCTGATGCCCATTCTCCAAATCCAATCAGAAGGAGTTCTCTTTGTTCTCTCCTGTCATTCTTCAGGCAATATGTAGAGTGCTAGGCTCATGACAAACTTGTCTCTTTGGCTAAAGAAAATTAAACTGCAGTAGTGGAAAGTCAATGTTCTCTGATAAAAGTGGGCTCAGCAGGAGGAAATAGATCCTAGTGTCACCTCGTCATCTTACATACAGCTGTCCCTCAGAGTCAAATGTTGAAACTCCATCCTTAGATTGGTCTCTCAAAGGACACACTCCATTGTATGTCCAAGCTACTGGGAGCAGAGCTTGATTCTAATACTTTAGCCTCATTCCTGTCATGCCATGTCCTATAATCTAGCTAAGGTCACTGACCTCACCAGCCACCCTGGGCATCAGTTATTGACTGTTCACAAAAGAACATCAGCCTCACTCTTCCTGAATTCTCAGGCTCAGAAACAGCAAGCTGACATGCAGGCTCAATCCTAGTCAGTTATCTGAGAAAAAGGCAAAGAGAAAAAAGAAACCATGTAACCAAAAGAGGAAGATAGGATAATGTGGGGGTGATGCAGAGCAATGGCTGCCTTCACAAATGCCGTTAGCATTCTGACTTCAGAGCTACTGGGTGAAGGAAAACCCATGGCCACCACGGTACACTGCCACTCACCAGGTTTATTAGGTCTTAAAGGGGTTAAAAAAACCTTTAATTTTTTTTTTGTTCGTGCACGTGTGTGTGTGTGTGTGTGTGTGTGTGTATGTATGTGTGTGTGTGGTCTTTGGGTACAGAGTTCCCGTATAATAAGACTATTTGTATTCATACTGGCAGAGTAAACACTACATGTTCATGCCCAGGCAGCTCTGTGCTTGTAATTTCAGCAAGAACAGAGCTCTGTCCCTCTGGGACTTCACTATTCCTCCAGTCTCCATTCGCTCAAACACGGAATGAGAACTGAGAAAGCAGGAGAAGAAAGATCATGGCAAGAGGTTTCACACAGCAATGCAGCTAGCATTGCACATGGCTTTAAAAAAAAATCTCATTTTGTGTTTTAATTACATTAGTTAAAACTGTTTTACTCTCAGCTTCTTGTTCACAAGGGCACTTTCTATTCCTCAGTAGCCATTCAATGAATCAAAATTGCAGACTAACACAATGAAGCTTTTCTTTCTTGCTGAGGGGCTTGCGAGCAGAAGCCACACAGCAGATACAGAGCTCTGCTTCATCTTTGTGTGTCTATGCATTTACTCTCGGCAACAGCTGCACTTCTAACCTACCCCCTTGCCGTCTGTTGAGGCACCAGACTGGAAGATCCCCTACTACTCTAAGCCTCTCTGTCTGCTGCAGTGCTTGTCTCCATCCTAGAACTAAATCACCTGCTCTTGCTGCCTATACTGTGGTACTGAAAAGCCATAAGCCTTATACACAAAACAAATATTTTAGAAAAGGATACAGAAGGCAGGCTTGGTGGCACATGCCTTTAATCATAGCAGAGACAGAGTTCAAGGCCAGGGTATTCTACAAAGTGAGCTCCAGGACAGCCAGGGCTACATAGAGAGACCCTATTTCCAAAGAACCAAAAAATAAGATACTGAAGACAGAAAAAATTCACATAGTATCTCCAGTGATCAGCCAGCTTGCTTATAGTAAACACCCAGATAAGGATTATTTTAAGCAATAAGTTTAGCTAGGAATTATCCAAATCTGCGATAAAAAAATCTGTATTTTTAGGTGTGTTAATATTTTTATCATCACTATAATTGTACCTTAGAAGCATCATCAAAATCTTATGACTCTTACTACATGGAGATGAAGGGACACACAAGAATATACCTTTATGTCATTATTATGTGGTACTATATGAGAAAGGTTATCAATCTTAGAAAATGCTTTCTGTTTGTTTTGTTTTAAGACAGGGAGTCACATAGCTCAGGTTAACTTTGAACTAATGTTCCTGCCTCAGTCTCCAAATGCTGGTGTGTGACCCAACACATGGCTAGAAATATGTTTTTTATTTTTAAAAGTTTTATTTAATGGCTAATAACTTATTATTATATTTATTATTTAAAATTTAAATATATTTTGATCATATTATTTTTCTCAAGTCATTCCAGAATCTTTCCCTGTCCCCCTCTACCCAACTTTAAGGTTTTAATAATTATCAAAATCGGGCAGGTGTGGTAGCCCACGTCTCTAATCCCAGCACTCAGAAGGCAAGAAGAGTTTAAAACCAGCCTGGTCTATGTGTGAGTTCCAGGCCACCCAGGCAAATGTAGTGAATGAGACCTTGCCTCAAAAACAAACAAACAGGCTTTGTGCTTCTTTTCTTTTAAAGCTCGGCTCTGACTGAGCCTTTTAGGAAGAACTTCTTAACCATGCTCACAAGATCACTATATCCAATAACTCAAGAATTAAAAAAAGTGACCTAAAGATCTCAAAATTCCAAATTTTTGTAACACAGGAGAATAATATACTCTTATGTATCTTCAATTACGAACTCACAATCTTGGTCCACTTACATTCCTATATTTACTTCTATTTTGAAGCAAACCAAAACATTAGAGCCTTGATCTTTAAAGTATGTATGTCCATCAGAAAATAACCCCTTTCAAAAAAGCACAATTATAATACCACTATCATATCTAAAATTTTCAGTTATTTCTTGATTTGGACCATTCTTTCACTGAGGAAATCTACCCAAACTACTGTCCTGGCTCTCCCACTTGAGTCTAGGCTCCTACTCTGTAATGACAGCTCTCATGGAAGGCCGGAACTAGTAGATGCAGACCTGGAAAGGACAAGGGTTTATCTACTTGCCTCATTTCCTCCTGGAAGTCTGTTCATATGGACCAGCTGGCCTTGATCATCCAACACCAGTTCAGTGTACGTCAGTATGTCAGAAGGCAAAGGGGGTGAAGGGAGAAATGCTTGAGTAGACAGGGACTCCCAGAGTTTGATGAGTGACTAATGGAAGAAAGAAGTTTGACTTATCAGTGACAATTAACATTTCAACATGGATAAAAATCACTGTCAAACTTAGTTGCTCTGACTCTGCTTTCTTTTCCAAGAACTCTAGGGAGCGTGTGAGCCTTGGACTAAATGCTCCAACCTTCACTCTCAGCAAACATACACTTGGAACTATTTTTAGAGCAGTTTTTAGTAGGCCAAAAGTCAGTTACTTATCCAAGAAAGTCAAACTACTGAATGAGTCTGAAAGAGCATCAAACATACAAAGCCCTAACGCCATCGCAGGGAGAGTAAAAGAAAAAACTCAAAAACAGCATCAGCCAGGTGTGGTGCCTCATATCTTTAATCTCTGCTCAGCACTCGGGAGGTTGAAGCAGGCTCATCTCTGTGAGTTCTAGACCAGCCTGGTCTACATATAACATAGCCAGTTCTAGGTCAGCCAAGGCTACGGTGAGTCTCAAAAAGCAAAACAAAACAAATAAAACCAAATAAATAATATCAACTCATTTTAGAAGTATGTGTACTCAAGTGTTGGGAGACAGGGATCCCAGGGAAATCTGTCAACAGATTTAAAAAAAAAAAAAAAAGCAGGCAGGATATTTTGCTAGTACAAGCAAACCCAGGAAACCCAGAACCAGGTTTCTACTATAGGTTAAGGGAAGATCCCTTCACTACTTTTCACAGTGATAGGCCCACACATGGAAATTAGTTAAGATGGGTATGACTATAAATATAGTTGAATTATTCTCAAATTTGAGAATACATACCTCTGCATTTATAAAAGCATTCAGGATTCCCACGTCCTACTTCTTATGGAACTAAAACAACTTGCTCATGAAGCAGGAACTACTTCAGCACTGTCCTTTCTTGTCTTAATTGTCTAAAGCCCATATAACTCATAGCTAGCTGTCCTAGCTGTGTCCCTTGTCAATTAAAGGGCTATAGCACTGACACTGGGAATTAGAAGTACATGTAGCTGTCGGTTAATGATGCCATAAAATGGAGGTGTTGAGTGAAGGCAGGTGTGCTTTGAGATACAATGGTATAAATAAATGGTTACATAAAGGAAACTTGTTCTTCTGAATACTACAGGAACACAGACTACTAAACAAGCCCACAGATAAATATTACATCAAGATTCAAATGTGGTAACACTGACTAAAAGACTCAAAAAATTCTACAAAGATATTTAAAAGAAAAAACAGTATTCTTTGATGCTTTATTCTTTAGTTGTTATAACTTGCTTGTGATTTACTCCCTCCAACACTTTTGATGGGAAAAATCTGCAGCATAGGAGAAGGTTCATCATCATAAAGATCAAGGAGTTTGTTTTCAAATAGGGGAAAGCTTCATAATGTCATACTTTTCTCATGCTAGTTTTAATTCAACTATAATAAATCTCCTACAAAAGAAGCTATACCTTAAACTACATGTTTTGCTCTATCCATTTGTCTATGCTACCTATATTGACTCACATATTAGCTTAGGTTAAGGAACCATTCTGGAAAACAGGAATATGAAAACCTGAGTTCCATTCCTCTTTTTTACTATCTCTAATTTGATCACAGACATAATACACATGTGACTCCTCACACAGGTCCTTGTAAGCCACAACACATGTTATGGGCTTACTTTCTTCTACTTGGGATTTCTCTTCTCATCATTCCACCTGTTAATTCATAGACAGCAATCCAGCGTTTGAGTAAGAAAGTCACTAAGACCATCGATAAAATAGAAATTAGAACAGGGTAAAGACATTTCCTGCCTGGGGGCCTGCCCTTCTCAAGGCAAAGCTGAACCTAATGCAGAGTCAGGGAGAGCTTGTCTCCTCAGAACTCCCGCCGTCAGACACCTTTACCTGCCGAAACATTTCCGGGATATCATATATATACGTTGTTCCTAAAGACTGTGCCTGAAACCTCTTTGATTGAAGAAGGTCTTTGGTCACATATGGAGTATTGATTAACATTCCATGCAGTGGTCCCTGCTTGTCTCCATATGCCTGGAACATGATCTGGGGGGTTGGGGGGTGGAGGGTGGAGACAAAATGAAGAGACAATCAAGAGAGAGACAGAAAACGAAATCACTGCCTAGAGCGCTGTCTCCACAAATGTTACTTCCTGAAAATAGCTATAGGTGGGGAAATGCTGAGGAGTGGAAACCTGCCTCGTGACCCTGAGTGCTTGGTGCTGTCCCTTTTCCGCTGGTTAACTGACTCTAAAATAGTGATTTGTAACCAGCCATACGTACTAGGGTATGCTTAGTTTGGGAGTAGTTGAAATCAACAAGAAAGTCCAGTGTAAATTTCACTTGTCTTCTAAAGTGACTTGAATCTCAGATTCTAAAAATTATGTCAGCTAACTAGACAGAACAGCTCTAGTATTTAAGTCAAGAAACAGCTGTGCCCTAGAGATGATTCTTGTTCTTGGGCCAGATCAAGCCTCTATCACTTGATCATGTATTAGTCCCCTTCATAAGAAGGTGCTTTGTAAGTATTATCAGTCACACAAAAGCTTCAACTATTTTTACCAGAGGTAAATTTCATCCATTCACCTAGTTAATTCTTATTAGCTCGTAAGACAGAGCTTACGGTAAAATCACTGTATTTTACTAAATTACATATTAAACTATATATTCTTCTCTCTAGTATACTGTCTATAACTAGTGAATTCCTACAATTGCTAGATTGTCACAAAATGAAACCACCATGCTAGTTTTTAATCATTTTTAACTCAAATATTTCTAGAAGAGTACTTCATACTCCATATATTTAGCTAGTTTTATTTGCTCATGAATATTTATAAGGGATGCCATTATTTCAATTCAATTAATATTTATTGAGTGCTCAGAGGTTGTATAACACTAAACTAGGCACTTTATGTATGAGCACATAAAATATAGATTCCCAACACTCTGAATACAAATGGAGATTGGGATGAAAAGGAGTGTGTGTATGTGTGTGTGTGTGTGTGTGTGTGTTTCTTTTCACATTATCTGTTTGGAGTAAAATATAAGCACAAAATTCACAAATTTGATATATATGCAAAGAACAGAATTAAGTACTGTCCTAAGCCTGAAGGTTGTCTAGCTAAGTGAATCCTTAGTATCACATCTCAGAGAAATACTGATGACTTGTCAGTCAGGTGTTATTTTGGGCATACAAATCATAGGCCATTTAGAGGCCCCCGCGTCAAATCCTCAGCCCTCTTCTATAATACCAAAGAGCAGTTACTATGTGGAAGACAGTAGCACCAACATCTTGGAAATAAAAAAATTAGTCATATTTTTAATGGATTCTAAGTGGTTTGGGCAAGAGTACAATATGAAAAAACTGGATTAGGGACAAAGACTGAATCAGTGTAAGAAAGAGGAATGAAGTGGCAGGCTCAAGCCTGTGAGACAGCTCAGCCAGTAAAGATACCTGCTACCTACCCCGACGCCCTGAGCTCAATGCCTGTGTCTGAAAGACCTGATTCCTGCAAGCTGTTCTTGTCTGACCTACACACACACACACACACACACACACACACACACACACACACAATTAAAAATTAAAAGCAGCAGGGTTTGGGGACTGTATTTCCTACTAAGAGAGGCAAAACCTGTGAGTACAGGATTTGAAACTCAATTTTGCTAAGCTCTGGGATGAAGTTGGGTTAGACAGAATGAAGTAACAAAGCTATGTAGTAAGGGACAGGACTGAAGAGAGCTGCCTGGGTATATACACTGATGCTAGAATTTAAAACGGGAACTACTTAGTGGCTTGTCGGTTTCTTATAATGTTAAAAATATAGTTAATATGAACCAGCAATTAGACTTCTATGTATTTACTCAGGAGAAATAAAAATTTATCTACATGAAGACTTGCAAATAATAATTGGGCATGGTGGTACACATTTTTAATCCCAGCACTTGGAAGGCAAAGGCAGGAGGATCTCTGTGAGTTCAAGGCAAGCCTGGTCTACATAGTAAGTTCTAGGACAGCCAGAGCCACATAGTGAGACTATGTCTCAAACAAAATAAAACAGGTTTGCAAATGAATGCACGTTAAAGATTTATTCCCAACAACCCAAAATTGAAAATAAAACTCCAATAGTTGAATGGATATAAACACTTTGGTAAATCTACAAAATAGAATACTGCTCATCAATGAAAAGGAGCATTCTCATAGTCTATGCAACACAGATGAATCCCCAAAACATTAAACAAAACAAGTAGGATACAAAATAGTATGAACTGTCTGATTTCATTTAAGTGAAACTATAGGACAGGCAAAACTAATCTATAGCAACAGAAAGCAGATCAATGGCTGCCTGAGTCTATGATTAGGACTCTGCCTTTCACTTGTGGGGTGACAAGAAATTCTCAATCATGACTGTGATGACACTCTCACAAACACATACAATTGTGAGACTTAATCAAATACAACAAATAAGTCCATTTTGGTATATGTAAACCATATAAACTCCTTAACACTGTAGACTCATTAAAGGTGACGTTAGACTACTCTCTTTATTTTCCTCACTGGAAATCAACTCATTTAAGTAATAGATTAACCCAAACCTCTCCCGTCTACTTAGGACTGCCTGACATTGTTCATTACAGTCTATAGGAAAAGACTGCACAAGAAACATGAAACTCAAGCCAGTTAACTTCTCTTCTTATCAGCAGGACAAATAATGTAGTAGGGCAAGAGGCTGGTAGTAATGGATCCTAACTGAAACCCTGGATGACCAGCTATCTATGTTAGTTCCGTTTTCTCCTACAATGAACATGGTGATTAGTTGGTGGAAGGCATGTTCTGTAAGTGTGAAAACATGCAAAGGCTTTATTTATACCTCCCACTGACGGCTGCAGCTGGGCTTCTCTTAGAGAACTATCTCTGACCTACACAGTAGGCATCCTTAGAACCTTGTATGTATTTTCTTTACAATGGCTCTTATTGTATCATGCAAACATCAGTTACTCATCTGTCTTTTCCCATTATGATAATACTTTTCTTAAGGAGGAACTGTTTGTATCCATAGTTCCTGACACAGTATAAGTAAATATTAAATAAGAAAATGAACAGATGATAAACACAGTGCTGTATTATCTCAGTTTCCTATGATTCACTAAGAAAAGAGAAAATGAAGATCAAAGATAAGCACCAGTAGTCACTGGCACATGGAATCGGTTGGGGCTATTCTGTGGACAGTTCCCACTTCTACTACTGCTTACAACCTGGCTTCCCTGCCTAAGCAAGGCTCAGCTTCCTCTAGGGCTTGTTAAATGCACTACTCCCTTCAGGTTAAGGGCAGCTATTCACTCTTGCAGATGCCTATTAAGTGTTTATTTTGTGCCAGACACAATACTAAATCTCTGCTGAAGGCACCTGTGTCTTTCATGCACCAGTGTCACCACCAACCAGCATCAGGGAAATCTAAGAGCTTTCTAAGAAAAGAAATGGAAAAAAAGAAGAAAGTTACGAAGAAAAAACCATATTTATCAAAAACATTAGGATCTCAAGTGGCCCTCTCATTTTACAGAAGAATAGGCCTGCCTTGAAGCCATTGTAGAAGTTAATTAAAAGCATCCCTAGCCATGGAAAGCCTTGACGGAGAATGTCCTTAAGGTTGTCCTGAAAAACATCACATGCAGCAAAACCTATGGAGCCCTTTTCTCCCTCACCCTGTGCTCCATGCATACTGTTCTATGCTGGCTTCTTAAAGAGTAAAGTTCTTTGGTCATCTAACTGAGAACCACAGAACAAAATGAAAGGTCTCTAAGAAAACTGCCTAAACTAGGATTTAAAAAAATTTATCTCCAAAGCATATGCAAAAATGTCTTTTTCTACCTCCATTCCTGGATTTAAACAGACATAAATAAAAGCAAAAGCCACATAATCTCTTCCCAGAACCAAATGCATAAAACAAGTCTAATCCCTGGTTCAAGCCCACCCTTCTGCAGAAGTACACTTTCCAAGTACCCACTGAAGCCCTAAAATAACATACTACCTTCTAAAGATGTGCCAATATCACAGAAAATGGTCCAAATGCTTAGGAACGTATGTCGTGAGCAAATTAAAAACTAATGCTGTTATCATAGAATCAGGTGATACATTTTTCATTCTGCATTCTCAAATTTTCCCCCCTGGAAAGTAGGTTACAGTCTACATTTTACTTATGTATAGACATAGAGTACTCAGGTCAATGAAGGAAAGTGAGAATTCCTGACTGGAATACGCAGTATACAAGTAAGAAGCCACTGCTTGGCCCTGTTCCTGATGTAGTACTATGCTGAAATTTTCCCTTTTTAAAGATAAAAGTTGTAGATAAATTCCAGCAAGTCTCCTTTCCTCATCTGCCAGTGAAGGGTCAACTGTGCTGAGAAAAATAAGAAGAAATCAGACCAGGCAGTCTAGATTACTAAGTAGCACAAGAACCCTGGAAACAAGAAACCCTCTGAACTGCACAACTGCCTGCGGAGTTGGTTCATCTGCCCTGTTAGTGCTCATTAATATCCAACAAAAGGTTAGGTTTCATAACATGTTTATCAAGAGGCACAAGATGTTTTCAAATGTAAAGGATAACCAATGTGTTGGACTAAATCAAACCTTGGGGGAGTCTGCTTGAATACTGTACCTGTGCTGTCCTGGAGTCAGTCACTTCCTTATACAGGCTGATGTCCAAGTAGTAGCCAGACTCATTTGTCAGGAAGAGGCGGATGGGAATTGCTTTTCCAGTTGGTGTCAGGCGAATGTTGATTTTCAGTTCTGCCTGGAGGACCCGCAATTTCCATAGCCGACTTCCATAGCGCATTACCATGCTCCGCACAGATTCTTCAATCTGACACAGATACAATACCAACTGTAAATCTGAAATACTTTGTAACTAAAAGTTGTTTTAAGTTTGTACATCTTTGCAAAAGACCATTGGAATAAGATGCTGGTTTATGGAGCTATGAACCACATTTAGACTTTATAAAGAGAATTCATATCATTTATTCTCCCTGTCCTATTTAGCTTTTATAGTCAATTTGACACAATCTAGAGCCACCTGGGAAGAAAGAAACCTCAACTGAAGAACTGCCTTGGTTAGACAGCCTTGATAGACATTAACAGGGCCCAGGATACTGTAGGCAGCACTATCCCTAGGTGGGTAGATCTGAGCTGTATAATAAAGAAAGCTGAGTGCGAGCTGGTAGGCAAGCCAGTTAAACAGCGTTCCTCCATGGTGTCTGCTGTAGGTTCCTTGACTTCTTGTTCTGAATTTGGTTTCAATTGGTGGACTGTGATCTGGGAGTGGAAGCTGAAATAAAACCTGTCCTTCCCTACATTGCTTTTGGTTGTAGTTTTCCTTGTTTGTTTTCCATCACAGCAGCAGAAAGAAACTAGGACACCCCCATTCCTACTCTAGCTTGGAATAAGTTAGAAACAATTTCATGCTGGTTTGAAGTTTGAGTGGTTTTCTTTGAATCACAACCTCCAAATCTGTGCAGCTCCTTCCCCGTTCCTAATTATATTCATACTCTATATCAATGATCTGCAATATCTAAAATTAAAAGCCAGGGGATTTAAGAGAAAGCCCCAAATAAGAATAAACCCCCTGGTTAACTAGCTATTAAGTAGCATTTCTATGCATGGTAACTATGTTTCATTGCACTTTCCCTGACCTTAAATCAACACAGCAATTACCACCATGAGCTTTTTCTCCACAAAATTTTATTAAACCTGATAATGTATGTCTCTTAGTAAATTGCACAAATTAAAGAAAGGCAATTTGTAAGTTGTACCACAACAATCCCTCTACACATTAGATCTTTAAAATTTGGTCACTGCTAAGTCCAACTGGTATTTACAGAGATGAGATGTTCCCTCGTTTCCCCAAAACTTGGTACTGAGACAGCTTGGTACTCCATAGAGGTAGAAGACTTATTTTAAACAGATATGTTTGGAAGTGACTGTGTAAGTTATTAAGATGGCGTAGTGGATAGAAGCACTTGCCATCAAGTCTGAGAACTTTCATTTGATCTTTGGAACCCACATGGTATAAGGAGAGAACCAAGTTTTACCAAGTAGATAAATACATAAATGGTTTTGTTCCTAATATGCTAAAGCTTTAATTGTTCCCTATGGGGTGGCAAGTACCCAGGTCATTCTGAAGTGTCTTTCTCAGTGCTATCTCAGCTTCTTACAAAGCATTACAATCACCTTATATGCCCCAATTACAGTTTCAGTAGTAGGTATCACTGTGCATACATTTTCTTTCTGTATCATAGAATTTTAACTTAGGATAGGTTTCAAGTAGATAGCTCTCCTTTTCCCACACTGTGCTTGCTAACCCTTCTTTTCTCCAGAGGATAAAAGCTAACAATCTGTATAGGAAACAACAGAAGTGTGATTAGCTAGGCGGGGTATGAGTACTCAGAGAAGGGGCAGAGAGGCTGATGTTTTAAAAAAAAAATATTCATAAATAAAAGGCCAATCTAAAAATATATAGTGTCCTAGCTATGCTACAAGACTTTTAGCTTTATTGGTGAAGTGAAATTTTGCTGTATCTGATGATGAGAACTGAAACTCAAAGAACAGCTTTCCAAACAGACATAATTATCTCATCATCAGCCTGGGAACCAGGCTGGCCTCGAACTCAGAAATCCACCTGTCTCTGCCTCACAAGTGCTGGGATTAAAGGCGTGCGCCACCACTGCCCGGCTAGCCTGGGGTTTTAAAGGAAAAAAAAAAAAGGAGAAAACTTTCTTAGGTCTTGGACACTAGCTTCAACAAGCAAAATCAGAACTGGAGATACAGTCCAGATGGCAGAGGGATTAGGAAGCATGCATAGAGCCCTGGGTTTGAACACTAGTACTGAATAACCCAGCACTTGGGAGATGGAGGGAGGAGGACCAGAAGCTGAAGATCATTCACAGGGAGTTCGAGGCTAGCTTAAGGTACATGTGACAATGCTTTAAGAAGAAGCAAAAGTTCATGTCTACAATGGATGTGGAAGAAAGGTGGTTACTGACAGTCCTATACAAATGCACAGCAACACAGGAAAACGCAGAAAGATGAGGAACAGAGCCACTTGCCCTTCCCTGTTCCACCTAGGTAGGATAAAAGCTAAGTTTAGAACCATCTTTGTTCTTCCCTTAAATATACAGTTTAGAATAGAGCCTCAGGGATAAGAACAGATACATCATGTGAAATTCCTTACAGCCAAATTCTCTCACTGTGGGGAAATAGGGTTGACAGTTTAGAACAGATGCTTCTAAGCAAGGTTACTCATTAGTAGCATTTAATGCATCAAGGCAATAATTTAGTCAAAATGTCTATTAATAGCAAAATTAATTACTTCAGATGAGAAATTCTAGGGAACCATACAAAATAGAACTACTACCATGGCAAATATAAAACTATTATCAATGGAGGAGTTTTTACTATAGCAAATAAATAGCCAACAAGTAAGTAGTAAACCACCTTCAGTTTTGATGACTATTCTTAATGACTACATAAAAAAAAAAGAGAGAGAGAGAGACTATCCCATGAAACAGTCTTAACAATCAGCCTGTGACTTTAAAAAATTAAGAGGTCAATTTGCTGACATGTGGGCCACATACAAATGAGTCACTTAGTGGGGACTGACAGAGAAAACTGAGAAATGTACCTTTGATGGGTCCATGATGACCGTGGGCACAAAGTTGAGGAAGATGTGGTTACAGTCGGTGCGGACATTTGTATTATTAAAAGCAACTTCCAATTCATCCATGGCTTCCAGGAGCAGCCGCTCCCCTTCATTTTGTAGATATTCAAAAGAAGCTTCCTAATAGGAAGAAAATCACCACTGTTAATGTGCTTTAAAAACAATAAAGAGGGGCTGGGGAAATGGTTTAGTTGCTGGGAAAGCACAAAGACTTCAGTTTGGATTTCCAGTGCTCATGAAATAGCTGAGTGGTACCCAGCATCTGTAACCCCAACATCAGGGGAAGGTGGGAAATGGAGACAGGTGAATCAAAGGGTTCATAGACCAGCTACTCAGTTCCAGGTTCAGTGAGAGATACTGTCTCAAATAGAAAACAAGGTAGAGAGCCAATAGAAACACACACACACACACACACACACACACAGAGACAGAGAGAGAGAGAGAGAGAGAGAGACAGAGAGAGAGAGAGAGAGACAGAGAGAGAGAAAGAAACAAAATGGGCAGCAACAGAGGATGATATCCTGGTATAAACTTCTAGCCTCCACATGTACTTGAATGGATAGGTGTACAACTTAAGAAGCAATATGACAAAATAGTAAGGCATCTCGTTAGACATGGTTTACCTTTCTTTTGGTTGCTAGTCTATTGGCTGTGGGAAGCAACAGTAGGAAAGGGCTAAAATAGCCCCTGTCAGCTCTCTCTCCAGCCTCTTAGGACTTTTGCTTTTAAAAGGTAGAGATGCTAGGCATCCCCAGAGCTGAAACCACAGTATGATTGTTTCAAAAATGCCAGACAGAGCTCTTTAGAAAAAAAAAAAACAACAAACCTGTTTAGAGTGGTGAGCTAAAGAAAGCTTATGGCAGTGAAATGCAGTAGTTAGCATGGAAGGAAGCCCATGCATACAGACGAGTTTGGAATGGGGTTACTATAACTTTCTTCTTATTTACCATTACCTTAGTCTTTGTGCATTTTTTTTCTGCTAAGCATACTTTTCTTTTTTCAAGTTAGTGCTTTCATGCTTCTAATATTAAGAAAGATAAAAATAAAGAAAAATGAGCCTTTTATTATTTGGAATATTGGAAATTGACAAAGGCAAAAGCTTTGATTCAAACAGTAAAACCTTGATTTTAAGCTGTGACTGACTGTCCTTTCTCAAGGATAACTTCCCATTAGTGTAATACACCCACCTTTGTGACCAGATCAGAGTGCCTGATGATCGCACGAACAAAGAACCTGTAGTCAGTCACTTCTGTGCCTACTTCCACCTTAGCAGCCCCAAGGTACAGGTGCATCTTGTGATTAGCACATGGAATGGCAGTAAGGTCAAAATTTCTCATCCGGTTCAGCTCTAACTGGAAAGCCAGAGCAGGCTCCAGGTGTCGATAAATGCGGTCCTCCTCAAACTGAGCACAAGAATCAGAAGGGAAAACAGTTTACATGAGGCAATAATTGCAAAATTACTTAAAGATGGTGTTGGTAAAACAGATTTTTAGGACTGGAGATGGTGACTCACATTTGTAATACCAACACCCAAGAGCCTGAGGCAGGAGGATTAAACCCTGTTTCGAAAAAGCAAACAGACAGACAGACAGAAAGAAAGAAAATATGCCTGAACGCCTTTGTTTCTCAAGTGGATCAAGGTGGATCTCTTTGAGTTTTAGGTTGGCCTAGTCTACATAGTAAGATTCTGTCCCCAAAAAGAGAACTAAATGAAAACAACAGAAAAACCCAATTCCCTCAGAACTCTTAACGCATTTAGTAGTGTTATAATTTTTTAAAAAACAACTAAGTGTACAGGTTGCTTCCCACTAATTAATATCTACTTCGCATGACACTGTTGTGGGTTCACCCAAGTAGTATGCAATACTTAAGAGCAAGACTCATTATCTTATCATTTATGACAAAGCACAAAGAACATAATAATAAATGACTACCATATAATTTTTAGGTGGCATTCGGCTTTGGGGCATTCCATTCTAATAGCTACATCATTGTTTATGGAAAAAAAAAGTTATATTAGTTCATTCCTACATGTTTGCTGAATATAAATTGTTTTGCTAGAAAGTCCATCAATTAAGTCAATGGAAGAGGCACCTAAGATATAACCTGGTTGGAGGGAGAAACCAACATGGTATGAAAATTTACTTTAAAACTAAAAACCAAATGGACACAAAGAAGAACTGAATATAAATCAACTGTCTGTAGGTAACAAAAATAATCCCACTAAATAAAGCAGTCTTTAATAACACAGCACCAACTGTTCCTAAGGAAGGGAATGTTTTGGAAGTTATAGCTTTCGTTGGGTCAACACATTCATTGATCACTTTCTAAAGCAAACCCTGACGGAAGCATGTTTTAGAGAAAGGAGGATGGCAGAAATGAACTGCACAGCACAAAAAGAGAGGAGGAGGAAGGAAGGATGACGGGCGGGGGGAGGACAGGGAAGAGGGAGGAGGGAGGAGGAGAAAGGGAGAGAAAAGGAAGCAATGGAGTGAATCAGCCTTACCTTATCCCTTGCTCGGAATGTGAAAAATTTGGGGAATTCTCTCTGTGTTAAAGAAAAAGGCAAAGTGTGTTAGTTAGTCCTTCATGGAATGGCTCTTTGGGGACACAATATACAGTATGGCCTCAGTCAAGTGTCTAGAAGGCAGTTTCCCAGATAGCATGTTTCTTATCTGAGCTTACTCCAGGGAAGAAGGGCCCTCTAGGTAATGCTCGCTTTGACCCCACTTGAGAATCACTACACTAGCAACCTACCTTTAGTACCGATCATCTCCCAAGAAAAAGTTTCACTTCATTTCTCAAGTGGGGAAAAAAAAGTGTTCCTGCATGTTACTTTTGGCACAATCTGGCAAATGAAATCAATACACCCTTACACTACAACCACTGCAGTGGGACTTACTCGTCTGATTTCCCAAGTTTCTCCTTAAGAAAACTCGTCAAATGTAAACTAGCCAAGTAAAATTTGAGCCTGTGGTGTCCCCCCATCCCCATTCATTTTGAAGCCAATCATTCCAAGGATTTAAATAATAACATTCCAAGACAAAGGAAGTAGTTAGTGCTACTTTGGTCACTGCTGCTCTGTCTAGGAAAAGAGAGGTTGGGACCAATGAACTTGAAATCATTAGGTCTTCCTGCACAGCATTACACAAGAAAGCAACCAATTTACTAGAACCCTATTAATTAACAAAGATGAATTCAATTAGCGGAGTTCATTAGTTTCTGAAATTTAACTTATTAACACCGAATACTCCTGTTTCTCGGATGGGAAGCTCTCCTGGCAGTGCTGCAATGAGTCATTACTATTTCCTCTCTAGGAGGTTCCATTAGGCACCTTCCTCATTATGAGTGCAATGTAATCAAGTGAGAGTTGGCGGAAGGCAGAGACCAGGACTAGCTGGATACATACTTCAGGAGCCATGAAGGAAGTGCAGACTCAAAATCTACTAATTGGAGGGCGCTATTTTGTGCCTTTTAAGGGCCTGATCACAGCCCCTGCTTTAAAGAAGAGTAAGGCTTAGCTCAAGGGGAAAATCAACCCAAATCTCTCCCATGACAGCCCATGCCTTTTGACTTTCAAGCGCAGGCTGTTATCTTTTTATTCTTGTTATGATCAAAATTCCTTATTTAGATGTGTTTTTCTTTGGTGAGACAAAAAATAAAAAGAGGGAAAATTAAAACAGAATAGGAAACAAGGCATACTAACACTGAGTTTTTAATTCACAGAAAGCTTCTGCAGTTGTTTCTACGTATATTCTGCTTCACCCTCACACTTACACATTTTATATCATTTATAATTTCCTAGTTGTTGGATTTTTGCTTTTGCTTTTGTTTTGAGACATGGTCTTACTGTGTCATCCTGGCCTGGAACTCACTATGAGGTTGTCTTCACCTCCACCTACCTCTGCCTCCCGATGCTGGCAATGCAGGACTGGCTCACCATGACTGGTTACATTTTCCTAGTATTTTAACTGTAAAATTGAACTTAACAGATTTCTATGAGTTCATTTACCAACACTAGAAGAATCAAAATGTTTTTAAAAGTCCTTCAAAAGTGAAAATGGGTTTTACATATGACTGACATTTTACTAATAGGATTTTGTTCTAAACAATTCTCAGCACACCTCCTTCTGGCTGCCCCAATGACATGCAGCAACAGAGGCATAATGTCAAAGTAGGAAGTGCTTTAGCTGAGCTGCCAGCAGATTCCATACTCAGAGCTTTACAGAGTCTAGTTTTGTCTTAATTCTAGAAAAATCTAGGTTCCAGATTATTGCCTAAAAAGTAAAACAAAACAAAACAAAAAGACAAATAAACCCTTCCATGGGGTTTCCTTGAAAAAGAATACGGTTTTCGGAGCTGGAGAGATGGCTCAGTAGTTAAGAGCACTGATTGCTCTATCAGAGGTCCTAGGTTCAACTCCCAGCAACCACATGGTGGCTCACAACCATCTGTAATGGGATCCAATGCCCTCTTCTGGTGTGTCAGCGACAGTGACAGTGTACTCATATACATTTTAAAAAAAAACAAAAAAAAACATACACACACTCTTTTCTATGTGCCTAAACTGAGGCACATGTATGATATGTTATTTCTGTGTACACCATTTTTACTGAAAAACAAAACAGCAGCAACCTAAAATTTCTAACAGAGGCTTTCTTTTCCACCAAATCAATTAATCAAATCTGTAGGCATGAAAATCAGGCAGTTTGAACTGAAATACCTTCACTGTATAGTAAAAGAGCTACTCTTTTGGCAGAGGGCCAGCTGTGAAGGGTAACAAGACAGTTTAAGTACCGGTTTTAAAATGTGCTTTTCCGGGGTGTAGTGGTACATGCCTTTTATCCCAGGACTAAGGAAGCAGAGGCAGGTAGATCTCTGTGAGCTGTAGGACAGCCAAGGCTACACAGGAAATTCTGTTTCAAAAGAATAAAACAAACTGCAACCCTTCCCCAACAAACAGCAAATGTCACTCGATCACAGCCAGCTGAGAAGGCATCTGAGGTGAATACCACACCCCCAACTTCTGAGTAGACTCCAATACACTGAAATTCAGAACATTTCCACCAGGGGCTAGAAAGAAATGTCTGCAATAGACGAGCAGGAGAAAAGCTCATTCTGCAGGCTTTCACTAAAAGGCAACTTTTTGAGACTTAGAAGGCAAACAAAATACTACAAAACATCAGGAGAGAAATAAAGTGAGAACTCCGTTCTGCTCCTACGGCTCTCGTGACTTCCTGCGCCTCGCTCATCTTCATGCTGCCAAGTTTCCCACTCACAGCACCCCTGCTTATCCCATCAGTAATGCAATTGCTTTCCAGGCATGCTCGAGTGTTATGGGCAAATATCATAATTGAATGTACACAAAGAAAACCCTCTTAGTGTTCTGATACCAAAAAAACCAAAAGAATGCAACATTTCTCAGGAAGAAATTATACCCCTGCTGTGTTCTAATCAGCCAACCATCATCAAGACAATCAAAATAATTTGCCTAAATTAGCCAATCAAGACACCCTGCAAATCAGAGAATGTGAAACCCTGAAAGAGAAAGCATCATAGCTGATTATGATACTAATAATCGTGTTAAAAACCTAATGAGATGAAGAAATTGGGAGCTTGCTGGTGCAATTCTCTTCTACCTCAACATGCTGAGAACTAATTATATAGACTGTAATTAAAACAAACCCCTAACCAAACCTGGCTAGTTAGTCCACCAGTAAATAGAACTACCTTAAAAACAGAAAAGAGGCCAACACAAACTACTATGAGCCATGATAACTGCTTATGATAGGAAACTCCTCCCTCAAGGCCATAATAATCCAAACTACTTGGCCTTACATGGGAGTCACTCACATGTAAACAATCATGGAAGTCCAACTAGCTCTTGGGAGATTTGTGGCAATTTTTAAAAATCCCACAAACCCTTAAAGACAAAAAGAAAACGAAAAAGGAAACATTTTTTAAACAAAATACAAACTATGTGATTTTGAATCCTGTCACAGCATTTGGACCTTACAGGTTTTTTTTTCTTTAGAAGAAAGGATATTATAAAAATTCATATTTTAATATCCTTGAAAATATCTTTGCTTTAAAATAGAAAGAACTCAAGTTTTAAAAAACATAATATATACCAATTGGCTTCTTCTAATATAGCTTTTGGGATTTAAAATCTAAAATATTAATGTAACCAACCAGGACTTAATAGAGAAATTTAAGAAGCCAAAGCTGCAAGGCAGGATGGTATATGTCTACAGGTCAGAATGTGGGAGGCTGAGGTGACAAAAGTGAGACCCTGCCACCACCACCCCCCCCAAAATAAGAAAACAATAATAAAACTCAAGCAAACAAAAAACAAATCAAGAAACCTCATCCTTTTTTTTTTACTACAACAGATATATTTAAAAGGACAGACTTGTTTTTCCTACAACTTCCTATTTAAACATTAATTTTAAGCAGTTCTTGCTTCTCATTAAGGAGAGTTGACTTAATTAGCTGGCTATGAAAACAGATTCCATACCCAACACTTTTACTGCTGGTATAATAGCTGTGTCAGAGTAAGAGTCTGTGTCTAGAATCAAATAGTCAAGGAAGGAGCAGACATACCAGCGGCCAGTTTTGTTTTTGACAATCATGACCTCACAATGAGGTACTGAACTGCTTATGGACTCACTGGTATTGGAATAAACACTGTACAGTATACCTGCACTCTGTGAATCTCTCTTTTACGTTGTTATTGTTTGTTTGGTGGGTTGGTCAGGACAGGATTTCTCTGTGTAGCTCTGGCTGTCCCAGCTCTGTAGACCAGACTGGCCTTGAACTCAGAGGTTCACCTGCCTCTGCCTCCTGAGTGCCGGGATTAAAGGTGTGTGACGCCACTGGCCGGCTATGAGTCCTTCTTTCTTGTCTGGCTCTCATTTGTCTCATGGTTCTAAGGTAGTCGGAAAGATCCATGACTTTGAAAGAGAAGTTTGTTTCACTCCTCACCAACCAATGTTGTTGTTAACAAAACTTAGTAGCCTTTCTCCTCTCCGTGCCGCACCACAGGCACTCTCTGTCCTACTTAGTAATACAGGGATTTCACAGTGCAGAACAGAGGAGGCTGCACACATCACTGTGGATTACCAGGAAGCCAGGGAGATCAAGGGATTCATCTCTAACACTCCTGGAAAGCTTCCTTTTTTTCACACTACACTAACTACAGGCCAAGCACATATCAGACAATATGACAGAGGCTAAGCACTCTTCATGAATGGCAAGCTAGCACCAACAGAAAAACTCAGAGAAGTACCTGGACTGTATTCCTGCACTTGTATAATTCCTGTCAAGGTTCCTTGGCAATTCAGTAGTAAGTTGCCCTTGTCCCCTGCAAACCCAATAATCATTTCTAAGGAGCCAAATATGAAAATGTCTCAGCCCTTACAGCAAATTCAGCCCACAACAAAACTTTAAATGTTCACTTGGCTCTAAAGCAGCCTTTCTACTTTCAAAAAATGAAGGCATTTATAATCTAACTGATTTGCTACTTGATGCTACTATAAATAAAAACTGGACAATAACAGCTAGAACAGCCTGCTAACCTCATTAACTAAGAGATTTGAGCTATATACATCCCTATGCAACCTAAATTCAGAAATATGAGGACAGCAGGAAGAAAAAAAATTAAAGCAGTTAGGTAAGACACTAGGACAGATTCAGAAATAAGGTTATTTTTTGTTACTGATATTATGATTGTTGCCTGTTGTTGTGTTTAGTATGCATTTCATATCTATAGTAAAAATAAAAAATGTTAATAAAAACAATAAATTTTGTTGTTGTTGTTTTTTTTTTTTTTTTTTTTGAAAAATTTAGGGAACAGTTTTATTTAACCCTGGAATACTATAGAAAACCAGTCACTGGACTAAATGTGTGATGACACTGAATGGACTCAAGGCAAAAAAATAACTTTACAAATTCATGTCAGTCTCTTTAATAATATGCTAGAATTCCAATGTCCATGATAAAGAGAGTGAGCTTGCCAACAGTTCAGAAGCCTAGCCCAATTCTGATCCACAGCAAGGGTCTGGCTTCTGGCACGTGTACCTTAGTTCCCATAGCACCCACTAGTCAGTGTTTATTCATGGGCACTCAGAGTCTATCCCCAAGTATCAATTTTATTCTCTAAGCTCCTGATTTTTCTTCCTAAAGCCCCAGGGTTCTCTCTAAGCTCCTCATACTTCTCCACTGCCTTCTGTTTCCTATCTGAAGTTATTGATTGATATATACCTGCACTCTGCTGGGTTTCTTGACATCAATAACACAAGCGAGTTGTGTAGTCCACAACATTTCCTAAAGCATTTCAGAAAAATCTTAGCTATTTAGCTTGCAGGGTAGGCTCTCTCGCTTCTCTATAGACTAGACAGATCAGCAAGCTGACTGGATGAGGAAAAACAAAATATCAAATGCCTTGAGTTTAGGAAATCCTTTCCAGAACACAAAATGTTACCTGCTCATTCTTACAAATGAGCAGTACTTAAATAGTAAGCTTAATTATTTTAAATGCTACAATAAACAAATAGCAACAACGAAAATAGTAAAAAATTTTAGTATTAGATTAACACCCTTGCAATCTTGCTTAGTTATACAGAAGCAATTTGTAATGAAACATTTCGTCTACAGTCATTCTAAGTAACACCATGAATACAGGCTAGGTTGCAGGGTCTGACCATACTGATTATGACCTCAATGTAAACTAAAATTTAGATGCCTACTATTAGCTTAACTTTCTTCCAAAAAAAGCCTTAACCTCACAAATATAAAGAGTTAATTCAGTTAAATGGGAGAGCAAAGAGAATGCTTAGTATCTATTTATTTATGCTCTTAGAATTAACATAGAAAAATAACAACTTGGGCTCCACAAAGGCATTTTAAACAATAAATCACTGGCCTTCAAAACTGAGGTTTCCTGATATCAGCACTTGTATCCACGTTTAGTAGGAACCAAATGCACCAGCTGCTGCTTTCTTACTGACTCACTGAGTAGAGACTGAACAGGGGAAATGACTACTGAGTTCCTGTTTCTTATTCAACAGAGGCAATGTACATGCTCGTCCTTATCTATGTCTCAGAGCTACACTGAGACTTCTAAAGCAGAGTTTAAATAAAAAGAAACTTACCTTAGAATATTAGATAAAATTAAAAACTCATTCCCATACTTTAAAGGGTTGATATTCATCTAGCCCTTGCAAATAACTCAGCCATATTCTATTTAAGTAATCAGTTAAAAGTAGATAAAACCTTTTACAGTTGATACTTTCACTTACATGAAATCTCTGATCCACCTCACAGTTGACTTGTTTTCTGAAATCCTTTCAAATAAAAAACACGGAGAGGAGAGAAAAGAATAAATGACCAGTTAATAAAAATTAGTAAATTAGGTAATTGGTAAAAATACTAAAAATAAACAGAGTAACAGATGTTATAAAGTTCCCAGAATTTCAAATATTATCGAAAGCTTTTTTAAAAAATAAATTTATAGAGAAATAGTTATTTCTTTGTATAGAGTCTATAAATAACATATTATTGAAACCCCATTTATCTTTAAGATTGTGATGGCAACATAAATACTAGGCAGATATAATTCATGTGTCAATACCTTCTGTGCAACTAGGAATGTAAGTCGCCGGATCCCATGCTCAACCAGAGTAGCTTTCTATGAAAAAAAAAAACATACAAAACATAAGACAGATGACAAAATTTTACCTTATTTAGTCTTTACAAGATTCTGACTGGAATATTCACCCTTTCTGAAATAAAGACCTCATCTCAGAACCTTTAAAATTAGAAATAAATTTGAACATTGTTCCTGGGATTAAGTGTTTAAAAAAATACATATTATACTGATCAGGAGAGAACAGAAAGAGAGCTCTGTAGAGAAGCAAGGGCCATATGAAGTCTTAGAACTAATTCACCTCAAGGTAAAACAACTGTGATGCATAGTTTTAATTGTCAGTTTGACAATCTAGAATCATAAGGGAAAAAGTCTCTAGAGGGATTGTCTACATCAGCTTGATCTATGGGCATGTCAGTATGGGGTAATTTTAAAAAATGGTTTATTTTGCTTTTATTTTCTGGTACGGGTATTTCACATGAGTGTATATTTGTGCATCACATGTATAGAGTGCTCAAGGAGACCAGAAAAGGACATCAGCACTCCTAGAGCTGGAGGTCCAGATGGTTGTGAGCTGCCCTGTGACAGCTGTGGGTCAAACCCAAATCCACTGGAAGAGCAGCAGAGTTCTTAACTGCACAGGCATCTCTACAGCCCCGCGTGAGTTAATCTTGATGACCTTAACCGAGGTGGGGAGACTGCCTGGTGTGAGTCAGGGTCCTTTAACAATGGAAACTCTGGTAAGTTTGAGTACAAGAGTGGGTGGGCTCATTCCCAGGAGAGTAATAGGGCAACAGAAATTAGATAGAGAAGAGGAGGAGGAGGAGGAGGGGAAGGGCAAGGAAGAGGAAGAGGAAGAGGAGGAGAACTTAAAGTTGGGTGGGAAGTGAGGTGAGCGTGAGTGGGGATGGATGTGATCAGAGTAAATTGGCAAAATTCTCAAAGACTTAATAAAAATATGATTTTGGGGTCTGGAGAAATGGCTCACCAGTTGAGAGCATGTATTGTTCTTCTAGAGGACGAGAGTTCAATTCCCAGCACCCTTATTGGGCAGCTTACAACTATCTGTAAATCCAGCTCCAGAAGAATCTGAAAATTCTAGCCTCTGTGAGTACTTGCAATTACATGTACATCTCCATAGACAGACAAACTCATATACATACAATTTAAAATATACTTTTTAAAAATAGTAAATATATAAAAAGCTGCCAGGCGGTACCTGTCTGTAACCCCAGCACTCAGGAGGCTGTGGGAGAAGAACAGGTGACTATAGGAACAACCTAGACTAAAGCAAGTTGCCATCTTTAAAAGGTGGGCACTCAAAACAATGTTTAACAAGTTTTTAAACCTGGGGGGCATTCATAGATACACTTGGTATAGGCAAATAAGATGTTAGAAATGAACAGAAAACAATGGCTTCAAGATAGCCTCTCAAATGATTCTTGAACTCTCAAACCTAAGCTTTCCTAAATGCTATACTGTCAATTTACTTCAAAAAGCAGATGAACATTAAGTTTCATGTTTTTAAAGGTCATTACAAAAGAGCTACATGGTAATAAGCAATCTCACCAATTGAATGACTTGGGAGAATTCATAAATAACACACACAAAAAAGATAAGTGGACTTTTATAGTCCTCAGCAAGACTGTAGTTTGATTACATTCCTTAATATATAACTTGAACAGTTTATAATCGAGTTCTTTTTTTAATCATTAAAATTACATTTATTAGAACTGGAGAGATGAGTCAATGGTTAAAAGCACTGGCCTTAAAGGAGGGAAGCCGAGAGTGGGTGGGTGGGTGGGTGAATACCCATAGAGGCAGGGGGAGGAAGAGGGGATAGGGAGGTTCCAAAGGGGAGATCTGGAAAGGGAGAAAGATTTGAAATGTAAATAAAGTATCAAAAATAAAAATTAAAAAAAAAAAACCACTGGCCTTTCTTCTAAAAGATGTGGGTTCAATCCCAGCACCCACGTAGCAGCTCATCCCCAGCTGTAACTCCAGTCCTAGGGTACCCAGCATTCTCCTCTAGCTCTCATGGGCCATAGTTGTGGCACATAAACATATATATAAGCAAAACACTCATATACATAAGCTAAAATTAAAAATCACATTTACTATGTGTGTTTGGGTCTATGTTAGTGTGGGCCTTGAGGATTGACCGAAGGCCACTGGGCTTAGTGGCAGATGTTTTTACCCACTTAGCTATCTTGCTGGCCTCCAATTCCTAACACTCAATAATATATAGGATTTTTTTTTTTAAATTTAAAGTGTTTCTCTCTTATAAAGAAGCATGTTTCTAGGCCATTTCCTACTATTTCTCGATTCCTACTATGATATTACTAAGCATTAACATTGCTATTATTGATAGCATAAGCAAAAATTAATAGAAAAAATATATTTTCTATAGATGAACTTTCATGATAAACTCTTGGGTCAAATATAAGTAAATTTTAGTGTAACATTTAAAGACTCTCCACACTGTCATCATACTCTTCAGTGTAAGTAAACAAATACTGACATTACAAAAACCAGCGTGCTAAAAGAAAGGAGACATGGAGATGCTCTCTCAGGGTGCCACAGACTCTTCAGACACCAACAGAGAATTCCACTACAACCGAGCCCTTCAAAGACAAGCATCAATAGCTATGGTCTGGCAAGGGAAGATAATAACTTTAATAATGCCATGATTTAAAATCAAAATTGTTATTGCTTTTAAAATTCCACAAGTGGCTGACAATAACAGCAGAGCAACAGGATTCTGATTACATTGTAATAATGCGGGTCTCACAGCAAGTCCACAGCCATTACCCAGCGATTAGGCGTCATCACCTGGAGAAACTCCATTTACACTGACTGCTTCAATCTCCTCCACAAGTCATTTACAAATATATGATCCTAATTTCTATGAGGAAAAAAAGGACATGCTGGGACTAGAAGATTATTTGGACAGTTTGGATCAACCTATTTGATAGTTTAATGTGTGCCTTAAAAAAAACTTTTTCTAAACTGCTACAAGTATGATTATGAAGTGAAAAACAAAACGAGTTACCGCTCCCGTTTTGGTTTTTTTTTCAAAATTGCTTTTCCTCCTTCTCTTATATCTATTTTAAAATGTGAAGATGAAAATAGCAACTGTGCTAAGACAAACATCTTAACCGGAGCCCTCAGGCAAGGACATCAGATTCCCTAGCCTCAGTGAGAATGAAGGAACCTCTTTGGATCACTGTATAAAGGTACACAATCCATAGGTCATAGGAAAACAAAAAGTCTGAAGTTGTGAAAACACAACCAAATACAGGTAATTCACACCAAAAACTCTATAGACAGTAACTTTCACTGACTTATTCCATGAAGTGGCTGCTGCCATGTCATCAGGACTCCTCCACTGAGGTTACTGTGGTCACTGGCTGAATGCTGATTTTAGGTAGTTACCACCTACAGATAGTATACATCTTTTATAAAGAAAAATTACCAAACCAGTGAATTTATTTGCTTCTCCGAAAGTACAATCTCCTTGTGTTGGTCACTGCAAGCCCAACATGAGTTTACCTACTCTAAAGTGTCCAAGTAAATGCTGACTCGTGTTAAATGCTGACTAGTGTTAATTACTTCATCACCATTTCCTGCCTAGGTATCAACCACAAGCATTACCTGATCTGAATGTCAAGGGCATTCATTTTTAGATGCTGGATTAAGTTTTAAAATACCTACTGAGTTCTTCATAACAAGCATTAAGTGCTGTCCCTTCAAATGTAACATAAGGGTACGGCCATTAATGGCTGTCTTAAGAGCTTTAGCATCTGTCACATAGCATGAATACAGTTTAGCAGTAGAACAGTTGCCTGGTTTGCAGGAGGCCTGGGACTTCTATCCCTGGTACCATTACTACTGTTGATTGATTACTGTCTTAAACATGTCTAGTCAGTTCCCCTAACTAGATTCTATGGGGATAAAAATATGCCATTTTCCAAATCTCCTAGATCTGGCATGAAAGCCTTAGCTGTTATCTCCTGCTGGTTAGACAGCAGTATTAATTAACCTCTCAGAACTTGAGCTTTTTCATGTGTATAACTAGAGTTCTAACACCTAACTCATGTAAATATTGTGAGATTGTAGAAAAGCACAAATAAATTGAGATAAAAAAATTTCATAACTAAACATCACTGTTGTTGTTTTAAAACTGTAAGCTGCTGCCAGACGACGGGTGGTGGGTTACATGTTTAATCCCAGCACTTGGGAGGCAGAGGAAGGTGCATCTCTGTGAGTTCAAGGCCTCTACAGAGCTAGTTTCAGAAGAGCCAGGGCTATCTATACAGAGAACCCCTGTCTTAGAAAACCAAAAACAAACAAAAAAAGATTAGCTGCCATTTATCTCAAATACATGGGAAGCAAAGGCAGGTGTATCTATCTTTCTGAGTTGGAGGCTAACCTGGTATAAGAGTGAGTTCCAGGTAGTCCGAGCTACATAGAATCAGTCATCTTGTCTCAGAAAATCACAACAAAATGCCAAAGTAATAACAACAAACTCTACACATGTACATATGTATAAAGGCTGATCAAGCAGTAATTTATACACTCAAATGACAAAAAAACAAAAGGGAAGCTGGAAGTATTGCAAATATTTTTAAGGTGGATAAGGGGGAGAAAAGAACAGAGAAAGAATCTGCATGGGGTTTGAACACATGTAGGGCTCATCACCAAACACACACACACACACACACACACACACAAACATCAGGTGACAGGAATGAACAACAAATATTTACAACTGAACCTTGAGGAGAGTTAAAAATATATTTTCTTTAGAGACATTTGAATATCTGAAGTCTTGTCATAAAAAAAAATAATCATTATAGATCATTAAATTACCTTGGAAATTTTTTCCTGAAGGCAAAGCTAGCTATAGTCTTGAGAGTTAGTAATAATGATAACCCTTACAGGTAGAAAGGGATGAACAGAAGGCTATGAAGCAGCCAACAGAAAGGAGCCACCACCAGCTTTTACCCAATCAAGGACTCACATTCTGCTGGGTGAACTCTCTGAACATTGCTGCAAGCCTGTCATCCTCAATATCGCCATCGGTCTTGATAGCCACATTCAGAATGTGTATTGGTTCATCCCTGGGGACCTGTAACCCAAGAACACAAACCGAGGAAAGCGATGAGGCTGGCTGCTGCTGAAGCTGGAAGAAGTTACCTGGTGGAGCAAAGGCATACACTCACAGGACATTCTGATTTGCTACTCTGTAGGAATAAGCACACTCAAACTACTGCCTGACTGTTACAGCAAAGTTAAGTAAAGCACACAAGACATCAAAAGCTGTAGTTTGAGGTAACTTCAAATCTGGACATGAACTTAAAAGTCAGTTTCTTTTTTTCACCAACAAAATGGGAGTGAAATAATGTGTATGAGGGAAAGAAAGCACTGTAGCAGCGCCCCACCCACTTACAGCTCACCACCTAATGCCTGCATCAAACTATGGGGACAAGGGAACATTCATTTACTCAGAAATTAATGAAGAGATTTAAGAAAAGGACACCTTTAAAAACAAAACATACAAGTCCACCATTTCCTGAGGACTATGAAAGATGTAAGCTATCGTTGCATGGGAATTCAGGAAACTAACCTTTAAAGCAACACCAGGAGACCCAGAGGCAGTTCTAATAGGTATACATATAATGGCGCACTCTCTCCACTACAGACTTCAAAATAAAGGAGTACTTTATAAATTTAGAATTTATAGCCATTTATTTTTCAAGTATTTTGAGACATACAAAGTCAAGTAATATAACATAAGTATAAAAAGTTTAGTTCTTCTCATAATAATTCCAAAGTCAAAAAAATATAGTATAAAGTAAATCCCACATGTGAGAGCACAAAGTGGTCTTCCAAAGGGAGCACCATACCTTGTCCTCATCATAGAGCGAAGTATGGCCAGCCTCTGGGAATGTGGGGCTTTGGGGTGGGGAGTCACAGAAGCAGCCCATTATTTCATCAAAGATCCTAAAAAATGAAAAAAAAAAGAAAAAACACCACCAGAGAAATGTCTACAATAGAAACCCAAGAGGCAGGAAACTAATGCTGCTACAGTAGCTTAGGCTAAAAGAATAATCTACCCTACCCTGTGCTCAACAGTCAGCAGAATAGAAATACCAGTAGCTAGAGATGACATGCAAAATATCACCAAGTGGCAGAAATTAGGAGGATGGATTGTTTAAACTTTAATAAACCATATATATTTTTTCTTTTAAGAAATGATATAAAGCTTTTTTTTGCTTTGTTTTGTTTTCATATATAAGATATGTGCAGCCCTGTCACCATCGCTCTTAAAGCAGCAGAAAAAGCCCGGGACTGGAGCAGTGACAGGCCAATGTAATTACCCCTCCCCCTAGGGTAATGCATCAGTATACATCAACAGATAGATGCTGAATGCATTTAATCAAAAGATGTATCATCTCTAGTGGGGCTCACTCTAGTGTTGTGTTTAATTTCTCCTGACATTTCACTCATCACGGAGCAGACAGCTTCTTCTGTTAGCTCCTGTGGAAAAGATGATTTTGCTTGTTTCTTTTTTCTTTTTTTTTTTCCTTTTTTTTGTTTGTTTTTTGTTTTGTTTTGTTTTCCCTCAGACCAGGTTTTATACTGGCAGGAGAGGCCGAACAAGGAGGAGAAATCGCAAGACAACTATCTCTCTGAGGGCATATACAATGAAAACTATATCTCTGGCTACCTCATGGCTCTTCAGGGGAATATTTATTTATTTATTTATTTATTTATTTATTTATTTATTTCAGAAAAGTTAGACCTCCAAAACTAGAGGCCCATGGCTTCCCTTGTACAGACCAGGAAGACAGAACTATAATGCCTTACCTGACAAAATCTTCAAAGGTTCGGAAAGAGACCATTCCGCCCATCCGCTGACAAGGTGGCGTGAAGGCGTTGTCCAACAGAACATCGCTGACACTAGCTACATGAGTCATGCCATAGTGGTTGAGGTTGGAGGCAAAGGACATTCTAAATAGTAATTCAATCAAGCGCGTTAGAAAAGGAACAAGGACTGGGAGATTAGCAAAGGGGAAAAGGAGTGTGGAGAAAACGGCCATGTGGGGCCATGTGGGGCCATGTGGGGTCATGTGGGTCAGGTTGCAGAGCAGATATGGTTTTTTTTACCCACTACAGATAAAGCTGTGGTAAGACTCATGTTTTATTTGAGTTTCCCAACACTATTGCTTCATCATTCCAAAATTTGATCAGATAGAAATCTAAGGACTACCAGGAATTCTGTGGTAGTCTTTAACACAATGATGTATTGGATGAATGAGAAGTACATCAGGGTTAAAAACCATCCTGCATCTTCCCCGTCTCCTTTCTTCCTTAAAAAAAAAAAAAAAAAAAAAAAAAGTAGCCAAGCCAAGTGAGTTGCAATTATTTAAGACATTTCCCCTAAGAATAGATTAAACATCCCCAGATATAGTTTTATTAATATCAAAGAGTAATTCTAATGAAGAAGAATGAAGTGGTTTAGTAATAATGATAGCAAGTTATCATTTATGTAACAGAAGCCCTCAAAAAGAACTTTACTGAGGCACTTACCTTTTTCTTTGGTTGACTGACAGATATTTATTGATTATAGTTCTCTCTTTTTGAAACAGTTTAAACCCACATTGCAAAAATTCCTTTTTATGTTTAAGCACATTTGAACTACAGCAAAAAATATCTCCACCAAAAGCCTTAGTAACTTCTAGCAAGATACAAAGGTAGAGCATTCGTCTCAAAGTATGTGTAAGCATGACAATCAGTTGCTAAATGGAGATGCTTCAAGAGAACTGAATTGTTCAATATAACTCCATAATGAATATGAATATGCTTTGATGCATCTCAGCAGAATGTACTCATAAATAATATCATAAGGTATTTCTGAATGACCAATCAGGATAGCCTGCTAGGAAGGGCCAAGCTAAAGGATGCCTCCAGGATTTGTCTGACACATTACTGGCATATTGACCTGAAGCAAATTCAGAGTGAGATGATGAGTCCTGCTCTTTGGAAAACTATTCAAAACTTTTGCTGAAGAACACTACCCGCAATGTTGCAGGAGGAAGAGAGAGCAATGTGAGCTTGAGATCTGAGGCTCATTGCAAGTCATGTTTATTCAAGGATGCTTAGTAAGGTGAGGATACTGCTCACACAGACTAAAGAGACTGACACTCCAGGGTTTTATTCTTTTGGTAATGAGGACTGTAGGACAGGAACTTCATCATTTAACAGTACTGGAAAACAGAAGGCAGAGCGAGAGAGGAAACCATTGATACCATGGGTGAAACAAACAAATGAAGCACATGTCAAGCAAGTCTTGCACATGGTGCTCACTAGAAACAGGGATTCTGAGCTATACTGACTCAGAAGTGCTGTTACCCTGATTTCTAGGATCACCAAGTACACTTATGCAACGAGCAAGTTTGTGAGGCACCTTTTCCTGCCCATTATTAGACAGGAAAGAGACAAAGGGCTCCAGATAATATTTGAAGGAACTCCTTCTAAATAAGCTAACAGGCTGTGTTTGTGGCAAACATGGGGTTAAATATATTTTTCACTTGACAGAACCCCATGGGAAATATATACAAGATTCAGTTTCCCTCTATCTCTATGCTCATGGGCCTGAACAGCTAAGGTCGGCAGATCTGAAAAGACCAAGGGGGCTGCAGAAACATTCTTTCTTTCTTTCTTTTTTTCCTTTCTTTCTTTGTTTCTTTCTTTGTTTCTTTCTTTCCTTTCTTTCTTTCTTTCCACATTTAAATATGGCTATAATTTGTTTTATTTACTAGTATTTTAAAGGGAGAGAAAAGATGTAAGCCTATAAATATTGTCACGTGTAGCATCTACAGAGAGTTTGCCACCAACTTGTCACTGCCTTAGCACTTTCTGGATCCTGTCCAATCAGAACTGCTGTCCTCTCAAACTTGCGTGTGACTGTGCTTGGCTGAGGAAGCAGGAGAAACTCAAAACACATACTGAAATGCTACTCTCATTGTATTGGCTTGGGAACTTTTTCACATAGCTCAGAGTAATAAAACTTAGTACACTTTTCCAATGCTAATTTTACAGGTATAAAATAAAATATTTTTAAATCATAGTAACACTTTTAACACTTTCAAAAAAACAGTTAACAAACTGATGAAACATGAGATCAGCTATTTCTAGAATTTCACTCCTCTAAAAGGAGAAGCAAATTAGAGAAACTAATACTGTGAATGTTTTGCCATTCTCCTCTGAAAGCCCCAACTGTAACGAGAACTCAGCACAAGGTTGCCAGCAACGCTGAGCATTAGCCTGTCAACACACTCCCTCCCTCTCACGCAGAGCTCAATGGGGTCTCTGCCATACTGACACTTTTCAAGTACTTTTGGAACAGCTGAAGACATGTTTTCTGAGCAGAAAGAGTAACTCAGTATGTCCAAGGGGAAGCTGAGCATTTCCTAGCAGAAGATAACACATTAGCTTGTTGGCTGTAGTATGAATATTTTTTTAACCATGTTTCACTATTCTAAGCTGTTTTTTTCTGGGGGTGGTACTTTTAATTGGAAAAGAAACTAAATATACGGTACCTGTTTAGCGTGGGGATGTTCCCTCTGTAATTAAACAACCACAGTTAGTTACTGATAGGTTAGCGAAAGCCATAATAAAAGAATTGTCAGAGCAGATACAGACCAGTCACCAGGAGCTCCAGTTTAGCAGCTCTGGAACCAGCAGACATAATTAAGTGCTCATTACCCTTCAACCCCCAGGGTACCTCCAAAGAGGCATCTTCCTGACCTACCTCACCACAGCAGCTGTTGAGGAAAGGGTCCAGACATATCACCAGGGATTTTTAAAAACATAACTCTCATTACAAAATTATTAATAATAATAATAATAATAATAATAATAATGTAGAGTAGTAGTAAAACACAGATTGGTAAAAAGTCAAGCTTTAGTATATGGCACATTATATTAACCTGCAACATGAAATATGATCCCTAACAAAATATCTACAGTATTCTTGCTCCTACTACAAAGGAGCAATCAGAAGTTGGTTCCATAGCTCCTCTTGACTTACTGTTTTTCTGGAATATGTAATAAACATAAGAAAATGAATTCAGTAACACAGGCACCCCGAAATTTAGCCCTACTTTCCCTCTCTGAAAAGCAGCAGGTATTCTAGGGCACAGGAGCTTAAGGGCCCTGAAAATCTTAAGGAATCTAAGTTATACTAATAGTTTGATATAACTTGCTACAGTTAATAATCTTTAATTAAATGAGTATAAGATAACTATTTTTAATTATTATAAGCTTGAAAACTCTAGGCCTTTCACTAATAAAATGGTACCTAACTTTGATTAGTTTTAGAACTTCCTTATAAAGAAGGTGCCAAACTCATGAAAGAAAGATTGAGCCCAGTGGTGGAGGCATACATACTCGAGGCAGAGGCAGAGGCAGAGGCAGAGGCAGAGGCAGAGGCAGAGGCAGAGGCAGAGGCAGAGGCAGAGGCAGAGGCAGAGGCAGAGGCAGAGGCAGGTTCATCTCTGAGTTTGAGGCCAGCCTGGTCTACAGAGGGAGTTCAAGGACAGCCAAGGCTACACAGAGAAACCTTGTCTTGAAAAACCATGAAAAAAAGAAAACAGAAAAAGAAAAAAATAAAGATAGATTAAAATACACAAAGCGGAAATAAGGCAAGACTCTTGCATTCTCTTTGGTGTTTCCAACTATTTCTCAGAATTTTGATGTCAGACATTTCCAAATGGAAACTGAATCAGACAAAAAACTCTTACTTTCAATGTTAAAATGGCAAAGGATTATCACCCACAATTTAGGGATACTGTAAGGGGGTTGATTAGTTGGTATCTTAACCTTCTTACATTCATTCTTTCATCAGCACTGAATCATTCTTGGGGTTTTCTGGCACACATAAGACTTAATGGGCAGGACATGCCTGCCGGGAGGTGCTGATGCTGTGTGGGACTGAGGATCAAGGAAGGATATCGATGCACTTTCCATGGCAGTGAAAGGAGCAGGAGAGACTCAACTGGCCATATAAATAAAAGGTGTGGCATGCCACTGGACACAAACTGTATACCTCATGTGATTTGTGACCTGCAATGCTCTTTGCGTCAAACCTGTTTCAGAGTGAGCTCATAAGACAAGAGCTACTTGGAGAACAAACCCCTGAACGAACCTTTACTTTCTGGAGACCTTGAGCTCTCAGAGGAAAATGGGCTTTTTTATTTATGAGAGATTCTTAATTATAATGCACTTGGCCCCCATGAATATAAAAAATATGCAGATTTACAGCAGAGATGACTGTAGTGGAACAGAAAACTTACTGAAGAGGGTTAAAAGAATAGAGTGTCCTGATTTTGTAATATAAAAGATCCTAAAGAATCTGAAGTCTCTTATCGGCAACCTCAGTTCAGAGAGAAGAAACCTACAGTCAAAGCAATCTCTGGCTCCACTCATCTAGATTTGCAGAGTTTAGAAACCGGCACAATGTCAACTGTTAACCAACTTCTTAGTAAAATAGACTCACTACTTCTTCTATAGCTACCCTAACCTCTTAGGGCGTCTTCACAGGATGAAGGCTGAGTTTTCAGAAGAACAAGGCCTAAAATTAAAAGCACATCAGCTAACAGCCAAAAGATAGCTCTTCTCCACAGCAATCTGCAAGCTCTCACAGGGAGCCCCCTGCTGCCTTGTCATAGAAGTACTCACTATGTATGGGGGGGGGTGTGTTTGAGTAAAAAGGAAGGAAGGAAGGAAGGAAGGAAGTCTTAATTGTCATTTAAGTTTTAAAAAATGGCTCCAAGTCAATCATGTGAGAGGCAAGTTTGGCCAATTTATCCTCGTTGTCAAACTAAGAATTTGGGGGTCAAAAAAAGAGATGAACAAGAAGGAAATACAAACTGTTTCTAAACATGCCAGTGCTTAGCCACATCCTTAAGGTTTATTTACTTTATATAGGAGCTATTAGAACAGTTTAAGAATTTGATCAACACTGCCAACTATACAATATTTTGAGATACTAGAGGTCTACCTACACCCATGGCCTATACAAAAAATAAAATAAAGGTCAAATATTCCATTTATAAAGCTAATAATAAAATTTACCACATTCAACTGTATATTCATCATCTCTGATAAGGCAATCAACTATATTTTCAAGTACATAAATGGGTTGTTAACTTCCCAATTCTGTTGTTCAAAATATTCAACACATTTACTATGTTACATCTTCATTTATGTTTGGTAACTACTGGATTCACTCTCCTTTTAGTAATTTAAATTAGTTCCATTTTACAGATACGACAACTTCACAACAAGATAGAGCTTTTCTAAAAATACTGTTCTCTGTAGTACCACAAACCAGAATCTGCACCTGATATTTTCTCATCTCTGTATTTGAAGCTAGGATTCCACAAAATATAGATTTTAAAGACAAAAGAATCTTTTGACTCCTGAGGTTTCTTGCATTTAGTTACCTCTCATTTTACCGACCAAGTCTGTCCAGGAGGCTTGTATGCATGCAATGTCAGAGTTGCTGTGTGCTAGCTGAATCCTTTTTAATTTAACAAACATTAACTTCTCAGGCAGTTGAAAGTTCTTTGAACCCGTATACCATCCCTTACAGCTGAATTTCATTTTGCTTGATTTTAGATGGCCCTACATAATCTTTTATCACATAAAAATGTTTCTGGCTATTTTGTCTTCTAAGTTAAAGAAAAAGCAAAAAGAACCCTATATGAAAATCACCGGGATGCATGCAAACAACCAGTGGTTGTTACATCAAGCTGTGACTTAGGGTCAGTACAGGGCAAATCTTTTGAAATCAGGCAGCAAAGCAGAAACAGAAGAGGTCGGCTGAGTAACCTACTAGCAGTCAGTAACAACAGTACCGCAAAAGAAAGAGCAATTTAACTGGCTATGACCAGTGGTAGTCTCTTCGTGTGACTATATTTCAGCAGAAGAATCCAAATCAAGAGCTGTAAAACATGTCTGAAACATGAATTTCCCTTGGTGTCCCTCCCCAATTTCCTCGCCATTCAGATGCCCTGATTCTATTGCAAAGCTTGAGTTTACAATAAAATGATCATTGCCTCATTCATTTGCAGCCTCTTCTAAGCCCCTTCTTTGCTCTGCTGGAAGATTGTGCTATTCCTGAAACAAGAATGCCAACAGGGTTACAGTACATTACTGCTGCCTGCTGTATAATTAGCTACAAACCCACAGCACAAAACTACAGGGATTTACAGGTGCCCTGGATTCTGCTTTTCCTTCCCCCTGGAATCAGCTAGTCTTCCCTGACAAGAAGGGACCTTGGACAACCCTAATGATATATTGAGAGCTTTAAACTCAACTCTCCAATCTTACAAGTCCTGAGTGCCAAAATAACACAGCAGAGACAGGAAGCTGAGCCATGGACACAGGAAAGCACTTTGGTAAGCACTTAAACCTGCTGAGAATCTTCTCTTCTGCCAGATGCTTGCATCTTATCAGCAGACTACGCTGAATGAAGAAAGCAAGCACTGTAGTTTTATATCTATTTATAGCTCATTCTAGCCTGCTAACTACAATCAAGTGCTCCCACTGCTAAAACTCCTACAAGTTAGATGACTTTTGAGTATCTCAGTACTATCCAAAAGTAGGTTCTAATCTCTGGATGTCAGAGATTATCAAAGTTTTCAAGAATGGAAGCAGGCTGCTGATTAGTCACATGTAAAGCCTCTCATTTCTAACTTTCTGCACAAATAAAAGGAAGATCTTTAGAACACTGACCAACAGCTGAACACCTAAGGTGCCAAACCACTAAACTCAACTATGAACAAAACGTGTTATCAGGAGAGAGCACAGCTGACCTCTTCTGGATGTAAGGCCTGAAAAAGACACAGTACTTGAACCAAAGCATCTAACACAAATGAGGAAGATTTACAAGGAACAAATAGGAAAGAAGGTGAAATGCAACTTAACTAAAGCATGAATTTATGTATAGAAATATACAGCAAGTATATATACCTCCATCTCTAGCATCAACTTTGATACTTCTATGAATGAGAATTAAAGTTTTAAAAATTGCCCAAGTTAACTACTGGGTGTTACATACAAAATTTACTTTGAGTTTTAAATTTTGTACTCCCAGCTTGTCAATAATATAGTCATATGCTGTCAAAGAATTTATAGCATAATGTATAGCTTTAGAGAGATTTGTATAAAATCACTATATTTAGAACATTAACTCACATGGAGTAATTAAAGAACACTAAATATGTTCAAGGTTAAGAGAAATCCTAACATCAAATCATCTAACAAACTGTCAAAAATAAAAACATTAGGAGAATGGTTCACATAACAAGGCTTTAGCATTTTTAGCACCAGTGAGTAATACCATGGGATCAGAAATAGAAGGGGTTGGGGATAGGAGTGGGGTGGCTTGAGGGAAAGGCAGGTACAAACCTGAGGTATACCTTAGGCCCTACACCTTAAGCCTCAAGAAGAAAATGGCAAATGACAGAAGCTTGAGCTCTAGGATCAGTCCATGTCAAGAACTAGCTGAACTCACTAAGGGGCTGGGCTCATGGATTCTGAAAAGGAGAGAATGAGCTCCCTGAAGTAGACATGCTGTATCAACTATCCCTTTGTCAGGAAAACGATTGAAGAATCTTACACACATCTCCCTCAATGATAACCTCTAAATAGACACAGCCACCGTAAAAGACTGACACTTAAAATTATATACAACAGCAAATAAAATCTAAATTCTAAGAAGGTTCAGAGGACAAGCAGGAAACATACAAAACCAGACATGTGTCACAGGTTTCTAACTATTCTTTAGCCACTGTTCAAGAGAGGGGAATGAGAAGAAACAGTTAACTCCAGACCAGGCAGCAGTTGTTCCTGAGGACCTGAGTTTGATTCCCAGCACCCACATGATGGCTCACAACCACTATAATGCTAATTTCAGAAGATTCAATGCCCTCTTCTGGCCTCTGAGGATACCAGGCATGGGCACAGTGCACAGACATACATTGAGGCAAAACACCCACATACATAATATAAATAGAATCTTAAGAAAAAAAGCCTATGGAAACTGTAAGCCAATTAACCAAGTGTACTAAAAAGGAATCTGTTCTTGGTCAGAGCTGCCCTACTCATTGTAAATGTGCCTTCCCCTATGTTCCAAGAATCTAAACAAGTCCTAACAAAACATGGGCCTTCAATTCAAAAGACATCTGCATTTTCCTGAACAAAAGAGGATGAAAACAATGGCAACACCTGCTGCTGCTGTCTGGTTACAGCCAGGGATCTATGTTCTAGTGCATCAGCCTATCGGAGTCAAATCAATAGGTAAAAACTAAAGTGAGGATCCTCACAGGCAACCCCATGGCTCCATTAGCTGTGACAGCTTACAAAGACATTCCTAAAAAAGTTCTGAACAGTATAAATCTAGAACTAAGAAAGAAAATGCACAAGTAACTAACTGGTTATATAGAATGTGTATTTTCAAGCTAGATATGGTGGTGCATGCCTGCAATCCTCTCACTCAGGAAATGAAGGCAGGTGGATCTAGAGTTCAAAGTCATCCTCAGTTACACAGTAGCTACAGACCAGCCTAGACTAGTTAAGAATTGGTCTCAAAATGATACTAGAACCAAAACATTTTTTTCCCAAAGAATTTTGTGTTAACCTCAATTGGGAGAAAAGGTTATAATCTGCTTTGCACTGATATATGCATGATTCTCTATATCTACATATATATATTCTGTTTTGACAGAGTAATTATTGAAGCATGTGTAAAATATTATAATGTAAATCTGCATCTGGTATGGATAGTTCTGACAATTACTAATAATAGCAACCCAAGAGGCATTTTTCTTCCTTTCTCCTAGGGACTATACCATAAATGTAACAAAAGAACTCAATATTATTGTCCTAATTAAATTTTGGTCTAGATTTGAGCTGAATAGTATGGCAGTAACTAGCTGAATGTGGTTTGGGAATACTAGACAGGTAGCTGGTCTGTATTTGAGATATGCTACCCAGGTGAAATTAACTGAATTTCAAGGGTTAAGTATAAATAAGAAAATAAAAAGTATTATATTAATAATTTTATTATATATTTAAAAGATATTTCACACATACTGGTTTAAATGACTTATTAAGACTGTTTCTTTTGTACTTTCAAATGTAGCTAACAGGAAATTTAAAATCTTGTATGTGGTTTGCATTAGATTCTACTCCATAGTGCTGAATATCAGAGGAACTTTACAGTCACTAAAAGAACCCTAATCCAAAATGAATCAGAGTTTGGAGGGCAGGATACCAATATGTGCATTTTCAAGGTACTCCTTAAATAATTCCAATAATCCTTAGAACAGAATGAAAGAAAATTATTGAAGCTAGAAAAATTAGCTAAGCTTTTTAAAAAGGTGACCAGGCTTACTGTAAGTCTTCAGCCATTGTTCAGCTGCCAGGAGAAAGACTCCAAATCCGTGGAGTTTCCCAAGCAGTGGGAGTGTATTTTGTTATTCATGCATCCCATCTGAGCTTATGCTAAGAGGTCACATGACTCCAGATAGAAGCTAGTCACTAGAAACACCAACTATGTGGTTAGAGGGTTACGGCTTTATGCTAACCTGACCTCTGGGGAGGAGAGATTGAGTACATTCATGTGGCCTATGATTTGCTCAATCGTGCCTATGAAATGAAACCTTGATAAAAACCTGACACAAGCTTGTTGGAGTTTCCCGGCTGGTGAACACATTGATGTGCTGAGACTGTGGTGTGCCTTGGTTCCGCAGGAAAAGAACAAAGAAGCTGCATCTGAAGCCCTCCCACACCTCCCTCCATATGTTTTATTTGCCTGGTCCTGATCTATATTTCTTATAATACAACCAAAGTAAAGCACAATGCCCACCCTATGACCCTAGCACGCACGCAGAAGACTGAGGCAGGAGGACTGTGAATTGGGGGAGGGGGGCGGGGGGCACCTGAGTAACAGAGTGAAAGCCTGTTTCAACAAACAGAAATTTGATAGAACTGCAAATAAAATTGTGAAGCTTATTTATTAAACTGAGAAACTGTAGAGACCACCAGCTCTGTAGTCCACTAGTCAAAAATGTGGGTGGCATGGGGCTGCTCCATGGAGGGCTGAGCACTTACCTGATAGTTTTTGATCAAACAGATATGAATAGAAATCAAAATTGAATTATAATACATCAACTGGTATCCGAATATGGCTATAATTCCAAATATATATATAAGCAAATATAAAATCTTATCAAATGTCAAATCAAGTAGCAAATCTGCAACTTTCTGAATAAGTTTTTCTCTGAAATTAAATATATCATTCCATGATCAAATGTAATCATCTGATCATAAACTAAAAAAGGCTTTAGAGCTTAAGAAAATTTACACATTTTATAGATGTGGGGAGGGGATATGCGCATGCATACAAAGCTTGCCTGTCTCTCCCTCCTCAGCATGGAATTACAAATGCATGCCTTGTACTTGGCTTTAATGTGGGTGCTAGGGATCTAAACTTGGGTCCTCATCTTTGTGTGGTAAGAGCTTTACTGACTACAACATTTCCCAGCAATTTTTATGGTTTTCACAAAGATTATTTATCTTTATTTTACATTTATCTTCACTTGCATAAGTATAGAAATACTGTTTCTACTAATAATGATGACATTCCTGCAGCCTTAATATTACACACATAGTCAAGGAAAACGTCAGGATCTTATAGATTATACTTCTTTTCAAACCTGGCCTTTATCCATAGGGATATTTACATTATGGATGTTGGGAGGGACAAGAACATTTTGAAGCCATGTCAGGATAAAACAAGATTAACTACCTTTATGTAGAAAGGTGAATATGGCTCCTAAATTAAACAGTTAACCGTTTCAATTTCCAGTCAACTTTTTTTCCTCCAAACTAGACATACAATCTCAAACTGTAAAGATGTGGCTGGTGCGATGACTTGAAGAATAAAGGCATTTGCCAGCCGAGCACGAGGGCCTGACTGGGCTCAATCTCCAGATCTACATGGTGGAAGGTGTCTTTACACACAGAGATACAGACACATAAATGTAAAAAGGAAAAAAGTAAGACAGGGTCAGAACAATTCAAAAGGCCAGGGGAGCAATGTGGAAGGAAGTCAGGAGGAGTCCTGCAGGCTGACTTCAAATCACTGCCACAGGAAAGTGCAGGAGCAAAGTAGGAAGGAAGGAAGTTGTCTTGAGAATTACAGAGCAGTAAGTATAGCATGGAGTTCTCTACAATTATTCAAGGAATGCAGGAAAAGAAGGAAGACCTGAAGTGGAGCCCACATGTGCCACAAGTACTTCGCTGCTCCATGAAGGACAACCATTCGTTTCTAGAAAATGAGACTCTGAAATCCACAGAGGCAAAAATGTACTGAGAGATGCTTGCTAAATCAAGGATATATGCTTCTCTCTGCCAGCCACAAGACATTTTTTTTGAGGTGGAAAAGTGAAAGGATCATCTAAGACAAAGAAGAGACGTACTTTTCCTGAAGATGCCTCTGTTCATCTGCCGACCTCTGCTGGATCAACAGTGGCATCCAGTGGCCAAAACTCTCAGCACAGACTTCTTTGTCTCCTGAAAGGCTCTATTGCTTTGGGTGAAGTGGCAATTCAGAACAAAACCATTTCTGGTGTCTATAACTAAAGATCCCCAAAGACATAGTGGTTTGTAACACCAAGCGAAGGACCAAGGCCATAAAGAAGAAATGGAGAGGAGCAGGGTATGATTGGCTGTGGTATTTTTATTTCCTATGGTATTACTAAAAGAATAAAAATATAGGATGGGATGAACATATGTGTGGCTTGGAATTCTTAAAACTTCATTGCCACAAAATATTTTTAGTAAGTAAATAAATAAATTATTTTCATTTTAAACTCAAAGCAAGACAAATTTACATGTGTACATTTTAAAGGACTTGGAGAAAGAAAAATAATGGAACTAGATGGCCAATTAAATCATTAATTTATATGCAAGAAGTCTGGCTCTCGAGTACGACTTTTTTTAAAAAAAAAAAAGGCTGGTGAAATTACAAGTGCTAAATTCAGGTGTTAGTGTTACCAGAGGCAGAGACTGCTCAGGTGGACGAGACTGCAGACAGCCCAGGCTGAACTTGCACACAGCGTTGCTGCCTGTTCAACCACTGCCGTATTTTGGAGTGGTAGGGAGAGTCTGGCAAGTCAAATGCTCATGAGAGAAAGAAAGAAGGAATAAAAAGGAAGTAGAAAAGAAAAGAAGGAAGGAAAGAGGGAGGGTGGTTTTAATTTCATATACAAGCAAGAATGAACAAGATAACCCTGATCATCGGTGTTAACTAGACCATACTGTATCTCCCTAGATCAAGACATAGGCATCAAGAAGCTCCTCCTTCAGGGGTCATTCAAGTCTGCCCATCTGTTTATCTACATTTCTTGCTACAAGTATCAAGGAATTGCCAGTTAATTACCCCTCTTAACTGTATCTTACTAGGCCATTGCTAGCTCAGGTGCATGTACCAGCTCAACTCACCTGTTTGGATGAGATGTGGGCAGCATGAACTGAAATTCCACCACACAGGTGTTGTCCTTAAGCTGGCGGTGTTGTACACTGTTGAGTTCATAGGCAATATAAGCCCTTCGAACATACACCTGGTTAAAAAGTAATCCTCAGTAAATACACTTTGAAAACAGAAATGAAGACAATGGCTGGACCAAGGAAGCCTTGAAAAGATGCATCTGTTATAGAGATGGCAGTTTTCTGTGAGAGGCTGCAAGACCCTGAACATAATACCTTGCTTTAATTGTTAATGCTGGGATTTTAATGTTTTACCTCGGACTCTAACTATAGTGAAATAAAATGAAAACAAGGCAGCACATGCTGGATACCCAGGTGCATGGCAAACATTCCCCATTCCCCTAAACACTGCAGGTTTTATCTTTAGCAAAAGACCATACAGAAACATAACTACTGACTTATTAACAGAAGATGAGCAGTGAGAAAAATAAGAGGTGCTGACTCCAGGCTACTTTGGGGAATAAAAAGGGAAAATAGAAAATCACCGTCAAGTTCAACTTTTCATCTATCTTGTACCCCCCACCAATCTTACTGCTCCAAATCAGTATTGAAGCATTTCCATCCTCAACTATAGGTAAAAGCAGGGAGGCATAATGTGACATATAACAACTAAACTCACTAACTTGATTCAGTAAACAGCAACAGACTGTTATCTCTGCAAAATCCAGCAACCACACACACACACACACACACACTTCATGTTCAGTTTGCCAAGCACATGCAATGCTACAAGAGATTCTGTCAGCATGTGAGGCACAGAAGGAGGCATCTCATTAGATGACATGAAAGCCTGGGAAAACACCAAGATATTTCAAATATCTGATACTTTACATTTTACCCACAGAATACAAATAAAAATTATCCAAGAAAGCTAGCAACAGACTATGTGATGTTCTATTACACGAAATCATTGAAAACACATCTCCCTCCTACTTTCAAAATATATCTACTTGACAATGTTAAGAAAGCATCAGGGTCTGCAATTTTTGTGTTTAATGGGGTGGGGTGCTGTGGAGCAAAAGGAAAGTCTTTGGAGTCAGGCTGACCAAGTGAAAATTCCTCTGGTTAATATGTGGTTTTTGCAAGTCACCTACCTCACAGTCTCACTTGTTTGTTTATTTGTTTTTAACTTTATAGAGCAGCTGTAGGATTAGATGAAAACATAAAACACCTAAACCACAGTTCATTAAACACTGCATAACTAAATGTGGCTCTAATAACCAACTGGTAAAGTAATATATGTGGATCAACCATACAGTGTTCACATATGCTACTGTGAGTCTTAATTCATTATAAATGGAAAAATTCAAGTACCTGGAAGGAGACTATTGAAAAAGCTGGCAGCTATTTCCCTGTTATTTAACCCAGAAGCTGGCGGTCAATGCAGCTAAAACAGCAGGTAAAGCACCTGACGGTAAGCATTTAGTGTTCCAGAAGAAAAGAGCAAGAGAAAAGAACTGACAGCCAAACAGACACAAAATTCCAGGAAAACCACGGAGAAGGCCATGTGACACACCAGTACTCACCTCCAGAGCCGCCATCCTCACCACCTGGTTGCTGTGGTAAAAAAAGTTTGGGAGAACATCGAAAATAGATGTTTCTGATAGGATGAGTTTCTGGAAGGCAAAAGGATTGAAGTCCTCAGTGAGATCTAAGAATTCTCCTGGTGAATGCCATATATGAGCATAACAGTTCCAGTTCGCCTTCCTGAGCTATTGTGGAGAACATACTAATACCTTGTCCCACAGGGTTGCCTTGAGGAGTATATTGGTTAAGACATGGAAAGCTGTTAGAATTGTTTATTAAAATATACCAATAATATGCCAATATATGTATGTGCTTATGAGTATCATCATCTCAGACCTCAATTTGTATTTCCTAAATACTGCTTAATATTTCACTATCAGAAATCCCAGGCTTGAAAGGTAATAGAAATACTAGATATCACCTACGAACTACGTAATTAAAAAGATCTCTCTTTCAGCTTCTAAGCTCCCTAGGAGGAGTCCTACCAAAAGCATCAACTTCCTTTGCCAGTCATAACAACAGTATCTGGTTTCCCAGTAGGAAAACACAAAGACACCCCTGAGAAAATGATGTTATTTATAAAATAGTTGAAGTCCTTCATTTGTAACAAAATTACCCAATAATTTTATAAAATTGGCTTTTTATACAGTGTAATACTAAGCATTTAAATAAAATTAAAGTTAAATTATATTTAAATAGCTTTGTCTCCAGAAGAGGAACAACCATCTATATATGCATCTGATTCAAGCACCAGAAATCAAATAATGCTGCCAATTAATTCTGGTGTAGAATACTTCCAAAAGATAGAGACTTCAATAAAACACTTCTATCGAAGAAGGCCCATTTGATTTTTAAAGCTAAGCTATGATCCTGCAACATTTTTACGGAAAAAAAAAAAAAGACCCATAAACATAAATCATTTTTAAAATTCAAGGGATAAAATTTCATGACATAGAAGTCAAAATTAATCGATTAAATCTTTAACTGAACAATGCTTATGGGAATAAAAGGGATAGGAGTGTGAAATGGTAGAAAGGGGCTATTATAATACCTGCAGGTTCTCAATGCAAAACTGGTGTCCATACATGTCAATGGCTGATAGGAAAATAGACTCTACTTGGTTATGGCGAAGCTCATATGATGGCAAATGGGAAGCAATAAGAACCTAGAGTGAAGGAAAATAAGAGGCATAAGTTCCTGAGGGGGTGATTATTCTAGGCTCCTATTAAGTCACCTGATACAAAAGCAATAAATATAAATCTGTAAGTGCAGGCATCAAAGATAAAACAGAGACCAAGTAAAACAACTTCTAGGTCCTGTAGCATAAAGTCAATGCCACCACATACTGAATCTCAGTTGCTTCTCACCATGATTTGCGCTGTGGACAATTTCCCATAGGGGTAGGGGGAAGGGAGAACAAACAGCTTCAATCAAGTTCCATCAGTGCATGTGATTTACCTTTGCAAAGCTGCTAGTCCTAGGGACTGCATGACTAGCTGTTAATTGGGAATCAGGTCTGGCAGGGAGCAGCTGTGGGGAAGGTGGATGCAGTATAGCTAGCCTTTTGCAACTTTGCAATAGAAAGGGAGGAAACGCTGCTTTGACAGCCCCAGGTACTCAGCACCAAAGAGAAGCATCAGGAGCTAACACTGATGCATGTGAGGGCCAGAACGTAAAAGCAGTGTCACAAACAAACGGAGTCAGTAGGACCTGAATATCCTCAGCAGGTCACTGAGAGGTTCAATAACTTTGAGGAGTTCAGTGACATGGATACAATTGTAGAGAAAGCAGAAGGTCACTGAGCAGCTTCAAATGCTGTGTCCTTGTCAATGCCCAAGCAATGAAAACACAAAGGGAATGCCAGCTCTCAGCTTCCCTGCAGAAACCTTTTGGAATGGAAATGAGGACTACAGGCTGAGGCTAACTGGACTTCTCTGGGGCTGTTCCGACTGCTCGTGCCTAAGATTCATGTCATTATCTTTTGCTTCCCACACTTGATTGTTTTCTATATCCTTATGCCTTTTCATCTGTTTCTAAGCTCCCTTTGGGAAGTAAAAAATACTGAGTTGATTTCTTTCCCTCAGTTTCCTTTCCTCCACCTGACCCTGGTTTATGACTATAGTGGGGGCTACGGAGAAGACAGGGAACAATACCAGTATTTTGTAATGTGAGAAATCCAACATTAACCATGTCCTTTGTCTTTAAATAATGCTTTATCACATGAAGGCACTGCATGATCTCTGTGAAGTGCACTGTGACTAGAACCACCCAAACTAAGAAAAATATCATTCTTTCAAGATAGCCAACACCTGTTCTTACCTGACGAGCTCGCAGTGCCACTTTAGCATTGGTGGTCTTGCTGAGTTGAGTCAGCTCTGTGAGGATATTTAGCAGCTCATCAGTAAGTGTAGGGTCCCGGCCACACAACTGATCCTAAGTGTTAATGGGGAACGAACACATAAACTTATATCAGAAAGAACTCTGAGGCACAGAACATGAGAGAGGGAAAGGAAATACCTCTGCCGCTCAGCTGCATCTCAGCACTGTTGGCAGCTCTTCAGTCTCCTTCCTCCTTCTCTTGACCATCAGCCCTTTCTGGGAGAATTTCTATACCATACTTACCTTTTCTCACCTCAGGGACACTCTCTCTGTCCCTGTCCAGACTTTATCACAGACGTGAAAGCATAGGACTGGTAAGTATGCTCGAGGCTCTTGCAGAGGATCCAGTTTTGGTTCTCAGCACCCATGTGCTCACAACCATCCTTAACTCCAGTTTTGAGAGACTCTGACACCCTTTTCTGGACTCCAAGATTACTCGGCATGCGTGTAGGCAAAAATACTCAGACTCATAAAAGCCAAAACTAAACCATGCCATACCAGCAACAACAACAGCAACAGCAACAACAACGGACTTTTGACTTTGGAATAAACATGCATTTCCCAAACACCTTTTCCAAAATCCCTAAAACCTTTCAAGTCACAAGCCAAATACTTTTGGACTATTCAACACCATTATGCTAGAAAGAAGGCATCTCAAGTTCATATGAGAAAATGATTTCTAACACTAGATTTTCGTACCACAAACCAATCAGTGGTTTACTCCAATTTTCACAAAACCCATAATTTATATTTAAGGAAGTAAATGTATTGCTTTTATCCAGCTGAGTGAATAAAATAAAAGCTGACATTGAAGTAAAAGTAAGTCCAGGATTCCGTTGAACACATAGCCAACTGCTAAAGGTCTTAGCCCAAGCCATCCTGGTAAGAGCAAAGAAGAGAAACTCCAACTCAGTCTCATCTTTTGTGAACAATAAGCAGAGACAAGACCATAAAAAGACAGAAGCAAAAAATAGATGCTAAGAGCCGGTAGAGACTAAAATATTTCCCCATTCCAACTCTTCTTTCCTGAATGCCCTATAACAGATAAACACATTCCCCTCTGGGGAAGTTACTTCAGGCATCACAACAGCCCACTAAAGTATCTCAAAACCTAGAAGTGATCTGGGGAAGGTAACACTTCATGAACTTTGCAAATGACTAGACTAAGGTCCGCAGCCACAAGAGCCCACATACTGAAATAAAGCCAGTTGCCTCCCTGACCTGCAAAATTTTTTGATAGTAAATAAGCCCTTTTCAAGCAATTGAGCCTTAACTTTAGAAAAACCTAAGATATCCTCTTGTTTAACTACAAACCATGTTCTAACTTTAAAAAAAGTAAACAAAACACATAAGTCATGTTTCTTTTCATTATATATAAAAAAAGGGAGCTGAGAAAGAGTAGGGGAAACAGCATCTGATGGGGGAGGGGTCGGCCAGAGAGAGAATGTGGAGAATGTGGGAAAAAACAAAATGGAGTAATTATTCATTCACAACCTCAGGTTGACAGTCTTCCTGGGCTCTCCATAACACAGCATAAACCCCAGCCTTCCTCAGAGGCCAGAATCAAATGTAGTTTGGATGGAACTCTAGTTGTATTAGCTTTTCTTAACTTACAAGTTTCCATTCAAATATCTGTAGCGACAGCTGGTTGTAAGTTGATAAGTGGTCAACTGAACCTAGGTCCTTACAAGAGCAACAAGTGTTCGTAACTACTGAGTTCCTCCAGGCCCTCAAATATTATTTTTTCCGTTATCACCATTAAGACTTGGAAAAAAGATTAACAACAGTAAATTATGTGTAGAATAAAATATCAACATTCTTTTGGTCTTAGTCCAGACACAGTGTTGAGATCCTGAAAGAAGTAATCAGTGTTCTTAAGAGCCATTTGTACTAAGTGCCATGCGCAGCAGGAGGCCAAACACATTCTGTCTACGCTTTCTTTGGGCATCGGGACAGCCCAAGATTACCACTCCAATCATGTTAATTTTTGTAACAATGTCATTAGAGGGCAACCACATCAGCAGATCTGTTTCCAAAACAACAAAACAACACAAAAAGAAACCGTAAAACCAACAGAAAAAAAAAAGTTCATTTAAATAACTAATCAGTTAACTCTAAGTCCTCTACAGAAATCTGCAGACCAAAGTGGAAACGACTGGTCATCCATGGTCAAGATGGTACAACAGTTATTTCTTGCTTTAGTCTCATCTTAAACGTTTGCTAAGGAATATTTTAACTGCAGAAATACAATAAATATGCTTAAAGTAGCAATCCATAGCCAAAGTTACATAACTAGTTGACAGAAAACCTAACAAAGTCCAGTATGATTTTAGCATGTTAAGCATTAGGTGCTCCAAGAAAGGCAATTCAAAACAGAAGGAATAAGGTTTTGGATATAGACATTTACTACTTAATCATTTAGCTGAGTAAGGCTTCCTCCTGACAAGGATGCTGTAAGTTTATCAATCGCTTGCCAAAAGCACCTTTATTCAGTGTGATTGTTAGCTTAAAGTGTCAACTTGACACAACCTAGAGTCACCTAGCAAGAGTATCTCGATGAGGGGCTATCCATACAGGGCTTGCCTATAGCGTATCTGTGGGGAACTATCTGTCTTAAGTTAGTTAATGTGGGAAGACCAAGCCTATGATGGGTGGCACCACTTCCCAGGCAGAGTGTCCTGAACTGTGTAAAAGTGGTAAAAATGCATGCATTTCTCTCTGCTCTTGACTGTGGATGCAATGTGACTAGCAAGTTCCTGCCTTAACTTTTCCATAATAATGGAATTTAGCCTGGACCTGAAAGCTAAAATAAACTCTTCCTATCCTAAGTTGCTTTTTGTTCAGACATTTTATTAGAACTACAAAAATAAAACTGAACATTTATTAAATGACATTTCTGAGAAAGCTTGTTCTTTTTACTTATACACTGGACAGACTGCATGCACCCATGATAAAAGAAGGAAGGAAAGAAACTGGTCTGCATTGTATATGCTCTGCCTGAAGCAAATCATGTACAGCAGGATTTGTAAAATCATGTTCCTGTGGACAAAAGCAAAGCAGTGGAGAAGTCTACTCAACAGAATTTGCTTAGCGGTCCTTGGGGCAAGTTACCAGTATGCAACATATGTTAACAACTGCAGAGGACGACAGCACCTCTCCATTGGAGCAGCCTGATTTCCTTGAATCCTTCCTTTAGGTTCAAAGGCCCAGAAGTCATCATCTAGCTCAGCAAAGTACACCATCAACATTCCTACTTGTAGGAAGCAGAGATTGGAATGCTGGGCACATAACCATCAATCAGGAGACCAAGGTAAGCAAAGAAAGGTGACCAGAAGAGAATACAAGCTGGGGGAATTGAAATGCTACCATGTCCCAGTGACGTCTGTAAAAGATAGTAATACCTGCAGAGAGAATCCTAACAACTCAAATGCCTCTTACAGGCTACTCTCATTAATGCAGATGTGGGGGAGGGGAGCAGCTGGCCGCAATCAAAAAGGAAAATATGTCTGGTATTCAGAAATACTAGATTAAAAGGGGGCACCATCTGAACCTTTCCCTTATCTATGTTACTGCTAGCTGGCCCTGACTTAGTCATATCAATTAATTCCTTAATTTCACAATCTTCAAGATAAAGTGAAGATAATTAATATCTGAAAATAAATTAGTGATATACAAGACTGTAAGTACTATTATTCCCAATGAGTCTTGTTTTGTCTTTTGTTTTCTTTTTTCTTTTTTTTTTTTTTAGAGGAAAACAAGAAATGAAGATACTAAAATAAAGAAACTGGTAAATCCAGCTGCCAGTGTGCCTCTACCTCCTCCACACTAGTCATCCAAACCAGACACTGAAAGCCCGTTTGTTTCTCCAGAGCTCAGCCTGCTAGGAAGAAAGTTGGAGCACTATCTATGCAGGTAAGAAATAATCAAGATGACAAGGTGGGGGTAAAAGCAGCAGCAAGTCAGGGTCCCATTGGCTTCTGCCTGTCCTGACTGGCAAAAGCAGCAAGCAAAGCCTCAAACCAGTTCTCTGACAGGGCCCAACGCCTCTGCAGCACCCCCGTGTAATTACACACTTGAGTGACTGGACTCTGAAGAAAATTGAAGGCCTGAGCTCCGAACAGCTGCCATTTTCTCTCTCCATCACACCAGCGTGATTACTTGAGAAATGAACAGCCCCGGCTCAAAGCTACTCCAGAATTCTCAGAGGAAATATGGCTCCGTGTTCCAATAATGAGATTCTTAAGGCAAGCGTTACTTACAATCACTCCGCAAAAGGAGCGAGCCGAGCCCCTATATCTTACAAATTAGAATTTAAGAAACCCAGCGACAGTCCTGGACGATCATTACTCTTCTGCTGCTCCAAGGATTCTGGGCTTTGGTCTATTTTTAGTGCAGAAAACTGTTAAGTTCTTAAAAAGGTAATCATAATAAGATGAAAAATTTGCCATAATTAGCTTCCTGTAAAGGCAAATTCCAGCCCATTTTGGTTCACACTGGCAGATCTTTCTCCCTTCTAATCATTACCCCTTTCTGCCAAAAAGTCTTGACTTCTTCCAAGTGAGAATTAACAATCCTTGCATTAAAATTTGAAAAAGAAAGTAGGAGTTCTGAGGGAAAATAAACAGCATGTAGCTATAGATTATACAACTCTTTGCAGAAATCTGTCTCATGGGAAAGTTAAAACAGTACTTGTGCCAATATTCCACCCTTCTCAGAGACCTGGCTTCCTCACCAGGTACCATTCCAGGGTAGCAAAGGTAATGAACTCTCCCTATAACGACACGTTTCTTAAAGTGGCTGACACGTTTCTTAAAATGGCTACCTATAAAATGTTCTATCCAACAGAGCCAACCAGAAAGGCAGAAGGCTGAATGAGCGGTAATGCTGTCAACCAGAGATGTAAGGAAGACCATCTCCTTTCATTTTGGGAGATTATATAAAAATAGCAGTCAAGACTTATATAGGGTTTTCCCCTCCATGAAGAAATGATGGACTTAAGAGTACCAAGAATGATCATCTCCAAAGGGCTGGGAAAGGGATCTCAGAGAGTAGCTGTACTTCAGTCCCAAGCGAGACAACTGGGCAGCAGGCCTCAATGGACTGTGGAGGAGGGCCTCTAAGAGCAGTCCTATTGTTCCCCAACCCCAAACACTAGCTTAGCCAGGAAGAATTAAGAGTGGAGAACTTGAAATCAACATGAAAACTCTCCTCTCTGCAATTCCCACCAGCATTAGATGCAGCTCAGCCCAGCTCACAGGAGTCGGTTTCACTCCTCCTCCTTCATGTATTAGTCAGATATAGGGACATAGAACAGGGTCACTGCAACAAGAGCATAGATTTTCATGTAAATCAGAGAAGATGCCAAATTAATTTAATTATTTTTTGAAAAGAGAGGAGCAGTACTAAATTTCTCCCATTTTATTAAGTTTCTGACACAAAAGCCAGTGCTTGCACTGCTGGATATACACAGGAGTTAAAATGGAGTAGCATACTGTGAGAGGAAACTGCACTTGAGAGCTGCCATCATGTTGACAACAGAAACAGAAAAGAGCCAGGCATTTCTAAGTACAGCCAAGAGAACTAAGTTCCTGTATACATTCTATGCAGAGCAGTCCCTCCCTGTCATCCATTGTGTGTATCCAGCAACTGCTAATCCACAGCCCAAGCTCATTTACCATCATTATAAAAGACAGCGACTTTCCTTTTCTCACACACACACACACACACACACACACAAACACATTCTGCAGAACATCAACCAGTTGGACAAGTTCAAGAAACAAACTGGATACTCACAATAAGCATTGTTACCAGGAGATTCTTTTTGGTGACCTGAGCATGGGAGAAGATGTAGTTCAGTACAGTGTTCATGTCGCTTTTATTCTCTTCCCGAAGGGCGAATACACACTTGTCGTAGTGGCCTACAAGTGGTAAAGAAAACTGGTCCTCACCATGTACACATGAAGCCTCATCCTTACATGCTAACTGGCTGTTTCTTAACGCATGTACACAGTTGATAAACTGAAGAAACACCTAAAGAATTTTTTGAAGGGATTTAGACCAGGGGTCATGAGAACCCAAATATAAACCTGGGTTCAAGGTCAAGCCCTACTCCCAATTCACTATGCCAGTCACTTGACCTCTCTGGGTCTTGATTTTACTTAAAAAATTAGAAGGGAGTGGGATGTGCTTTTAAAATAAAGGTGAGATGGGTGTGACTCCAATCCCACTTTTTTCTCTTCATGATCTTATTTGTTCTCCTGGAATAATTTCCTTCAAAAAGAAGATTCTGTCGAAAAAACAAAACAAAACAAAACAACAACAACAAAAAGATTCCACTGCTTAAAACTCAATGTCAAGGGCTCGGTAGGTACAGTGCTTGCTTCACAAGCACCAGTTCCTGAGTATGACCCTTAGGACCCACAGAATGATGCCCAACATGGTGCTGCATGATTCTCATCCCAGAGCTGGAGAGGTGGACACACGAGTATCTCTAGAACTCGCTGGCCAGCCCATTTAATCTGATTGGTGAGTTCCTGGCCAGTGAGAGACCTTGGATCAAAACAAGTGAATGGCATTTCTGACCAGCAGTTGTCCACACACCTGTACAGATATACACACCCACACAAAGAAACATGCATACATGTAGGCCACACACATACAATGCATTCACAAATAAATGTTAAAACCGTGAATCCTGGTGACCTTTGAGGTCTACTCCAGCTTGAGCATCTGGTTTCACATCTGACTCACTGAGAACATTCCACCCTAACTGCCAAGCACTGTTTGAGCTAAGAAATTATACTTAACAACATTCATAAATGTGTCTGCTATATCGGGAATCAATATTTCCACTGTAACTCCAGGAAAAAGCAAGCAAGGCTCAGGAATTCCAAATACAAACCATGGCATACATGATGGGGAGCCTGGCATGTGCAAAAGGCTGCAAGAAGTACAGTTCTGCTGCTTGCTGGCCTTGGGTAAAGCACCGAGGCAGGAAAACTGTTCTGCAACAGGGGCAAGCCTCCGGCACGCCACCGCACACCTATGATGGGTCTAAGTGAAACATTAGTCTTTACAAAATAGCTTGGCTACAAATTAAATTTCCAAGAAAGGAAAAACTAGTGCTTGCATTTGTGTGGTCCAGAATTTTAGGAAAGCACAAAACTATGAAAGAATTATCACTCCATTCGGACTCTATGCTAAACTACAAACTAAAACAGTGATGTTTAAAATACATCACTGTATTTTCCTAGAATAACATTTGACCAGGGCAATCCTAACTTATCTGTTTTAAATACCAGAAATTAACATAAATAGTATTTTTCAAAACAAAACTAGAATGTTTGGAAAAACACTAAAATATAGTAGCTAGAAAACAGCCAATCTAATAAAAGATCTAATTTTGATAAAATGGAAAATGTTTAAAACTTGGCTGCCCTTAGGCTAGAGATGTAGCTGAATGGTAGAGCAGTCATCTAGCATGTATACATGCACAGACATACATTCAAACACACATTATTTACTTTATAAAATAAAAATAATTTTTATTTTAAATATTTTTTTAAAAAATTATTTTATGCGTATGGGTGTTTGTTCACCACATGCATGCAATGCCATCAGAGGCCAGAAGAGGGCATCATATCTTGGGAAACTGGAGCTACAAATGATTGTGAGCTGCCACATGAGTGCTGGGAATTGGATCCAGCTCCTCTTCAAGAGGAGTCAGTATGCTTAACCACTGGGTCAACTCTCTATGCTTTATTCTTCTTTTTAAACACTTAGTTTTTATATAAGCCATTTCTCCAGCCCAGGAAAAAACCTTATAAATGTGTTTATACATATATACATACATATATATACACATACACACATATATATGTATTTATGTATGTATTCATATATATGTATATACATATATGTATATATAATAAAATGTATACTAAAACTTGAAATGATACCCATGCCATTTCAATTTTTTATATATTTAAAAAAAAAAAACTGCCGGGCAGTGGTGGCTCACGCCTTTAATCCCAGCACTTGGGAGGCAGAGACAGGTGGATTTCTGAGTTCGAGGCCAGCCTGGTTTACAGAGTGAGTTCCAGGACAGCCAGGGCTATACAGAGAAACCCTGTCTCGAAAAACCGAAAAACAAACAAACAAACAAACAAAAAAACCGAAAACTTTTCAAGATCCTCCTGCCTCAGCCTCCCAAATACTGAGATTAAAAGTATGCAAACTCAGCTCAAAAAGAAAGAGAGAGAGAGAATTTTAAAAGAATATTACTTTAGCCAGGCAGTGGTGGCACATGCCTTTAATCCCAGCACTTGGGAGGAAGAGATAGGCAGATCTCTGTGAGTTCAAGAGCAGCCTAGTCTACAGAGCCTGTTCCAGGACAGCCAAGGCTACACAGAGAAACGCTGTCTCAAAAAGCCAGGAAAAAAAAAAAAAAAGAGTATTAATTTAATTTTATTTTATGTACTTATGCGCCACATGCATGCAGAAGCTCAGCATGGAGAGAAGAGGTGTAGGATCCGCTAGAACTAGAGATGCAGACGGGTGTGACTGCAGTAAGTGCTTTTACTGTTGAGCCATCTCTCCAGTCAGTATCTCCAAACCCCCTCTTCTAAACAGGCATTTCTCAGCATTTGGTCTGATGCTAGTCTTGTATTTGGCTATCTTCCTGCCTCAGTTTCCCAAATGACCTGCTATGTATTTTTCCTCAGAAACAGTTACTAGGCTGAATTTATCATAAGGATTCTTTTGTTCCCCTTCCATCTACCACAAATGTATCTAACTTATTATTTCCTGCTTTTGAATTTGATTAAAAAACCAGAAGGATTATATATTGATTCATTTGTTTATACGTGTTCTTAGGAATCATCTATTTTCAGTGCTATACAATACTCCACTGTAGGAATATCCTAGAATTCAAAAGGCCATTCTATTTATATATCTTTAGAGGGTTTCCCTCTGCTTTCTTTTCTTTCTCCTACTCTGACCACTAGTGACACAACCAGGCTTTATATTTTGCAGTAAGATTACCAGGCTAAAGAGCATAGATTACAACTCAACATCATGGAAGACTTAATAGATAGGGACATGCAGTTTTCTGCGGCAATCGTGCCTTTGCACTCCCACTCCCAGGGCAGCACAGGATGACAATGTGATTGTAAAATCTGTGATCTGGGCTCCTATTTCTGTAATTGGTAATGGGACCAAACATTTTCTTGAAGTTTGTGGATTATTTGTGCTTTCTCTTCTGTGAAGTATCTTTTTCTCTCTTTCGCCCATGTTTCTATTCGATTGCCATTTACGTACTCATAATAACCCTGTCGCAGGTACAAACACTATAAATAGCCCCTCTACACTTTGTGGCACATATTCTCAATTTCTTAGCAGTACATGAGATGAACAGAAGTTCCTGAATAGAGTAGTCAGCTGTTTCTTTTATACTATGTACTTCCTGTTTGTAGTGTGATAAACTCCTCTCCATCCCAAGGTTTTAAGGATATCCTAAAATTTCATACTTTTGCTTTTTGATAAACATTTAAGTCTTTACTTCACTTGAAATTGGTTCTGAGCATCTGAAATGAGATACAAATGACGGGCGCACTGTCTTGGTATTGTTACTGACACTTTTCCTTGTGACCTCAATGCCTGCTGTATCATGCAATGAATCACATGCCTATGGATCTGCTCCTGGGTAATTGTGTTTCTCTCGTCTGTAACTCTGTCCTTCCACAAGTACCGCAGCTGTTTAGTTAATATGGCTTCATAGTAAACCTTGGTATCTCATCCAGCAAATATTTTTTGCCTTCTATTTCTTTAGAAGTACATTTTGTTATTGTTTGAAACAGGGTCTCACTAGGTAGCCCTACAGCTTGCTGTGTGGAGTCCAGCCTGATCTTGAATGAACAGCAATCCTCCTGCCTCTGTCTTCTGAGTGCTGGGATTACAACTACACCTATTTTAGAAATATCTTGGCTATTACCAGAATTTTGTTTAAATTTTATTATTATCTTGGTAGGTTTCACAAAGATCCCTGAAAGGTACTTATTGAATGTCAACAATTGACAAGTGAATTCAGGGAGAGCCAATACCTTTGCAACAGTGTCTACTATTGACATGTTCATTCATCAGAATCTCCTCCAGAAGAGGACTGCACATTTTTTGTTGTATTTGTGCCTTTATAGTTCATGGGTTTTAATTGAGATTTGAAGTGATATATTTTTCAAAAATGTTTTTCTAAACAATTACTGTAACGAAGTCTTTTCTGGTAGGACCTGGTAGCACATGCCTTGAATCCCGACACTTGGGAGGCAGAGGCAGAAGGATCTTCTATGAATTCAAGGCCAGGCCAGTCTATATAGCAAGTGGCAGGCAGCAGGGCTACAGAATGAGATCCTGTTTCAAAAATAAATAAGTAAATACGTTTAAAAACAACAACAACAAAACACCTTTTGTAAAGTGTTGAGGACTGAACCCAGGGCCTCGCACATGATAGCCAAGTGCTCTAGTCTGCAGGTGCACCCCAGCTGCAAATGAATTTTATATGTTTGATTTTTTTTTTTTCTTTTTGAGTCAAAGCCTGCCTCTGCCTCCCAAATAAAGGCACTCACCACTAAGCCCTGCATGTCTGACATTTGTACTTAGACATTTTGTTTGGTTTTAAATAATCTAGTAATAAATCTGGGGGTTCTTTGAGCCTTCCAAGTAGACGCCTGAGCACATACACGAGTCCTCAGGCCTTCTTATTTTTTTGAGACAGGGTCTCATGTAACCAAGGCTGGCCTTGAATCCTGAAAACTCCTCTGTCTCCATCTCCCAAGTCTTGGGATTTCAGCAGAAAGCCATCTTGCTCTAGAATTCCTTAAATCCTTTTCTTAACTTTCTGCAATAGCAAGGACTCCAAGCATGATGCTGAGTGGACACAGTGACACCAGAGCCTTTGTCCTAACGTGGATGTTTTGAACATTTTGCCACTACCTACAACATATCACATGAAATAGCTGTGGGTCTGCTTAACAAAGGGTAAGGATATAGCTTAGTGATTTTTATCCCCAGCACAGGAGTTAGAAGTGGGGGCACATCAACAGGAAAAATAGTATGTCATTCTACACTGAATTTTGTCCAGTTTCCACCCCCCCCCCACCCCCAATATCTTGAGATGATGACTCTGTTCATTCTTTCTTGTTCTATTAGTACATGATAAATTACATCATTGGCTGCCCCTAAATTCATCCACCTGGCTTTTTAAAACTCCTGTTAATATCTACTTGTGGAATTTAACTGCTCATGAAAGGTGGAGACATCTTTTAAATGATGCAAAAGTGAACAGAAGAGATAATTTTAGGTGCTATTTCAATTTTCTGGTGCTACACTGCCATCTTGTGGTAGGATGCCATAAATGGCAGTATGTAGCTTTAAAATTGTAACTAAGGTATTTCACTCTTAAAGAGTATCCATCATTTAGTGAAGCTCTTCAGAGAAAGCCAGGGATAAATTCCACCTAAATGACACACAAAAAAGCAATGGAGATTCTGAGCTCTTCTCATATGCCTGTGGTTCAAGCCTTGGATTAGCTGCTGAGAGGCAAGCTCTTCAGACAGGGAATTTCAATTTCAGGTTAGTCATGACTCAACTAACTCTTACTACACAGTCAAGAAAATGTCAACAGAGAATGCTAATCTCTCCAAGAACAATTATTGCAAGCCTTCCTCGGAAGCACACTGAAGTTCCAATCTCACCAGTTTTGCCAGTATTCTTTTTCATGCTGGTGAAGTATAGAAGTTTTAGTTTTTAAGGGAATTAGTAAGAGATGGAAAAGCTCGTTCATGGGAAATGTTGGTGACAGCATGAATTGCCTTAGTTCTTATATGGTATTTTAATCATAACTGCAACCGTCCTTAGACAGTCCTCAGGATGAACTTACCATTCTGAAACTGTGTCTCTACTCGCAGGTACTGCCGGAGCAGATCCATCACCACAGCCTTCATGTGGCCACGAATGCCACTTCGGTACCTGCGAATCATGACAGAGCAACGCCATTAAACGAATCCACAGGCCACATTTACTCTCCCGATTGTCCCCTGAGTACAAGGCAGACCTATACCTTATAGTTTCAGGTTGAAAATTATTAATTTAAATTTTAAACTGAAAAGTAACTTCAGTGCAGAGGAAAAGGAAAGTAAAAATAGCATCCTACCACCACAGCGCCTCGGACCTCACACCCAGATCTAACAACAGCCTGACTTCGCTCCTACTGCTGAGCAAAAGTTACCATCATGCTTGAAATGGCTAAGGGGCTTTTGGAAAGTTTTAAAGTTGAAAATGTTCTAGATAGCTTTTTAGTCACATACCTGGATCTATAAAATATAAGAAATAAATATCATGTTGGAGTCTACACTAGAAGAAAAAACTAGGATCTTCATCAAAATAGCAAATAAAAAGAAAACAGTAGAATTTGAGGGCCATACTAACTGACAGAATATCATAAACCAGCAGAAATAATGAATGGGTTCAGTCACAGATCTAAGAAGTAACAAAAGGTAACGCACTTTCTGAGAGATAAAAGTTCTTCTCTCTGAAAATCATATTGAGGTAAATCTTTACACCCAATTGAAAACAATGCGTGAGAATCTGGAGACCCACGGGACTACCTCTGCACCAGCTGGACAATGCTCTGGGTGTTCATGAAGAAGACTTCCCGCTCAGATTTCCGGTTCAGTGTAGCTGCATGACTATCTAGGATGTTGGCAATCTAAGGCAAAAAAAAATAAGAAAAATGAAGCTCCTCCTGCCAACGGGACTCAATACACAGTTCTCTGCATCTGCACCACTACCAAAGAGTCTCCTTAGTTACAACATGACAGACAATACCTGTCTCTGACATGTTGTCAGTATTAGAAAGTTAGTACAAGTTTAGACACTTGCTAAGAAAGCAAGCAAACTCTAACTTTTTCCACCCTTTCCCAGACAGACTAAGGACCACATCACAGAACTAAATTTAGCCAGAGAGTGTGACGGGTAAGAAGCCGTCTAAGGTCAAAACCCACGCCTCACTCCTGGACCCTTACTTGCCCACCTGTACTTGACACATAACCATGCATTACAGGCAAACGACAAGGATGCTGCTGAGGTGGTCAGGAAGTGTCAGACAAACATATTACCAATATCCTGGTTGTCAATCTTATAGAAACACGTCTAATTAGGGACTCTTCCTGAAAGCAGTGATATAGAATACATAGTCACAGCACTTTTGTCACATAGTGTGAGATATTTTACAATTCACATATAGTGACTCATATCCTGAGGCAGGTTTATAAAGGATTGAATGCTTATGGTGGTAAAATCACAGACAGTAAGGAGTAGCCAAGCAGAGAGGCCTTCTAGAGCATGAACTCTAGTGGCTGCCAGGGGAAAATGATGACAGCGTTGCCCCATAAATACCTGCTGGCTAGGAAACTGACACAGGACTGATGTGATGTTGCTAGCATACTGAGCCATTTCCTTCTTAATAGACTTCTCCACATTGAGGGGGATCCGGCCAGAGACACTGGTCATGATATCCTGCAGCTCTAGCAGAGGCAGGGAGGGGTCTCTCAAAGTCTTCATCAGTCGTTCTACCCAGTCTTTTACCTGTGGAGAAAGAAAGAATGAGAAGCGAAGGCAACACAATTCCCCAAATAAATCAGATCCCGGAGTCTCCTGCACTACAGCACTGGTGCTTCCTTCAGATTTACTTATTTTACGTGACCATGTACCACGTGAGTGCTTGAGAGTTACAGATGGTGTTGAACCACCGTGTGCATGCTGGGAATCCATCCTCTTCAAGAGGAACAAGTGCTGTAACCCTGAACCATCTCTCCAGTCCCCAGTTCTTACTGTAAAACTGTAGCCTAAACATCAACTATTGCCCTAGTCTGGAGTTCAAAAAGGAATAATCCCAAGCAAATGACAAAATTAAGAAATAAGGATTTGCTGGAGAGATGGCTGTTAAATAGCACTGTCTGTTCTTCCAGAGAACCTGAGCTTAATTCCCAGCGACCACATAGTAGCTTACAACACTGGGATCTGATGACCTCTTCTGGATGGAGGTATACATGTAGACAGATCACTCATATACATAAAATTTTAAAAAATTCAGTAAAGAAACAAGGATTTAAAATGTCATGTCCAGTCAGGCATGGTGGTGCATGCCTTTAATCCTGGCCCTTGGGAGGCAGAGGCAGAGGCACAGGCAAGCAGGCCTCTATGAGTTCCAGTTTGAGGGCAGCCTGGTCTACATAGTAGTAAGTTTCAAGAAAGCCAGGGCAACATAGAAAAACCCTGTTTCAAAATACAAATTTCAAGTCCAACAAAAAAAAAGGTGGGAAGATAACTGGTCAAACAACTATTTCCTCTTAAAAAACAAACGAACAAACAAACAAAAACTTAATGAATCAAGGGTGGTTCATGAGTTCAGTGGTACAGTTATCACACAACATGCTTGCTTAAGGCCCTGGGTTCTATCCTCAGCATCAGAAAGAGGAGTGGGAAAATCAATCTTAAAAAACAATTCCTCGCTGGGCAGTGGTGGCGCACGCCTTTAATCCCAGCACTCGGGAGGCAGAGGCAGGCGGATTTCTGAGTTCGAGGCCAGCCTGGTCTAGAGTGAGTTCCAGGACAGCCAGGGCTACACAGAGAAACCCTGTCTCAAAAAAAAGAAAAAAAAAATTAAAAACAAAAACAAAAACAAAACAAAACAAAAAACAGTTTCTCATGAGACTGTAAACTCCTCTGGAGAATGAACACACTGGTATATCCCCTCCCCAAGGGAGTGAGTCATACCCTGCTGCTGAAGAAAGGGTCTGGAAGGCAGTATCCATTCATCACATTGACCAGGTTATCCAGGACATAGTGGAAAACTCGATGGAGCTTCTCGCCTCTGAGAGCTGTACTCTGGATCTGTGGTAGACTGCCCGTGTGAAGCTCAGCCTGTGATCACAATAAAAGATCATCATCAGTCATTACCTTCTACTCTGGGCCCAAATACTACTGCAATTCAGTCACCATCAAACTGAGACATCCCTTCACGACACAAACCTATCTGGAGAAAAGTCAGTGGAAGAAACATGATGAGAAAAAGACGGAATCTCAGCTTTATATTGGCTAGTGCAACCTCCAGTCCCACAATACTGTAGGCACAAAAATGGGAGAAATAAAAAATGATTAAGAAAACGCTGACAAGAAGCTAACCATGGTGGCACACATTTGTAATCCCAAAACTCTGGGAGATGAAAGGCAGGAAGAACAGGAATTCAAGACAGAAACAAAGGACAGGGCCTGGGGAGATGGCTCAGTGGATAAACACTCTTGTTGTACAAGCATTAGAACCTGAGTTCAGACCCCCAGGACCCACAGGAAAAAGCCAGGTATAGCTACACACAGCACTGTGCTTATGGAATGCAAAGGGTGAGGAGGAAGGAGCAGGACTGCTGGGAATTGCTGGCTGCCAGCCTAGCTCCAGGTTCAATAAGAAAACCCTGTCTCCAGGGAATAGGGTAGAGCGTGATAAAGCAGGACACCTAATGCCTTCCTCTGACACACACATGCAGACAGCACATACACACTCTCTCACACACATGCAAAATAGGAGGGACGGGGGGTGGGGGGGAATGGGAGAGGGCAAGGAACTGGCAAACCAAGCACCTCCGTGCCACTGTGTTTTTCACCCCCGCAGCAGTTTTTAGTGCCTTCCTCCTCACCTGTTGAACTTTACTGGGATTGTCCAGCTGCATTTTGGCTAGCACACAGCCAGGGTCAAGTGCTGCTCCAGGTCGCTTGACATAATGGATGCAGCCAGATTCTAACGCTGTTAAAGTCATCACCATCTTCATTACCTGTAATGAAGATGGAAGTTAAAGCCTGAGCTCCCTTTATGGACATGAACAGTTTAAAGGTCAGTTTTCACCTATCATCTCAATTGAAAAACACTTCATTTAACATCCCAAAATAGCAATCTATCAAAATCTCCAGGGAAATACTAAGGCAATTGGTAAATTTCTCAGAAGTATATCTAAGGGTTAATAACAGATAATTGATTCCTATATTGCTTTTAGGTTTTTGTTTGTTTTCATGGATCGTTTTGCCCAAAGCTTGCTTTGTAGCTGAGGATGACCCTGAACTCCTGACCCTCCTGCCTACCATGTGCCTAGCACTTTTCTAACTTTTAAACACATTTTGCTGCTGTTTGTGAATATATATGTATGTATTATGTATATATGTATGTATTATGTATGTATGTATTATGTATGTACTATGTATGTATGTACTATGTATTATTATGTATGTGTTATATATGTATTATGTATATACTATGTATGTATTATGTATGTACTATGTATGTATATATTATGTATATGCTATGTATGTATGTATTATATATGTATTATGTATATATGTACGATGTATGTATGTACTATGTATTATGTATGTATGTATTATGTATGTATGTATGTACAATGTATGTATGTACTATGTATTATGTATGTATGTATTATGTATGTATGTATGTATGTACGATGTATGTATGTACTATGTATTATGTATGTATTATGTATGTATGTACGATGTATGTATGTATGTACTATGTATTATGTATATATGTATTATGTATGTATGTATTAGAAGTGATGGACCTTCTGTCCTCATAATAGCAGCATTTTCCATACTTTTCCCTCACCTACCACCAGCCCAGTAAACACACCTTCTAAATCTCTCAGAAACATTTTCCCTTACAGTGTCTTTGCACTAGATCTTCCCCATTTCAGGTCTAGAGTACTTTTTAAAATCTACCATGAGATGTCCCTTCGTGGCATTACCTCTGAGACAACCCCAAACCATTACCCTAGAGCCTCAATCTCCTATCATTTTGTCCACTTAAAATCCTTCAGTGACTACCCATGGGCTGCTGGACAGTCTTAGCCCAGGCTCCTCGAAGACTTCGATTTCCTTCCATAGGAAGCACCTTTCCTTAGCCTCACATCAAACTTCAATCTATCCTTGTCAGTTCTCACACAGCACACTACCTGCTTCTGTGACTCAGGCTTAGGTAAACACTGCCTCCTGCCCATCCTTACCTTCCTAGCTTTCTGTCTTGTCACGGTAAGACCAGGCAAACATCTCTTCTTGGAGGATACCTTCCCTTACCATACACCCTCTGACCCCTGTTCTTAGACTTCATCCTTCATTACTCACCTGCTATGCTCCCACACTCTACCTATCATACTTTCTCTGTGTAGCCAACAGTTAGCATAGCGCCTGTCACCATTGTAGCCAACAGTTAGCATAGCACCTGTCACTATTGTAGCCAACAGTTAGCATAGTGCCTGTCACCATTGGAGCCAACAGCATAGCGCCTGTCACCATTGTAGCCAATAGTTAGCATAGCGCCTGTCACCATTGTAGCCAACAGTTAGCATAGTGCCTGTCACCATTGGAGCCAACAGTTAGCATAGTGCTTGTCATTATTGTAGTCAACAACATAGCTAATCATTGTAGCCAATAGTTAGAATAGCGCCTGTCACCATTGTAGCCAATAGTTAGCGCCTGTCACTATTGTAGCAAACAGTTAGCATAGTGCCTGTCACTATTGCTATTATATTTTTAAAGCTCAAATTTCTTCACTGTCAAAGGAAAATGGTGACTTTTTATTGTTTTTTAAGTTTTAAGGTACACAATCCACATGAAATGAACTGATGATCTTTCTTTGTTATTTTCAATCCTATTCTACTCCCATCAACCTACATTCCCTCCCAAGACCCAACAGCCTATTCCTGACCTCAATCTCTGCATAGCACTGGCCAGCAAACACATGGCCACCATCTTCCACAATATACTGGATTAACTTCCCAGCAGACGGTGAGCGCATTACAGATGGGTCATTTTCCTTCTCAAACACACATGTTTTATTGCCAATCGTAATTCGGTATCTAGGAGATAAGCAGAGTAGGCAATCCAATAAAGCACTCAGGTCATAAAAAAATGAGAGAAAATGTCAGTCTTAAAAACAGCAAAACAAAAACCACACAGAGAATATTATCATAGATACAATGCTGACATAAAAAGGCATTCGTTGTATCTTTGTTAATAATTTTTATTTTATTAGATTACATGTGATTGCACCATGTGTAGGCGTGTGCAGAGACAGAGATCAGAGGACAACTTACAGGAGCGGGTGCTGTTCACCTGCCGTGGGGTCTCAGGGACCAGACAAGGGCCTTAGCTAGCTAGCTACCTTGCTGGCCCTTATTTACAATTTTAGTACCGATCTTCAGTGAAAAGTTAGAATCAATAAATTATGATATATGTCATGAAATGTACTATAACCATTAAAATTAATAGGTATTTATATAAAAATTACGATAATGATAATATAATAACTAATATCCCCTCCTGCCTTCTCTTCCTACTATTTCTCTCTCTCTCTCTCTGAAAGGACCTTGCTATGTGGTCCAGTCTGGCCTCAGTCCTCTCCAGCCTCTTAAATGCTTAAAGTTACAGCATGAAATAGCAAGCTCAGCTTCAACTAACATTCATGGAACAATAACTAGGTTGTAGGCAAAGTTTTTTTTGTTTTGTTTTGTTTTGTTTTGTTTTTCAAGACAGGGTTTCTCTGTGTAGCCCTGGCTGTCCTGGAACTCACTCTATAGACCAGGCTGGCCTCGAACTCAGAAATCCGCCTGCCTCTGCCTCCCAAGTGCTGGGATTAAAGGCGTGCGCCACCACTGCCGGCGTAGGCAAAGTTTTAAGCACTTCAAGAGATTGGTTCATTCAATTCTCACAGTCGTATGGCTGGTGTGACATACTATGAGAGAGAGAGAGAGAGAAAGAGAGAGAGAGAGAGAGAGAGAGAGGGGGAGAGAGAGGGAGGGAGAAAGGGAGGAAGGGAGAGAGGGACAGGGAGGGAGGGGCAGGGAGGGAGCTGAGAATGAGAATTAATTCAGTTGGTACAGTGCTTGTCTAGCATGTAAGAAGCTCTAGGTTCAATCCCCAGCACCACGTAAATCAGTGTGGTGTCTAGTATAACCTCAGCACTCAGGTGGTAGAAGCAAGACAATCAGAAAGAAGTTCAAGGTTACCTCTACACAGCAGGACCTGAGCTATGAGACTGGGGCTGGGAGGTGGGGGGTGGGGGCAGATAAGAACACTAGGTGCTCTTGCAAAGGACTGGAGTTAAATTCCCAGCATTCACAGGGTGGCTCACAACTACCGCAACTCCAGTTCCAGGAGATCCAACTCCCTCTTCTGATCTCTGCTGGCTCCTACTCACACACAGTACATGTACATATACTCAGGCACACATAAAATAAATAAATATTGATTTAAAAAAGAAAAAAGCACAAATAGTATTTAACAGGTATTTATTTGTGGATATATTTAAAGGACAAATAGTATGCACCTTTATGCAATTCTTATGTGCATTATATAAATTCTAATAAATATACAAGAAACTATCAACTGTGATCATTTATTTCAAGGGAGAATCATTTTTCATTGTCCACCACACTGGAGTGGTAGAGAACATGTTTTCTTTCCTTAAGAGATAGAATCTCACTAAGTTGTATATGCTGGCCTTAAACCCCTAGGCTCAGGTCTTTCCCTCAGCTTCCTACTTCAGCCTGAGTAGCTGAAACTCTAGGCACAGAACATAATACCTAGCTTGAGACATGCTTACAATTACAAACATTTTTGCATTCTTAAAATTTTAAGTACATAAAATTTTCAATTTTTTTAAGTATATAAGCTTTTTTGTTTTTAATTGAAAAATGAATATGCCAAAACAAAAACAAGCAAAAAAAAAAAAAAAAAAAAAAAACAAACCCACCAAACCTGGAAAATTCCCGGGAGCTAATGAGCAGTAAGAGGAAGAGTTAATCCAACAGCAAACAACTGGGCTTTGTCACTCACCTGTCCACCTCCTCCTTCATGTATGTGGTGTAACTGCTGCCGTCATAGGACAAGAGCAGCCCACCATCACTCAGCCGATGCACATCCACTTCCACACACGAGCCATTCATTATCACCACATAGGAGTTGGGAGACTGCCGAGTCACCTGTAGTAAACAAGAGCCAGAAAGTCAAGCCGTGATCCCTTCCCAGCATAGCCTCGGAGACAGCTGGAGTATTTACAGGTACAGGCTTGGGCGTCTGTCAGCGAGAGTGGTAACGCTAGTGCTGCTTGCACCTGTCCTGTTTCGAGCAAACAGGGAGCGTCAGCTGCTTTCTGTTCTGACTGTTCCCTGCCTCTTCATACTTTTGGAAGTATGTCATGGTGAGAAATAACTGAATAGATTTTCATAAAATCACTAAATACTGATTCCTGAGACTAACACAAATAATGGCTGTAATAGTCCAATCTATAAACAAAAGTGAACTTTTCTCAGTCTCTCAACCTAAGAAAACTAGTTTTAAGAAGGTAGAAACTAAGGTGTAGACTTTGGTGGGGAATGCATACCTTAAGTACATATTTGACTCCTTCATAGATAAGTTCAACATCTACTGTGTTCAGAAGTGTGTGAGCAGGAAGGACTTGACCCCTGAAAGAATGACAATATATGACATACTTATTTCTATAAAGTTCTAATAATTATAAAGAAATCTCAAAGACTATTGATTGTGATATTTCCTGAAATGGTAAGAAGAGAAAAAAACCTAAATGATTGTCTGTAAAGGATTGATCATATATATCATGAAAAAAAATACTGAATTTTCTTTTCTACATTTACTCTTGGTAAGATAAACAAAACATACAACTTACTGTGTGGAATGAAGGAAGCCCGAGTGTATGAAGTTCTGAGTGAGTGTGTGCTGCTGACATGAACACAGACATGCCAAGGACCCAAAGCCTCAGTCATGGGAAAATGAGAAAGCCTTCCAAGCTTAGAGAAATGGAAATGCCTTCCTTCTCTCTTGGTCCTACTGCAAATGTGTGCAGAACTTGCACCACAGCTTGCTTTCCTCAGACATTTACAGCCTGAAGATTGTTCTCAGCAGATACTGTGCCTACCAAGATTACCTAAGCCTGTATCTCTCCTTGACCAGCTACATACCATAATCCTGCTGCCCTGTTTATCCAAGTGTGATAATTCTGCCTCCTTGTTCAGCTGTATGCAATAAACCCACCTTTCTGTTCAACCGTATATAATAAACACACTGAGCTTCTGGGATGCTGTAGTTTCATCATTAAGAGCCCAGTCCACCCGACTCCAGATATTTCTCTAACTGTATCTTGTCTTTTCTTTATTCCCTCAAGACCTAGTCAGGTCCAAGCCGCTAGAAGCCATACAAGGACACAGCAACTTAATCATTTTCTATGTATAGTAGTATATAGTCTTAAGTCACACCACAGTTCAACTATTTAGAACATTTTTACTTAGCAAAGGGTAGCACAGTGACTGCATAAGTGTCTTCCAAGTGCCTGGCTATTTGACTATTCATGATACCTCTTGACACTAAAATCATACAGTTTATCTTTTTTTTGTTCGTGACTGGATTATTTCACTTAGTCCAAACCTCAAAGTCCCTCTGTGTTTTAGCATGTGTTAGAATTTCCTTCCTCTTTAAGGTTTGATAATATCCTGTGATGTGTATTCACACACCACTATTTGTTTATCCTATTCATCATGGATATACGGGCTTTTCCTACCGTGCAGTCACTAAGAACAGCACTGCCATGAAAATGTAAGAGTCAGAGTCAGCTTTCACTTCTTTTGGTATATCCAGAACTACTACAGCTGGACCACTATAGCAATTTGATTCTGAATTTTCTGAGGAATTTTAATACAGTCTACTATTGTGGCTGCATCATTTTACATTCCCACCAACAGTGCACAGGGATCCCAATTTCTCCACATCTTTGCCAAAACTTGTTTATTTTGTGGGTTTAGATAGCAGGCATGAAAGTAAGGTGATAATTCATAGAGGTCCTGAACTGCATTTCCCCGATGATCAGTCATGTTAAGCCTCTTCTCAAACACATATAAACTATTATAGCCATTAAAAAGAATCTCTCCACATAGTGATACGAAAAACTAAAAGATATTATGAGATGAAAACAAGCCAAGTGAGGAGCAATTAACTAATGGATGCGGCAGGCTGTATTTATGCACATATATGCACAAGAACCAAAGAAAGAGACCATGAATCTGAAATGGGGTGGAAGGGGTTGGAGGGAGAGAACATGGGAGGAGCTAGATAGAGGAAAGAGAAGGGGATAAAGATAATAGTATATTTTGATTAAAATTGAATTTTTTTAAATTAAATCTTAATTTAACTATTAAATTCTAAACCTTAAAAAAAATAAGAATAAAATTGGGTTTAAAAAAAAGCAGGAGGAAGCTGGGCATGGTGGCACACACCTTTAATCTGAGCACTGGGGAAGCAAAAGCAGGACTCTGTGAAGTTCAAGGATACAGGGCTCTGTTATACAGAGAATCCCTATCTTAACCCCCCCCCCCCAAAAAACTATTTATTATTATTATTATAAAAGCAGAAGGTAAGAAATAAACATCATATGCATATGCTTAAAGAAACCAGCAATACGGTTTGGCTACAGGGAAGGACACTGGATACCAAGAAACAAATTAATAGATTCTTTTCCACTATGTGTCTTTTTGAAATACAGAACATGTGAATCTATTTATTGATCTTTAAAATGAATTTGCTAGGCTGACTGGTTCATTAACACCTAGAGTCCTAACCCTTAAGCTGAAATAGAGCTGGTCCAAGTGGCTTGGGTTCAGGAGAACTGGTAGGCTGACTAAGTCAGCTAGCTCACAGGACCAGATCCAGGGCTTTGAGTTGGCCTGCCCCAACATCTACCCCATCTGTGAGCTGTTAAAGCTTGTCTACTAGGGGATAGTCCTGCAGAACCAAAGCTGCAGGAGCTCTATGTCTCAGGATAACTGCAGGATATCAAGGAGTCAGGTAAGGATTCAGTATTGATAGCATAGCAAAAGCCAGAGGCCTTGAACCAGACCAATGACTCACTGCAATGAACATTTGCAGGAAAGCTGTATGGGCAATACTGTGGGACACACACTGTGACACATCACAGATTCCACATCAAGATTTTATAAAATTATTCTTTATTTTTTATTTTCTTTTGGGGGAAAGGGTGAAGGGCAGGTATGGAAGGACTGGGAAATAACTGCAATTGGGGTGCATGATGTGAAATTCACAAAGAATCAATAAAAAATGTAAAGAAGAAGAGGAAGAGGAGGAGGAGGAGGAGGAATAGGAAGACGAGGAAGAAGAGGAAGAAGAAGCGGCAGCTGCTACTGCAGCTGCTGCAGTAGAATGACTACTATCAGTTTAAGGCCAAGATCCTGTCACAATTTAAGCCAGACTTTGAAAAATTTAATAAAACAGGGAATACTAAAAAGAGGATAGTTGAGCTACTGAAAGCCAGTAGAGGTGGGTAAAGAGTGTGCACATTATCTGTACTGGTCACACACTAACAAAAACCAATTATGAGGCAGGGCATGCTGGTGCACACCTTTAGTCCTCGTGTTCTGGAGGCAGAAGCAAGCAGAGCTCTATGAGCTCGAGGGTAGCCTAGTCTCCATAGTGAGTTCCAGGACAACAAGGGTTACACAGTAAGACCATCCTGAATAGACAAAAAACGATCAGACCAAATTATGCCATGTATTGTGGCTGCCATGTATTGTGGCCTGTGTCTGTAATCCAAGCCTTGTGAGGTGTAGGCAGGAGGAGGATGAGTTGAAGGTCAGCCTCAGCTGCATGGTGAGTTTGAAGCCAGCCAGATCAACATGAAACTGTCTCAAAACATGCCCTCCCCAAATATTAATTTCAAGATGCAAGTTTACAAGATGAATTAAAAACGGAATGTTGGAACTGGAGAGATGGCTTAGCACTTAGGAGTGAGTGCCTGCTGCTCTTCCTGAGGACCTCAGTGCAGTGTCCAGAACTCAAATGGAGGGGTTCACGACTGGCTTGTAACTCCAGCACCAGGAAACCCAGCAGCATCTTCCGACCTCTGCACACACCCACACATATGTGGCATTTGAAAACACATAAGTTCTGTTTTGTTTTATTCTTTTTTAAAGAACATTAAGCTCAATGGGTTGATACATCTATAATGCTAGCACTCTGGAGCCTGAGGCAAGTGGACTGTGGTTTAGAGAACCATCCTGGGCTACTTAGAAATTCAATGCCAACCTGATAGATAAGGAAGCTGTCTCAAAACAACACTAAAGGATGTGTTAATACATTTTTACATGCATAGGGAATCCATTTAACTAGGTTAGAGGTGCATGTTGAGAAAAAAGAGTGGACTGGTGAGAGGGCCAAGGTGTGCAGGGAGTTGGGAGTCATACCTGGGGATTTAGATTTGAGTCGGAAAGGAAATGCAAGCTGCTGAAGGCTTTAGTGCATGAGAGTAACATAGTGAGACGTTTATCACAGGGATTGAAACCTCAGTTCAATTTTCAAAAATTTGCTTCTTTTCTTCCTTTCAAATACTTTGAAAGGGGGCCTATATAAGTCTTAAAAACACAGAAGGAGATAAAGTGCCTGGGGTTAAAATGCTTGGATGGGATTAGCCCTTTGGACCATTCCCCTAAGGACTTGGGCAGAGATTAGTCTCTGGAATCAACATACAAAATTAGTTTAGCTTCATACATGTCTGACCCTCCACTTGAAAGACTTTCAAGGTCATCCTGAGTATCAGCCTCAATTATTACTTCCTGAAATGTAGTACAGTTAATTCCAGAGATATTTAGGGTTTAATGATAGGGAGAAATGCTGGATTTTATCACCGTGGTTTTAGGAGCAAAGCTCAGGAAAGTGTGTTTGGTGCAGCTGGATTTCAGTGTTTAAAAAATCTAGATTGATCTCGGAGCTGAGGAGATTGCTGCTATAAAAGAACGAGGGTCTAGGTTCAGATTTCTAGCACTGTACAGGCTAGTTTTGTGTATCAACTTGACACAAGCTGGAGTTATCACAGAGAAAGGAGTTTCAGTTGAGAAAATGCCTCCATGAGATCCAGCTGTAAGGCATTTTCTTAATTAGTGATAAAGGGCGGAGGGCCCCTTGTGGGTGGTACCATCCCTGGGTTGGTAGTCTTGGGTTCTATAAGAAAGCCAGCTGAGCAAGCCAAGAGAAGCAAGCAAGCCAGTAAGCAGCATTCCTCCATGGCCGCTGCATCAGCTCCTGCTCCTTGACCGGCTTGAGTTCCAGTCCTGACTTCCTTTGGTGATGAACAGCAGCATGGAAGTGTAAGCTCAATAAACCCTTTCCTCCCCAACTTGCTTCTTGATGTTTGTGCAGGAATAGAAACCCTGATAAGACAAGCACCTATGGAAAAGCAGGCACAGTGGCATGTGTCTAACTGCAGCACTGTGGTGATGCCCATGGAGGAGGCTGGGGTAGTGAAGACAAGGATATCCTGAGAGTTCATTGGCCAGCAAACCTAGCTGAATTAGTGAGTTCCAGGCTCAGAGAGAGACTGTGTCTCTAAAAATAAACTGAGGCCGTGTAGTGGTGGTGCACGCCTTTAATCATAGCACTCATGAGGCAGAGGCAGGTGGATCTCTGTGAGTCGGAGGCCAGTATCTGACAGTCCATACAATGAGTTCTAATATAGGCAAACAACATAGAGAAACCCTGTCTCAAAAAAATCAAAAAGAAAAACAGGAACACAAGCGAACAAACAAACCAAAACCAGGCAATGGAACAAAACCCATAAAAATAAAATACAATCAAGAAAGATACCTAATGTCAACCTTTTGGCTTCCAACCACATGTTTACACATGTAGGTCTACATGCACACATGAGCCTACATGAACACTTATATAACAAACACATACACACTTACAAAAAAAGAAAAAGCAACCTATTCTACTGTGGCATAAACTATTCCCAGCCTTCCTCTTTCCTTTTCCACTAATTCAGGAATAACAACTAGTAATCATAAAGTGCCAGGAAGTTGCAGAAAAATGAATGGTCCTTTGAGCTATAGTCCTGTACTCAACCACCGATTGGCTAGCACAGACACAAGAATATAGCTTACCTCTCTAAGGAGTGAAGGAAGTTAGAGATGCTATTCCTCAGGCTCACATCTGCTACATGGAGAGCCCCACACACAACTCCCAACATGGTGTCAGGACGCTCTGCCTAAAAAGAACAAGAGGACAGATCAAAAGCATGGTTACATGACACCACAGCCACGCAAATAAAATCAAGATCAGATTTATTATGAAGAAACATCCTTATTTCCATAGTGACTTTCTGAGCCAAGCATGGTGGTATACACCTATAAATCCTAGCACTTGAGAGGTGGAGGCAAGGAAAACCAGGAGTTTGAAGATCATCCTTGACTACACAGTGAGGTTGAAGCCACTTTTATTTTGTTATTTTATTTGCCTGAATGTATATAAGTGCACCATGCATGTGCCTGGTGCCCCGGGAGGTCAGATGGCAGCATCAGGTCCCCAGAAGTTACAGGTGACTACAAATCATCTTTCCAGCTCCCATGAGACCTTACAAAACAACAGGGAAGGACTGGGTGTAGATACATAATGGACAAGTTATTCAAGAGGACAGAAACCAATTGTTGTTCTAGTTCTAATTCTCTCATTTGTTTTCTCTTTCTTTCTTTCTTTCATTACTGGTAGTGGACAAATGCATAAAAATATCGGTATTAAAACTCACAACGTGAAATTCTACAGTTTTAGAATACCTATTTTAATTGTATAGTTCACTGAGATGTACAAACTTTGGGTCTTGTTAACTATCACATGAGGTAATTTTTAATTGCAAGGTTTTTGATGATAATCTTATAAGTATTTTAAAAAGAAACAAAAAGCAACAAACAAAAAAATCTGTACATTTACCTTTAGAATTTAAAGAGATTTTTAAAACTAAATTTCCTTCTACTCACTGTAAAATTTTCATTGAGCAAATCAGACTAGCTCAAAAGCAGACGTTTATGAGAAAAAAAAAAAGTCTAAAGTACAAAGATTTAACATGTGATAATTTATTAAGAAAACAAAATGGAACCAGGTAGTGGTGGTATACATCTTTAATCCCAGCACTTGGGAACTAGAGGCAGGAGTTTGAGGCCAGCCTGGTTTGCAATGAGGGTTCCAGGACAATCAGGGCTAGACAGAGCAACCCTATCTTAAAGAGTAAAAATACCCACTGCCAGTCTGACGACCTGAGTTTGATCAGAACCCACAGAGTAGAGATGGAGAGAACTGACCCTGGAAGTTGTCCTTTGACATCTACATGCACCACAGCATAAGACAATAAATAAATAAAATGTAATAAAAATGCTTTTTAAAAAAGAAAGAAAACAAAGTGTTATGTAGTCAAAATGTTGACCTTTAGACTTAGATGAATCCAGTAATTTAACCAAATTTAAAAGGAAATGGAGCCAGCAGGATAGCTCAGAAGGGTAGGGGCACTTGACCCCAGCCTGAATTCAATCCCTGAAATCTACATTGTAGAGGGAAAACTGACTCCCACAAATTGTTCTCTGACCCGCACATGTGCTTGCCCCTCTCCCACAAAGACTGTGTAGTACAGACACAAGAACTCTCTTTTGACTTGTGAATGATAGATAAGCATTCTAACAAAAGAAACTACATAAACTACATTCCTGGCCTGGAACAAGAACTTATAAAGTGCTAAAACCAATCAGGTAATAAGAAGCCATTTACATTAGAATCAAATCTCATCTGGTGACAGAATTCTATAAAAACTAGTCCCAAAGGCTATGTAATCGAGAGGAGAAGCACACACCTGCACTTTCTCTGCGATCAGTCTGTCCAGCCAGCCAGTGTCGATTCTGTTCAGCTGAAAGCTTTCTGTCTCCAGCAGTTTGATGAGGTATTCCACTGTAGTTCGAAAGTCACCCCGAATGGACAGCTCTTTCAGTGCCACCACCATATTTCTAGGGGAAGAACAGAAAATATTGTTACAGCAACAAATATTTTGGTGTTTCTCAATCATTTGAAAGAACTGTTTCATTCTTTCTTGAGTCTTAGCAGAAGGACAGATAGTTCCAAGGACAGATGAGGATACAGACATAAGTCTGCTCATTTTCACATAATCCAGATAGGAGAGCTTCCAAGAAGCCAGGAAACAAAAGTTTTGATTGATATTATCATAAGAGCATCAGCAAATCGCAAACAATTTGCCATAAAGAGTACAGACAGACCCACTTTTTGATTTTCATCATTCTATTCACTTATTGCTGACTAGCTAGAATCAGGGCGGCACTTATTTTCTACACCCTAACATCTTATTTTATCAATTTATATATAAGTTCCATGTAACAAAACAAACTTAAAAGGTATAATTCAGTAAATTTTGACAAGAATTCCCTACCTGCCCTGCAAAAAAAGCAACAGACTAGAGTTGGCTGACACAGCTGCATGCTTCTGTAATGCCCTTCTATAAGCCCAATGTGATCATATTTGCCCACTTCATAATAAAGTTTTTGCTTGTCTTTCTTCCTCTGGATTATAGTACCATGAGGCCACAGACTCTATTTGGTCTTTACAGTACCGTCAAGCCAAGCACGATGGTTGGTATCTGTCAAGTGTGGTAAATTTATGACCGACAGGAGAGAAGGAAAAACAAAGCGAACAGACTAAAAAGAAAATAGGTGCTGTGTTCAGGAAACAGTGCGGCTAAAACAGAGCACTTTCAGACAGTGAGAGAGGCAAATCTGCCAATAGAAAGGAAATATGTGAACTATCTGCTTATTGTTCAGGGGATATAGTAGTAACAACATAGATTATGTTGCTGTCTTTATGGTATTTATATTATGAGAAACAGTGTTGAATGTGTAGGCTAAGACTATTACAGAGAGTAAGATCTAATAGCCAACCAAAGAGTACAGATTAAATGCCACAAAGAAAGCTCTGAACAGAAAGAAGAATTTCTGGTACAGTATCAGGAAGCAAATATATTGCAGAGACTATTTCAATATGCTAAAAGGTGACCTAGTTTGTTTTCTTCTATAAAGAAATATACAGAGCAGACCAAAAGAAGTAGTGAGAATTCTGACCAGGCTTTGGACATATCCTGTAGAATAAATACAATGGTCTGCTTAATCAAGTCTGAAACAAAAATGCCAATAGAGGCCAGCCTGGAAACATAAATGAGACAAGGAAAGTGAAGGGGGACTGTCTAAAATACTCAATTCGTGACACAGTTAAATGAAGCAGCCACACGAAACTTCCACATACTGGCTTAACAGGTTAAGGCACCCACTGCCAAGCCTAATTACCAAAGTTCAATTCCCAGAGTCCACACAGTGGAAAAACTGACTCCTGCAGGCTACACACACACACACACACACACACACACACACACACACCCCACATCAGATTATTAAAGCAGTATAACACACTGAGAGGCAACGTTATACATTTTTTTTCTGATAGCACTACTATAATTTTGAAATTTTTCACATACAGTCTTGAATAAATGTAAAGAAGTATAAAATACAAAACAGAGGAATAATCAGACTTCATCACTTTTGTAAACATTGTGACAAGCTTAAGAACTGGACTGGAGAAATGGCCCAGCAGTTAAGAGCACTAGCCGCTTTTGCAAAGATCCAGGGTTCAGTTGTCAGCACCTACATGGTAGCTCACAACAATTTATAACTCTAGTTCCAGTGGATCTGGCCCCTTCTTCTGACCTCTGTAGACACCACGTGCATGTGGCTCATATACATATGTGCAGGGAAAACATTCATACACCTAAAATTAAAAAAAAAAATCTAACAGCAATAACAACAACAAAATCTCTTAAGAATATTAACAAACACTAAGGGAATACCCATTCTGTGTGCAGTTCAAAGGTGAAGGGAATACTATTAAATCGGTGGCACAGGCAACACACCGTTAAAGCTTTAATTGAAATAGAAAGAGAAGTTTGGAAGTAGCTTAGAAGCAAAATACACATAAAGTCCCGTGTTCAATCTCTAGCACCACAAAGAAAAGTAGAAAGGAAGGAAGAGAGGCAGGAGAGAGAAGAGGAGTGGAGAGGAAAAGGGGAGAGGGAAAGCAGGGAAGGAAGACAGAGGCAGGTGAACTAATTTTGAATCTAGGACAGAGATTTTAAAACATATACTAATCAAAATTACTTCCTAAAGATGAATTTTTATGCAAGCAAAACTGCTGATAATTTGATATTTATAATTAACAGAATATTAATGCTTAATATGCCATTTATATTTATGTAAACTGTTGAATGCTTTAGAATAATTATTTTATTCTCTTTTCATAAATTAAGTAAGATTTTATTATTTTAAATGTCAGGACACCATGGTGATGGTGGTCAATAACACTGGATATCTGAAAATGCTAGGATGGCATACTGTAAAAGATTATTACCAGAAATAAAACATACTAAAACTATGAGGTCATTAAAATGCCAAAAACCTTGATTCCAGAAGGCATGCATATATCAAAGCAGCATGTAGTATATCATTAAATACATACACACATATATATGTATGTGTACATACACAAACACATATACACATACATACATACATACATATAAATTTTACCTGCCAAATTAGAAAATTTAACGAGTGTGAGTTGCTCACAGACAGCTATATAGTGAGGCCGTGGGTGAACTCACAGGACCTAAGAAGCACTTTATGCTATCTACGACTTATCTGATACCAAATTCATGGTCAAAAGTCTACCTCTCCCCAGTAATATTACCATTACTGTAATATTACTGTAAAAACAAAAACAAATCCAACATTAAAGCAAATAACTTCACTTTCAAAAAACAAAACAAAAAAAGCAAAAACCTGGCAAAGACTCAGAAAAAAACAAATCTGCCAAGTAGTACAGAACAGAACACAGCATGAATTCAAGTACAAACTAAGATACATTTCTTCAAACAAGTTCTCCACAGCAGCATTTCCACAGCAGAAGAATGGTCAATACCTTCACTGAGGATTAGCCCAATTTTATTAAACAAAATGCAATGAAATGCCATTATACTCACGAAATTGCTTCTTCTCGGTTTTCTCCCCAGGAAAAGCAGTGACCGAACTGAGAATCAGCAAATTCATGAAGTCCCCCAGCAGCAGCAACGCTGAAATAACCCCATACGTTCTTATTGCTGCGAAAATTAAGTTCCTGAACTGTTCCAGAGCTGGGCTTAAACCCCTATTAGAGGATGAAGAACAAAAGAGACTACATTTAGTGGCAGGGAAAAGAACACTGATACTCGATGTTCAGGTTTTGGGTTTATTAAGCACAGCTAACCTAAAACCATACAAGCCAAGGTCCAGAGCGATAGTCCACAAGGCTCAGAGCTCCCACAAGGCCACGGATCCTCCCTGAGTGACTTCAGTGAAATTAAATTGCAAATGCAGCAACCATCAATGTATCTGCTCTCCAAATCTTCTATAAATTTCCCTCTCAAAACCCAGTCCAAGACTTGAAAAGCATGTCCTCAGACACCTGTCTTAACATTAAATCTTTTAAGTGAAGGATTACCTCATCTGGGTTTTCACTGGTGATCCGAGCAGCAATCACATGGCCCCTTGGGCAAGGAACATGAGCAGAATTTTCAAAATCAATGGGAGCATCACCCCAAGGAGATACCCCATACATCATACGAATATCCTTGATCCTAAATAGAGGGATCCCCATGGCAATCTGAAAGGTAATAAAACACATGTCATTTTCTATAGTCCCTTTTCTTAGCAGAGGGAAGCTATCAAAATACCTAAGACTCTTTGTATATTTTGGAATTACTACTAAAGCATTCTACTTTTGTAATCTGCATTCTACAATTATCTAAGTTAAATAAAACAGAACACAATGCTAAAGGTTATTTGCTAGAATCATTCCCCTTTCCTAAAATTCCCCAAATTCCTAATGAAACAGATATTTTTCTCTGCTGTCATTTCTCCATGGGGGGATGAGAATAAAATTATCTAAAAGAAAAATCAAGAAGTTCAGATAGGTAAAAACCGTTACCAACATTATAGTTGTCTCTCACCCTGCAAGCCACTGGAACCTTTACTTGGGTGGCTACTCCTACAGAGGGAGGACAAGAAAACTAAGGAGGGGGTATGACCAACATGCATAAAATGCCATAATGAAACCTTGTTTTGTTTTGAGACAGGGTCTTGCTATGTAGCCCTGGCTGGCCTAGAACTTGCTATGCAGACTAGGTTGACCTTAAACTCACAGAGATCTGTCTGTCTCTGTCTCTTGAGTGCTGGAATTAAAGGCATGTGCCAGTACCCCTGGAAAAGCCTGTTATTTTATAAAATTAATATGCCCTAATAAGAGCCAGTGAGATAGTTCAACAAAGTCACTCTCTGCCAAGGCAGATGATCTGAATTTAATCTCCAGAATCCATGTTGGAAAGAGAGAACCAACTCCCAAAAGTGGTCCTCTACCTTCCAAACACATGCTATGGCATACACTCTACCTTCCAAAC